>CM029014.1:224930327-225056793 GCA_016801055.1 Panax notoginseng
GAGAGAATAAGAGGAGAGAGAATAAAAGTATTCTGCTACATCACTTTTCCAATATCCAGTTCTTTTAAGGTAGGGAAATAATTATTTCTTTTATATTCATGAAGAGAATTCTGTTATTCCATTTGTTTTTATTCTGTTGGAATATACCAGTATACGCGGTCTACCCTTTTATACTTGGTGACATTCTTCTATTATTCTGTTGGAACATCCTGTCTGTGTGTTTTACACCGGACCTGGTTCCGTTTATTATTTGTTGGAACATCCTGTCTGTGTGTTTTACACCGGACCTGGTTCGTTTTATTATTATTCTGTGGAATATCCTGTCTGTGTGTTTTACACCGGACCTGGTTTCATTATTTATTATTCTGTCGGAATATCCTGTCTGTGCGTTTTCGCCGGACCTGGTTCCATTATTTATATTCTATTGGAATAACCTGTCTTGCGGTCTATCGCATGCAGGGTGATTTCTTTTGTTATTCCATTCTTTATTGTACTCAGTTGGTTATGTTTTTGACTTCTATACTCCATGAAATTTGTGGAATATCCTTGATAGTTGCGTTTCATCCAGTATCTTTTCAAGAAAATATTCTTTCTAAGCATTCTTGAATTTTACTCCACAATGCAGTATCATGTTGACAATTTGGACGTTGTTAATTCCTGGATAAATTAATTCTTGAACTTGTTTTATTGAATTCTTATATCATTGTCATCATCCTCATGTTTATTAAATGTTGAAAGTCATCTGTGGACTGTAGTGCATAGATGGACTTGGTATGATTATGACCAGGATTTTTATTCGGTATAATCATGACCGTAATGTTACAAATGATGTGGTAAAAGTCTTCATTGGCCCGTAGCGCATTGATGGACAGTTGTTGCCATGATCATGACCATTAATGAATACACGAATATCCTTGGCCGTAGTGCAGGGGTTGGATTTGATGATGTGGATATTATTTTATTAAGCTGAGTCTCAGCGATTACAGTGTTGAAAAAACTTTTTAAATCATAAAAAGATAGTAGAGTTTATTTTCTACTTGACTCTTTTTATTGGATTGCTTGTTCCGCTACAGTTAAACTTGATGTCTATTATATTTTATCAGTTTAACATTGTTGAAGGCTAATGATAATTATTCTGCATTATCTTAGTCATAATCTTAATATTTCTTACTGAGCTAGTGAGCTCACCATTTCTTTCACTGTTCTCTTCAGGAAATGAGAACGTAGCTGGGACAAGTCGGAGTACGGAGAGTGATGGGTCCGAATGATAGTATTAGTTAGTAGTCCCACTATTCTATGTAATGGTGTATTAATAAATGTAATGAGACTCCTTTTGAGTATGAATACTCTCTAGAAGATAATATTTGTATTCAAACTCACAGTTTATGTTTTGTCGTATTGTACACGCACATGTTTTAATCAGTTGTATTTGTATTCTGTACTATGTATCTGACGACCCAAGATGGGTGGATGTTATACCTAATTTTGGGGGCGTCTCACACTTTACCGAGAAAGGATCAAAAACATTCCTCCTTAAATAACACTCCTTTATTAAATAGCATTCCTCTTATGTGTGCGTGCGTGTGTAATTCAAATAAATTATGTTTGTTTGTTGTTTTATTTTTTATATTATTTTTAACATATTTATTTATTTATTTTTTTAAAAAAAGTATGTATATCCTTCCTAGATCTCTCCCTATATGGCTTGATTTAGATAGCTGTTGTTACATGGTATCCATGAGGAAGGTGGAGTTGATAGAAAAGTTGTGTGTGTTTAGGTCAGCGTGCAGGCCATAAATTTGGGTTTATATTCAAGGGAAATAGAAAACATTGCATAAAGACAAATTTTCTTATATCTAACCCCTCCCTCTTCAATCAAATAAATAAATAAAGTAAGGGGGTGTTGATAAAAATTGAATATAAATTTAAATTTGAATAAAAAAGATTATTTGATAACTGACATGTCTGAAATATCTTAATAACAATTTTTATTATTTTACCCTTCTAAAAAAATTTAAACTTATTGTAAATTTATTTAATATTACTTAATATAATAGTTAATATTGTAAAAACAAAAAATCATTCAACCGCTCCGCTCATTCAACCCATTCAACCAAAAAAATGAAACTAAACCATTCAGCCCAAATCGTCTGGATGGCTGACCGATTTAGCCATTCAGACGATTTATTTAAAAAATTAAACGCAATGGCTGAATCGCTCAGCCATTCAACAGAAAATCAACAGCCCCTAAGACAAGTGGGGGTTGGAGGGGTGGGCGTGGGGATGGCCGGGTGGGGTAGGGGGAGCATTACCCAATTTTTAAGTTTTGAGAAGAATCCAATTGGTGGTTAGATCGTGATGGGTTGAAGTGACACTTTAAAACATTTTCTCAATATAAACAAAAGAAAGTGTGGATATATTGTTGTGGTGTAGACCAAAAAAAGCCTCGAGGAGCGAAGACCAAAAACATGTGTTATCACTCTCGTTTGTGTTTATGAATCTCATTTGTTAAGCTGTCAAATAGCAAAAGGAAACTGATAATTTTCAGTCTTTTTTGTATGGAGGTGATGACAAAGATTATCTGAAAATATTAATTTTTTATATAGAAATATTAATTCCCTCAGCAAAACCATTGATTTTAAACCTCTTATACTTATATTTCTTCTTTAGTAGCTTAGCTTGTCCGTTACTTACAACTAGCATACACTGCAGTTGATTAAAGAATAATTTTTACCCTTTCAAGTCTCAGTTTAATTCGCTTAGGTAAATTTATTTTCTTTTATTATGAAAACTTGTTTTGTGGTTATGTGAAATTTATCTGTGAGTTTATTTATTTCTTCTTTGATAAGGAAATTATATTGAATTTCTAAAAAGTAGTACTTTCAAAAAAGAAGAAGCAATTTTAGGTAATATGGAAGAAAAAAAATGAGAAAAGTGATTTCAAGAGGCAAGTGAACATTTATTTTGAGACAACCCAAAAATAAAACCTTTAATTTGAGACTGAAGAGTACATTACCAAATTAAGGAAGTATTTGATAAAAATTAAATGAATCTGAATAAAAAAATTGTTTGATAATTGACATGTCTGAAAAACCTACAGATATTTATTATTTTAACCCTCTAAAAAAATCAAAAAATTGTTATAAATTTATTTAATATTATTTAATATAATAGTTAATATTATAAAATTTTTTTTAATAAAAATCATTTAGCCGTTCATTCAGTCCATTCAACCAAAAAAAATAGAACTAAACCATTCAGGCAAAATCGTCTGAATGACTACCGATTCAGACATTCAATTATTTTTTCAAAAAACAAACGCATTGAATATTTAAATCAATCAGTCATTCAACCATTCATCACAACAAACGTTCTCAAGCGTAGAATAATAAATTTGAACATGTGAGGAGGGACCCACACCACTACATGGCATAATAAACACACAAACACAAGCATATATTCTACCTGAAAACATGGGCTGACCTAAATCCCTTTGATCACTCCCACAATCCCACCTCTTTTTAGCACAAATTACAATACAATCAACCATGACTTTATTGGAAAAATGAATTTGAATATGGCAATACACCAATGTATATCAATTATTGTGATAGTTTTAATAAAAAAAGGAGTAATACTAATGTGAAGATTGAAAATTTCTCATAATTAATTAAAGATTTTAAACCTTATGAAATATATAATTTATTGAACAAAAGTATGTAACTATGTATACATCTCATTGCCTTAATGACTGCTATAGCTGCTATAGCTACAATTTACATACGACTCGATTCTGCATATCCAAAGGATCAGAAGTAGAAGAACCCACCATCAAATTTCCCAAGTACTGGGACTCAAGAAGCTGGTTTGTTGCTTCTTCAATTAGCTGTGATATATCCAAAGGATCAGAAGTAGAAGAACCCACCATCAAATTTCCCAAGTACTGGGACTCGAGAAGCTGGTTTGTTGCTTCTTCAATTAGCGGTGATGGCAACCGGAAAATATACCTCTTTCAGAATTGCTTGGCTGCCCAAGGGAGTTGATATTATCAATAAAAATATAAATGAACGAGACAAAATTGTGAGATTCAGAATCTCAGAAGGGCATATCTTTTAGAAGTCCTGTTTGGTGTAATTGCCGAGATACTCTTTCACTCTTCAACGAAAATGACTAGATGCATGTGCAGAAGAAAGAAAATTACGAGTCTTGCAGCACCAAAGTTAGTTCTACAGCACATTTTGCTAGAAGACCACCCCTCCTACAAAAAGACCAAGAGTTATAAGAAGAGAATACTGCTTAACCTACATACACAGCTTATAAAGAAGTAATATGCTTTAAAAATTTGTTACTACTGCTGAATTTTATAGGAAATTGTAAGGATAATCCTACATAAAGGTAGACATTATAAGTTTCTGTACGTGTAACTGCAGGCATTGATCCAATCACAATGAAAATTCGGCCAACAGATTACAAGTTGCATGCAGACATACGCAAACGCGAGAGTGATACGGGTCGTGATCGTGATCCTAAGACAAAAAGAATGTGTATTGGGTAGAACCGACAGTTGAGATGTATTGTAATACATTGTCGTATGAGGTAAGGGTTGTCATTAAAACATGTATTGGGTGTATAATTTGCATACAGGGGTCGATATGTAACCAAAGGAATTTATGGAAGATTTCTTACTTTCTTTCTCTCTTACTTTCTTTCTCTTGCTATTTTTCTTCTCTTCCTATAATTTCTAGGAGTTAATATGGAGACTCGAACAGCTGTATCATTACATGATCTGTATCAAATATAGTGAGAGGCAGCTATATTATAAAATTTCAATACATGAAATACATGCTTGCATTCTACCAACACTTTGCATGCTTGTTCCAAACGTATCAATATGTTTATAAAGAATAAGTATAATTACACACACACACATTATATAACAATAATAATAATAATACGGGAGTGATCCATATCCATAGCCAACTCTAGCCGTGAGCAAACTTCCGTAAGAAATTCTTGCAGAAGGTGTTTAACACTAACATCTGCCAGATTGGCGGAAGTTATTGTAATACAACTTCCACATGACGTTGGCTCACAGCTAGCGATGGCTATGGATTATTAGGATCAATTGACATTTTGAAGTCAATTCGAGATATTTAAAAAAAATCAAAATTTATAAATTCATTTATTTTTTGACAATACAATTATGAAAATTGTATAAATTCAAAAAGTACTACTAATTACAAGTTTAACACACAACGTTAATTTTGAATTTGAGAATATCTCATATTGACTTTAAAAAAGTTAACTTTTTTTTTGGTTTGACATCACGCTTAAAAAAAATCAAACTTGATCTTAGATTTTAGAATGGAGAGAGTGTATAGTTCCAAATATTTGTTCCTTAGATATAAAGGATGAAGCATATATAAGATAATATCACTGACAGTCCAATAATAATAATAACTAAACCAGCAAGCCTTGGAAACCAAGAAATACCACAATAATGTCTGCTAATACTTCTCCATAAATTACTTAACAGAAAAAAAGGGAAAAAAAACTTCTTAATAAAGTCAGTACTCTAAAGATTACCTGATAAGTGCAGGAAGAGGTCTTTGTATCTTTTGGAGCAGGATAAAGCACTGATTGCAGCATTCAAGTCTGTGATAACAAGTCGGTGCTCTGACTTAGGACTAATTTGCACATGGCCATAATAAGCCAGAAAACAAGATGACTAATTGAGAACCAATACCTTTGTTCTGCTTGAAGATTGACACCAACAGCTGGAGGTGCTGAAATGGTTGAGCGGATTACCGGTCCAAAGACTGCTACAAGCTTCAGTAGCAACTCTAATGAAACATTGACATGCCTACACGTTATCAAAAAAAACAACATTATACATGATATACATGTAACAAATGAAATACAAGGCATCGCTTGGCAAAATATTAGCTTCTTGGTGCATTAGAAAATTAAAAAACCTAGGGTAGGATGTTCGAGCAGAATTTAAGAGAGATTGTCAATATATAATACGTTTTGTAAATTTTGTAATGCCAGCAAGATGTTTTAAAAACCATTTAATACCCGAGGCTCATTGAGCATAATTTTGAAGGGTTACTTGTTTCTTTCTTATCCCCATATTGGAATGCGGAAGTTCTTACAGATAGATTTTATTTATCAAAAATATATCATATAGTTGGATGTTACATTTATGCTCAGAAAAGATATTCCTATGTGGTTTCTCATTTCAGTGCCTTATAAATGCATACATTAACCTTCATTATGACTTCACAGTTGGCTAGCTCAGACACAATCATACAACTATTTCTTTCCTTTTTTTAATTTTTCTTTCGGTGCTTCTTTTTTTTTTTTGAAGGGGGAAGAGGGGGGGGGGTTTGTTTACAGATCGGCTACCTTTCTGCCTTGCTATCCAGTAAGCCCAAAAGCATAGGAAGCAAACACAAAAATAGATCTAAAGTGAGAATCTCCATTTTTCCCATAAGAAAACTAATCAAGTCTGCTTGTACCTGCAACAGAAGAGGTCATTCTTTCAGACTAATATGTGCAGAATAGTAATTATTATGAACCACTAGAATATGACTAGCTACACATTAAAATATTTTAATAAATACCCACAGAATGATCAGGCAACTTTTGCGTGGCATTTATAGCACCCTTAATGTCATTCCGTTCCAAAAAATGTCTCACAACCTGAAAGGCATCAGCATAAATATTCAAACCATCTTTATGTTGGAATTTATATACACAGCGAAAGCAATATAAGGAAGAATATAGAATATCAGCTGTGATTTGTGTGAGGCGCGTGTATCTATGAAATATTTATGGATGTGCACACCTCAAAGAGAATATACAGAGCTCCTAGAGTCTTACCTGTAACTTTGTCAGGCGAGATCGGAGAGTGCTCAAGAATACATCATGATTTTTCATTAGATCTTCAATAACAGTATCATAACTCTGAATCATAGTTTCCCTCCTAATCATCTGCAGATGACTATTCTGTAAGTTGTCAAATAATAAAATTGTTAACTGAATTTCCATTTGACAAAATCTGACGGGTCTGTTTGAGAGCAGAAAAAGAAAAGAAACAAAAATGGTTCTTTTATACAATGCAGGTTCCACTCCAGTAACCATCCTCGAAAGAAAATCTCCCATTAAGATCATCCATATACATATAAATATATAGGAGTCACAGTAATCGACCACATCAGGAAATGTGTTCAGAGAGAACGAGAAAAGCATATCTGACGTGTAATTCCACTGTTTTGAATTTTATGTCCTGGCAACAATTGGGTGTATCCATATCCCTAAACTCTATTAACCATGCCTCTGCCATTGCAACATGATGTTTACATTACCTGTCTAACACATTCTAAACCGGTCTGAGGCTATCTAAACTTTGCAAGAAAGTACAACTTGTGAGCATTAAGATAAAATTTTGTAACGGGGAGCTAGTATAAGAGAGCCCTACTCCCTAGAAAACAATCCAATCGAAATAATAGACACCAATAGGTAAGTGTGAAAAGGAAAATCAGACGAGTAACGAAAACATAAGGTTTGTACAAACTTCGGTTTTTTTGGTTATTTACATAAGGGTCCGCGAGAGCTCAGCAATCCCCCACAAAGAAAAATGTCAACATTCATTCTTTATAGGTTATACCTCATGCATAGACAGTTGTACTTTTTTAAATTTGGTACAATTGTGTATACACAAGGTACAAGATTTCTAAATCTTGAGAATATTTTTTTGTTGGGGACCGCTGAGCAGCCATTCTCTCTTTATAGAAATGGAAACTTTCGTCATTTTTACAAAATTTGATTCTTGTATGCAGCATGGCAAAGAAGATAAGTAAGATGGAAAAGTACTACTACCCTGGGGGATTTTTTAAGTGTCTCAGAAATTTTGCGAGGGGCTGAATGGTGTATGCTGAACCCTTCGACCATGGTGGATGCTTTTGCAGTATCACGTATTATCCGAGGAGGTAAATCAGGTGCCACAATGGTGGGTACTTTAACTGTATCAGACATTACCCGAGGAGGTAAATCGGGTGCCACTATGGCAGGTGCTTTAACTGTATCAGGCATTACCCGAGGAGGTAAATCAGGTGCCACTATGGCGGGTGCTTTAACTGAATCAGGTATTACCCGAGGAGGTAAATCAGGTGCCACTATGGTGGGTGCTTTAACTGTATCAGGCTTTATCCGAGGAGGTAAATCAGGTGCCACTATACCGTTAAGGGTTTCAGGTATTACTCGAGGAGGTAAATCAGGTGTCACTATGTTGGGTGCTTTAACTGTCACAGGAAGTATCTGAGGGGTTGAATCAGGTGTTTGAAGTTCATCACTCTGAAAGTTTTCTCTTCTTTCAAACCTCTCAACCAGACTGCGTGTCCTTCCTCGAACAACTGCCACTGCAAAATGAGAAGAATGAAAAATATTAAAATCACTTCAATGTTTCCTTCAACACTTTATAATAGCATTTATATCAACCTCCATTAACATATTTGACAGCTTTCACTCCCTTGCGCTCATCGAGGGATTCATTACCTGAAAAGAAATGAATATTAGTCAATTTTAAATGACCATATATATACTTAAACTGTCAGTGAACAGAAGAAAGCATCAATCAACTGTCAAAATGGAATATGAATGGATGGAACACTTATCTAATATCAACACTTCAGGATACATGTCAAACTATTCTTCAACGTATGCATGTTTTAGAAATAAACTTTTTACTCCAAAATATATCTTACACTCCTTGGACACTAACTAAAGCACGACCAACAGACCTTGTATGTTAAGCTATGACACTGTTACATGCAGAAGACGCATATTCGTTCAACAATACATGAAGAGAGTCAGAGTGATGTAAAACAAAACTACGTAAAAGGATACTTTTTAAAAGGGACATGGAAGGGAGGGGGAAATTAATCGTCATATATGTAGATAGTATTACAAATATTGAAAGTATTTATGTATTCCTAGCAATCCCTAGAGTGCCGAACTCTTTTATGAAATACCATGTTGTGTCTGTATCTGTATTCTGTGCTTCTTAGATCCCAACATACAATGGAGTGAAGATGTTAAGGACTCTAAAATTAGAAAAACTTTAAAGAGATACAACAGGGAAAGAAAAGCATATGAAGCATTTATGGTAATATAAATGTAAATTATGAAGAAGAGAAATAACCTAGAATTTAAATTTTTTGGAAGCTAACATTAGAAAGACCTAACCCAACTTTATGGGAAAATCCCATTAAAAAATACAATTAAGAATCATCTGCCACCCATGCATCAAGAAACCACAAAAGACAATGCACATTGATAGCCAAAATATAATATGAACTTTCTTTTCTTATTGTTTAATCAAAAGTAACCAACAAACTGGACACTGAACACCGAACCCCACCCCTTCCTGACATAATGCTTGCTAATGCTTATCCACCGAGGGGCATCAGTTTTGGCCGGATAGAAACCAGCTGTTCAAAAATCGAATGCATCAATTTGAGGACAGGTAGATTAAATGAAGAGATTGCACATAATGGATAGTTTTGAATGGAAAAGTATTGAAAGGGCCTTTGAAAGGACTAATTAAATAATATTGACATGTGACCATATATGTTGACCTATTACTTGAAAATTGCCTCTAGTAAAGCAGAATGGAAAAGCTAGATTGTAGCCAAATCCAAACTATTCAGAATAGCTAAGCAGTCACTCCTCAGGGACAGACAGCAAGCAAACTTGGTAAACATTAGAGAAGAAAGAATAAAGAAAAAATACATATAAAATTAAATGTTGACCAAAAGATCACATGCAAAGAGATGGCATTGTGATGGAAGAACAGGAACTTACAATTTTCCTGATTAGAGGGTATCCTCGATAATGAAAGTTTTTCACACTTCTCTTCAACACTTTCAATATTTGTAGGTTTTTCCTCAGAGGATTCTCTAGCATCATCATCAGCTACAAGTCTGCTATGGAAATTTGAATCCCTTGTAATGTCTAAACCACCCTTGATTTCAACAGTAATTGGCAGCCTCTCCACATCTAATGTAGTATTTGATGGCCTCCTTATATGAGATGGCTTCGCTGACATAACAATGCCAGATTTTGCACTAGTAATAGATTCTCCCCGAGATTTGAAAGTTTGTTTCCCATCAGAGCTGTCCCGAGGAACAACAGTAGGAACTACGAAGGATTTAGTAATAGCTTGCCCAATAGGTTTTACAGGCAAGCCAACTGCTGGAACCTGTCTCTGGGTTGGAGATTTATTTATTTCCTTACCATTGGATGAGCTAACAACCTTTGGATATTTAATGGAACCAACTTTTCTTGAAGTGACAAGATTCACACCTTCAGCTTTACATGGAACAGAAATTCAAAGATACTTTTAATATAAAATAAAAACAAACACAAACATAACTGAGTGAAATAAGAATACAAAATGCACCAGTAAACTAATATCCAGTATAAGTGTTGAGGAGAGAGTGCATCTGTGCAAATAAAAATCATCTTGATCCGTTACCATAAGAATAACATAAAACAATGTTGTTTCAGTCTAATTCCACCAATAATCCACCCCAGCCCCAACTCCCCAAAAAAATGAAACAAAGATAACATCTTGTACATAGTTTCAAGGCACCTAATTCAGTTCAGATTCAAAATTGGACTGAAAAAGTTAAACCAGCACAATTTGGTGTCAGCTTTGGCTAGACTTAAAAATCCACCATTCAAGCCATAGCAAACTGTTGGCCGCTATGACATGCCCAATTAGACAGCCTTGAATCTTTATGGATCAACAAAACCTGAATGACCAAGGTTGACCAACAATGAAGTACCCATCTCTCTCTCTCTCCCTCCCCCCAAACAGGAGATGAGGATCATCTGGTACTTGGGGGCATTGGAGAAGCAATATAGGAGAATGATCATTAAATATAACAGATATATTTTGGTAAGGCCCATCATGTTTAGAACTTATATCTGAAAGGACAAGATAAGTACTTACTGTCGACATATATATTCTTAATTTCTTTAGTATCATTATCTGGAGATATGCAGCGCAAACTTGAAGTTGAAGTTGACCTTCTAAAACTGCCTACTTTTTGTAATGAAGTTTCTTGGAAATTCTGTCTTTGCTCACGGTTACTATTTGGCTCAGGTTGTGAACTTTCCCCGTATGGCTCTATAAGCTGTATCAGAAGAAAAGGAAAGGAAAAAGAAAGGGCATAAGAATAATCTGGTTTTTTAACTTGTAAATGAACGTTCAAAAAGGTATGATACAAACATTTCAGCAGATTGAGGTGAAGGGTATTACGGATATATCTGTCACCCAAACTCCAACAAAATTCTGATAATATGAGCCACCCAAAAGTTTTCCATCCTGTATGCAGAGATCACCCAGTGTAGACCATCCCATATCGACTGCGTCATGACAAACTACAGGCTCCCATGAATAAACCTACAGTTCACAGGGCATCCACATGTAAGATTATACTCCTTATGAGAAAGCAACCAAATATTATTTCCAAGTGGAAATGGGCTCACCTTTAAACTATCATCCAATCCAGTGAATAAGGTTCTGCCTTCAGGGTGAAAGGTAATTGAACGTACTCCCATGGACTGGAGTACAGAAATATAAAAACATTAGACATTAATAAAAAATTAGACTTTAAAAAAATAAAAAAGACAACATCCAGTTTCTACATCAAAAGAAAGAGGGAGATGAACAAAGACAAAGATAAAAGCAAAAGACATGCATACTTCTCCACAAAAAAAAAAATTGACATGCATAACCGAGAAAAAAAAGTTACTGACGTGGGTAAAAATAACCCACCAATGGCGAGTTCCCACGTGTTATTTCTAGATCCCTATTAATGAAGGTCATTAAAATAATTTCGTTCGCGGAGTATTCTAGAAGTATATTAAATCCAATAAAGAATAAAATTCTCATGAAATTTAACCAACTAAGGATTGGCAACCTGGAAGTCCTCTAAAGCCAATTAGGAGTCTAATTCCCAACTCTTGAAGGAGAGAACTCCCATGCTATAAATAAGGTATGTTCCAACACATTCAAGGTACACAATCTGAAATCCTATAATAATTCTCTCTCCATATCAGAGTGTTCTGATTTAAGCATCGGAGAGTCCTATCGGAGCCTCTCAACTCTGGTGGACTTTTTGCAGTATTTTCGATGAGATCAAGGCGGTCAAGCGGTGGTCAAATTTAAAGTTTGTGGGTTGACCAAAATCCTAATTTGGAGCTGCTGATTAACCAATCAGATTGGCGTCATCTGTGGGAAGCGAACAAAAAGTCATATTATCTTTCACAATTCAAAAAATCATGGTGAATTCTCGCGCTTTAGCATCAAATCAATCTACCACTATGATCATTTTTTTGGTTGTGAAAGTCATTTCATCATACAACATAATCTTTGGTAGGATATGGATGAATAAATTTAAAGTTATCCCTTTTATGTACCATATGAAATTGAAGTTCCCAACAACAAGTGAAATTGAGGAAGTCAATGGTAATCAGAAAGTGATTGATGATGAGTGGGTTTTATACCTATGATTTGGACATCTTTAAGGCTTAATTCTTTGTTAACTTTAAGTATTTTTAGTGTTATTTTACTTATTTTTGTGTTTGTGTTGTAAAAAACGACTTCGAAAGGTCAAAACATGAAAAATGGAGCTTAGTGGCATTTCTGCAATTTCTGTAACAATAAGCCCGTGTAAAAATCCCGTCGGGGCCAAGTTATAAAGTACACCCGCCGGGGCGGGCATTCCCAGTACAAAAAACCCGCCAGGCGGGGGTGTCGGGAAGAAAGAGATGTGATTTCAGAAGTTGAGTCAAAGAATGATTTGTTTGGCTGATTGGTTCAAGGACTTTAAGGAAGACTCAAAGACACATGAAGGGTGATATAAAAGAAGGAGAATTCACAAGGATTAAGAGCTTATTCCATTAGATTAGATTTCATTAGATTAGGACTTAAAACCCTAGTTTGAAAAATAGATTTGGAGATTAAAGCAATTGAGGAAGCACAAAGGATTCATTGCAGGAGCTAAAGGGGAGACTCAAGAATTTCGTCTACAGATTCTATTCTCTTCCTTATCTTCTACTTTTGTATCTTGAATGTTTATTCAATTGTGGATTATGGATTTTAATTCAATCATGAACTAAATTTTATTTTAAGATTACAATGGATCTTATTGCGTAGCTTATCTTAGTATGCTTCTCTGTTAATTATTGTTGATTATTCTTGGATTGTCTATTATGGTTTGTGCTTATTGCTTAATTGCCTAGCTAACAATTACCGTGATAATTTATATGAAATTGAGAGACGGATTACAGATTTAGATCTGATCATAATAGCATGTGATTGTGTTTTTTGTATGGCGTTGGAATTCATGATTTATGTCTAGGATAGAGATATACTTATACATCGTGAGAACTTGTGCTTTAAATCTATTTAATCGTAATTCACATAGAGATATAGTGAATTAGTTAATTAGGGTGTTCTTCTTAATTCTATCTGTAGATTTAAGTTGATTTGAATATGATGCATTGAGAGATAGTCATATTTATGTATATGTTCTTGATTAACAATTCAGAATAGTGAACATAATTGATAAAAAGTGTATTAATTTAAGTGAAATTGTGATCTTAAATATCCATAATCTGATCTTTAACTAGTGGTAATTTGAATTAGTTTAATTAAATAACTTAATTCAAAAACTTAAATGGATTGTTTAAATAAAATTAGTTTGGTTAAGAGTTGGTACTTGGTAACTGTTATTAATAATTCATCGTGAGAACGATACTCTACTTTCACTTTATTACTTGTTGAACGTGTATACTTGCACGTATTCATTAATTGTGAAATCGATCAACAGTTGATGGGCAAGTTTTGCCTATTGATTCTTTAGATGTGAGAGAAGAGGATAAAGAGCAAACAGAAGAATCTGTAGAGGAACTAGTACCAATTTTATTGGAACATGTAGACCCGTAAAGGAGACTCGTAATACAAAAAAAGATGAATTTTGCACAGAAAAGACATTAGACCATCAATAAAGAAGTGGAGAAGTTGTTAAGAGGCCATAATTAAGTCCATGAATACCCGAAATTAAGGCCTTGAAGCCCAAAATCAAGATCATGAAAACACAAATTAAAGTCACGAAGACTAGAATCAAGGCCATGGAGCTCATAATTAAGGCCATAGAGGCCTAGAATCAAGGCCATGGAGTCCAGAATCAAGGCCATGGAGGCCTAGAGTCAAGCCCATGGAGGACAAGAATTAAGGTCATAGAGACCCAAAATTAGTGTCATTAGCGCAAAGAATTAAGGTCATGCAGGCCTAGAATTAAGGCCATGCAACACAGAATCAAGGTCATGGAGGCCCCAGAATCAAGGCATTAGAGCCTAGAGTTAAGGTCATGAAAGCCTAGAATTAAGGCCTTGGACCCCAGAATCAAGGTCATGAAGGCCCAGAATTAAGGTCATATAACCCAAAATTAGCGCTACAGGCGCCAAAAATTAAGGCCATGGAGACCAAGAATTAGCGTCATGTGCACCGAGAATTAAGGTCATCGAGCCAAGTTTAAAGGCTATGGAGGCCAAGAATTAGCGTCCTGAGCGAAACAAATTAACTCATGAAAAAAAACTATTATTACTCAATTACTCCTTTATAATATATTTTATTATTTTTAAAGGAGTAGGGGGCAAATGATGTGGATAAAAATAACCCACCAATGACGAGTTGCCACATGTTATTTCTAGATCTCTATTAATGAAGGGCAATATAATAATCAGAGCCGGCCCTGGTTAAGGGCCAACAGGGCAACCGCCCAGAGCCCACAGTTGAGGGGGCCCAATTTTTTTTATAAGCTTATGTATTTATGTATATAAAAAAATAAAATAATAAAAAGATTAGCGATATTATGAATTATAAATGATATGTTAGAAAACATTAAATATGATAAGTATAATTGATGATTTTGTATCTAAAAGTGCAACAAGAATACATTTTAAATGATGTTTTGTGGTTTAGATTTCATTGGACAAAACTAAAGAAATACTCACTGTAGTTGGTAGGTTATACTGATTACACTATTGAACTATTAATTTTTTAAATTACACCACTAAACTAATTATTATTTTGAAATTGGGTCATTCCGTTAAACAAAATAAACGGACGTTAATTTTCTATCTACAAAACTAATGAATTACCCACTGTAGTTAACACATTTTACTGATTACACCATTGAACTTTTAATTTTTCAAATTACCCCATCAAACTAATTAAAAATAATTATTTTAAATATTTTTAAAAATTATTATTATTTTAAGTAAAAAATATTAGAAATTTTTTTTTCTTCATAAAATGAGTAGAGTTTCATAAAATATAGATTCAAAAAAATTAAAGTGATTTTAAATTAAATTAATGCCTACTTAATTTTTTAATAGAATGACCCATTCTTAATATTAGAAATTTAAAAAAAAATAGAAATTAAAATAAAAAAAACAGTAAAAGATAAATAAAAAAACTGATTCAATTTTTCAAAAAAGAAATTAATAATTTTTATAAATAAATATTATTTTCAAGAAAAAAATTGGAAAATTCTGCATATTTTTAAAAATGAGTAAAATTTATAAAATATAGATTCAAAAAAATAAACTTTATTTTCAAAAGGAAAAAAAAAAGATTTTTTTTTTAAATCAGTAAGGTATCATAAAATTTTAATTTTTTTAAATCTATATTTTATGAAACTGTAATCATTTTATGGGAAAAAAATTAAAGTTTATAATATTTTTTACTGAAAATAATAATTATTTTTAAAAATATTTAAAATAATCATTTTTTAATTAGTTTAATGGGGTAATCTGAAAAATTAAAATTCAATGGTGTAATCAGTAAAACGTGTCAACTACAGTGGGTAATTCATTAGTTTTGTAGATAAATAATTAACGTCCGTTTATTTTTTTTTAACAGAATAACTCAATTTCAAAATAATAATTAGTTTAGTGAGGTAATTTGAATAATTAAAAGTTCAATTGTGTAATCAATAAAACTTGCCAACTACGGTGGATATTTCATTAGTTTTACCGATTTATTGATATTTTTATTTTGTAGGTACATGTGATGATTTTTTGCTTCGATGACATTTTAAAATGTTCTTCCTTATATTTTTGTAAATTCTTATAATTTTAATAAAAATAATTAGTTGATAATTTATTTATTTATTTATTTAATTTGTATAAAGGGACACACTTGAGAAAATTTGCCCTGGACCTCAGAAAACCCAGGACCGGCCTCGCAGAGTATTCTAGAAGTATAGTAAATCCAACACATTCAAGGTACACAATCTGAAAACCCATAATAATTTTCTCTCCATATCAGTATTCTGACTTAAATATCGAAGAGTCCTCCCGGAGCCTCCCAACTCCTGGGGACTTTTTGCAAGATTTTCGGCGAAATCAAGGCAATCAAGCGGTGCTTAAAATCAAAGTTCGTGGGTCGACCAAAACCTTAATTTGGAGCTGCTGATTAACGCATCAGATACAAAAAGTAACCCCCAAAAAAATTCTTATTTACACTTCTTGATTTAGCTTATTTGGAAAGACTAACATGTAGCGAATAAAAAAAACTTAAATTGACGTCATTGTAAAATTGTAAATTCTAAAAAATTTATATATTGAAACTTGTATAACTAAGAGTTTCCCCTTAAAGTTAATTGATAATTTTGCATTCAGACCCATAGCTACAGCCTATTTATATTCTATGACAATCTTCTGCACAAAGGCAGATCAGATGGAAATGAATTAAAAAGGGGGAGTTCCTTATATACAAGGCAAAAAACAGCCTCCAAAAATAAATGAACACACAAACTTCTATAACAAAATAAAGTTTGTACTAGTAATAATTAAGAACTACAAAAAAAACAATCAAATTTCAAATAGACCTTTTCTTCTTGGTCAATTTTGAAAAACTCAAACACCTCTCTTTAAACTAAATGTAATTAGAAATACCAATCCTTTTTTCACTTGCTTCTTAATATGACGAGGCAAGTTGCCAAAATCATGAATGACTTCACAGTGACTGCATTTTTGTCGTAATCTTTTACATTTTGTTGTTAACTAATAATAATACTTAGCTGCTGCTTACAGAGAAAGCCCCATGTGTGCTACACACAGATGCAAACCCTCACTCATATATGTTAAAAGAAAAGGGATGTAAACTCTACATTAGACAAGAAAATAAGAAATGGTAAAACAAAACAATTTGTTTACTGATGGAATGAATTATCTGGGACTATAATTGTACATGTAACATCCTAAATACCATTTCATGAAATCAATCCAACTACAACAATATTCATTATTTATATTGAAAAAATATATATAATTATAAACCTAAGCTTTTTTCTTCTTTTTTTTCTATTTTTTTGTTGTTTGGAGGGGGGTGATTACATGTTGAAAACTGAACAAAAAAAATACATGTTTGTTTCCCCATTCCAGAAACAAAAAACAGACTTCGTGAAACATGGAAGCCAATTGGGACAAAACATCAAAAATAAACATTATCCTAGCTCCCTTGTAGAGCTACAGTGAGAATTGTGCTAGAGTTTTGTTCAGCATTATGGATCAGACCAATCTAATAGAAAGGTCATAAAAAGTACTTCATCACATAAAATAAAAGGAAGACTTGCATATAATGAGCCAATATTGTGCAGTTTTCAATTATTTTCTTTCTAAGTAGTGTAGTCCTTAGTTACTTTCTTTCCATCAAGTGCACTCTTCGATGAATCTAAAAAGGTGTACATCATTAGGAAGATGAAGTAATGAGGTAAAGGTGGTTACTTTAAAAAAAAATGTTTAACATAAATGATAGTTCAGCACCTGGGGAAAATTCTGAAAGTACAAAAGCTTCAGCTAAACCAGATCAGCTTGAAATCATTTTATGTCCATAAGGATATAAAGACAGTAAAGCTGATTGATCTCGGGAAAAATTATGTAACACTAAAGAAAGCTTGTCAAATACTTGATGATTATCGTCAGTATTTATGTCAAAAGACTCATCAACCAAGTTACAAACATGAAACATCCTTTAATAATAATTAAATGCACAAGATATGTGTATAACAAATCCCGAGGAAGAATTTATAATCCACATTTGAAATTTCTATGCTGGTCAGGAAAAATAAATAATATCTGTAAGGAAGACACACAACTTTGTTACCTCAGATCTCGAAGATCCAATCAGTTCAAAGGTTTCCAAATCCCAAAATTTTACAGTTCTGTCTGCTGAACCTGAAAAGACATAGTATGTTACTACTAAGTAACTAAAAAAGGAAGAGAAAAAGCTAAGGTATACGTGGCAAATGAGGCAAGAGATCTTATAGTGAATCACACTCAGATTTTACGGACACTTGCCATACCAGGAACAATTACTGGATAAGAAGAAAACTTGAACACATTAAGCAAGTGCATAAAACATGTAACTCAACCAGTGATTAATCCAACCACATATAGCCTTAGCCCTTACGCTATCACCAATCATCACTTTACAATAGGTCACCGTCATTACATCTTCCGCTATATATAAGACCAATGAATTAGTGATGGTTGTTTATGTTATCGATGTTGTAATATTAGCTACCGTCATTATTGTTAAAATATTATTATACTATCCACTACAACTACTATTATAATCAAATAACCAAAAGGACTTCAAATTCTAATAGTGGTTACAATACTGTTGGTTTTTTGCCTTGCCAAGGTAACAATTTATCCAACCAAAAAAGGTAATCCAATATTAAATGAACCCAAGTCCAAGGTTTGCCTTCATATGGACAAACTTACGGATATAATCCATTGATAGACATCTAAATATGTAAATCAAAATTAGTGTTTTCTTCATGCATGAATGTTTAAATATTGGATCAACTATATATACATGCTTTGACTACTGAAAAAGACACCCTATTCTCACAACATCGTGTATTAGCAAATTTCAACCACAAACACAGTTCGAGAAGGCGACTAAGGTGAAGGTAAGGTTAGAGTAGATGAGAAGATTACACAATCGTAGGAACTGTTATGACACAGTGGCAAGGAGGTGAGACCCTAGGCAATTCAAAGGCAAGATTATTCTCAAGTTAGATTTCCTATGGTAGGGTAAGAATATTAAGAAGAGTACCAATCGCGATTGTTCACTCCTATTTACAGGAGAGAAAACATGAGAAGCAGTTTAGGGACCCCAGAATACTAAGTGCTGGCCAGCTATGTGACAGTGCAGCCAACTGACCAAATAAGGTGTATCCTTTTTACTGCAACAAGATGTTCAATATCTGGAGGTTTTTCTAGCTGAAAAGACCTAGTAGTGACTGCATTGCAAATTGCAATATGTGGGATACCGTGGTGAAACCGCAAACTCTCATCTCCAAATCACATATCCCAGGTTAGTTTCCCGAAAGAAAAGGGTAATCCCATCAGGCCATCACCATTCAAGGACCTCCTCTTCTGGTTCTAGTGAGGCCTGGGGAGTGGGGACAGCAGTACCATTATGATGCATAAGTACATTAAAACACATGTTAATACCTCTCTGTATCAGGTTTTATCAAATTTAGACACATCTGTTAATACCTCTCGATATTGTTATTGGTAAAGCTTGATCTAAACTTTAATTCAGAGATGATTATAAAACTATCCAAAAGGGGATCTTACAATTGAATGATGTACGAATTTTCTAAGAGAGAGTGAAACTGTCAGCCGCCAACCGTGGACTAGCTCAAACGTTTTGGATGAACCACGTAAATCTTGTATCTTATGTCTTGTGTGATTGTTTTCTTTCGATTTTTCTTTGCTATTGTCTTCATTGCGTTGTTATTCTCTAACAGGCATAGGGTTTTATCAAATCTTAATAGTGAGACACGTCAAAGACCTAACGCAGGCAAGTCATCATAGTGAGATGAGCATGCAATATCTTTATCTCTATGATTCGGAAGCTATGAGCTGCAATAAAATTGCAAGGTGGGAGTAAATTAACTTTTCTCCTCTTATCTTTAGTAAATGAACTGCCATCACTACTTTCATCCTTCATAACTACATACAGGTTATATGTCATCCTTTCCCTTTTCGATTTTATATTTCCATCTTCGCATATATTTATGTGTTAGGGCTTAGGGTTTATTTGTTTATATTTTATCCATGTTTGTGCAAGTGTGTCTAAGATTACCTATATACAAACTTGTGGGGTACTCATTGGAGTTTGCATGCTTATAATAATGTAAGTAATGATGTGTGCATGGGTGCACTCGCACGCGTATAATAGTTACTTTGAAAATAAAATGACAAAGAAGATAATGTATAAAAAGAAGGGGGAAGCAGGAAAATGCAATTAAGGAAACTAAGAGCCAATAAAGGAAAATTGAAAATGACTAAATCTATAAATCATTTACTTTGATTTCACATACAAACCTGTTGCCAGAAGAAACTCAATGGGGTGGAAATCTATTGAGCGAATATGTCCCTCATGGAGTTTGAAATCATGTAAGAGTTTTCCAGCAGTAAGGTCCCATATCTGTGCAACAGCATTCATGATCAATGCAAGCAAATGATTTTAAGACGAAACCAAACATCTTATACCAAAGTCTGAGTAGTACCTTTACAACATTGTCAAATCCACCAGAGACTACCCAGCGACCGTCAGGAGTGAATCTAACAGTACTGATTCCTCTAGTGTGGCCCTTGTATGTGTGGATGCATTCTTTCTTTCTTATATCCCATATCTTTAAATTAGTGTCCTTGGAACCAGATGCAAAAAATTCACCAAATGGATGGAATTCAACAGCAGTGCAATAGGATCTGTGTCCATTAAGAGTGCGAACCACTACACTTCAAGAATAATACCTAGATTAGAAGTCAAGCAGCATGGAGTTTGTGCAATGGTAATAAACTCCAAGCCGCTGCAACTGACCAATGAAAAACATTTCAAGTAAAACTCTAGCTTTACTCTCTCAAGTCATGATATTAAGACACTGATTAGAGTAATAGTTTTATTAAATTCTTTCCTTCTATTTCTAATCAATGGTACGTGTATCTTTTACTATCTGATAGGTGATTTTGGCACCAAATATGGGACCGGAACCAGCAACCTTGAGGTTATTCTTGACACCTCATTTCTCCCACCCCTTGGGTAGCCGTATCTTTTATTATCATTTAACAAACACAAAATTATGTAATTAAGCTTTCAATCAATGCATTTTTTTAATTTGTTTTTTTGAGTGATTCGTCAAGAGTGAGCAACTTACTCTTTGTTTCGTCCAGATCCCACAGTTTTATCGCACCAGCAGAAGCTCCAGCAACTACAAAAGCTTCCTTGGAATCAAAGGCTACAGATTCTACCGGACTTGAGTGCCCACACAGGCTCTGCATGACGAGGAATAAAAAATAAAAAAACCTTGTTTTACTACTTATGGTAATAGTAATGCTGCAATAAACGGAGCCTAACTATGTCAATACTTTAATAACAATAAAGTGCACAAACAGTACAACAAGTTCATTCATGCATGAGGGGGGTAGAGTACTTACCAAGACCGACCTAAACTTCTAAACAAACCGCATTAAAACAAAGAGTTAATCTCAACTACTTGACTTGACTCCTAGTACTGAAAGACGGTTAGTATCTCAACCATGGGTCTTTCCCTCCCCCCTCCCCCCTTATTGACCCCACCTGGAAGGAGACCTTCTTTGCCCTCCACCTAAGCTACACAGGAAAGGCTCAAAGTTAATCCCAGGAAAGATGAACGAAAACGATTCCCGCGTCCATGTATTGACTACATTTTCCGGTATAGCTCCCAACTTGACTCGAGCTCAATTCAATTGGACACACGAACTAAATGATCTGAACTTGAATATAATTCTAGGCTCGACTATTTAAATGAGACAAACTCAACTCGACTCATCCAAGCTCGATAAACTTCGAATATGACCCAGTCACCCAATAAGAGCTTGAATTAACTTGTGAGTTATACAAGCCAAGCTGAACACTCCGGAATGAGCTCGATTCAAACTAAATTAAGCTCAAACTTGATGAATACCTTCACTCTTCAAACTCAAAAATTCCATTCATACATTCCTACTTCCATTCCTTATTAACAATTTTATTATTTAACTATTATATTCATCGTATTCTCTAGGTATTAAATAGTAGAGTATGAGCTTTGCCTCAAATGACAAATTTCATTTGCAAATGAGTTTAAAACACAATGCACATAAAATAAAGTTATAAACTTTCAAAGAACCCTACCATTAAAACAAGAAACATTATATTTAATTTCAAAGAACTTTGAACTGACCGTTAAAGCTGTTGGTTTGCCAATAGACCAAAGATTCACTATATGATCATCTCCTCCGGTAATAAATAGCCCACGCCTCTTCTTCGCAATACTTAAGCAGTTCACATTACCTGAATGAGCCATGAACTCCTCTACAGCCATTTCAGTCAAGAAAATCCAGGAAATCTAAATCAACTATTAAACATTTACAGCTAAGATTCTTCAGTCCACTTAAACGAACCCCCTTCAAAATTCAATTCTACCCAAATTTAGTTCACCTGATCTTCAAATACTCCATAAACATTAAAAATTGATAAAGATCTCATAAATCATTCTACTTTTTTTACCTCAATTTCCGTATAATCAAACAGATAATATGTAAAATAATTCAGATGGATGAAAAAACATAAACTTGAAGTTCATACAGCTAATTAAAAAGAAAACCCCTAAATCCAAATTTAAAAAAAAAACTCCAAAATTACAGCTCAATTGAGCTGATTAACTTTGAACTTAGCTCAGTTCAGAAGGATACGCAATTTATATCCACGCTTAGCCATTTTCCGACAGACCTTCAACTCCAAAACGACGTCGGTGTTGCTGTGATGATGAGCTGAATTGAGACACAAAATGCAATTTGGAGGCAGCCAAAAGAAAGAGAAAAAGAGAGAAATAGATTCAGTTGTTGCATCTATAGGCTGTGCAAGAAGAAATCCATGGAGAAAGATATGAATAGAAATTCTGATAAAATTCAGAGATTGAACAGTGGACCAAACAGAGAGATAGAAAGTTCAGAATTTTGCTTTTAATTTTTAGAGTGAGAAACTGTGTGCAGAGAGAGAGAGAAACTAAAGGGAGAGAAAGAGACAGTCTAACGTAACGTGTTCATACCAATGATTAAGCACTTTTCTGTACAGTTTTAGTCGTTTTTCTTGACTAAATTACCCCTCGAATTAGTTGTATAATAGTATCCAAATTACGAAAATAGCCTAAAAGTATTATAATCTTCCGACTTTAGTCCCTTACAAGTTGTTTTATTTTATTTAATACTTGTACATTATTCCAATATTTATAGGGGATCACTATTTCTAAGTGTATTTTTTATATTTTTACATAGTTCATTCTCACACGAAAATGGGACCCACTATATACTCATTTAAAAAAAATCATATGAAAATATTAAAAATACATTTAAAAATATCAGTTCTCTATTTATATAATCAGTAACTCTACTGTCAAATAAAACCCCTCACATACATTCACATGCATATTTTAATGCATTACGTGTAAAGCAAGTCACTTGAGTCATTAAAATATATATGTGAATGATTTTATGTGATAATAGATTTATTTTTATATAATACTTTAATTTTTTTGAGGTTTTTTTATGTTGGTATTTATGTATATATTGTTGCATGGGACATCCCAACCACAAACTCCACTACTGGTCCAAGGTAGATTTGTATCTCTTTTTTTGTCTTTATTATTTATTTATTTATTATTATTATTTCTTCTTTTGGAATTGAAGCCACCACGTTAGTGTTTTTTGGAGATTCTTGAACATGACTCCAAGTGTCTTTTTGGGACAAGGACTTATTAAAATTTAAAACGTATAAGTATTTAAATTTCCCCAAAAAAATGTTATTTAAAAAAATAATAATTCATATAGCACTATAGCTGGAAAGGCATGGTTGTTAACTAGCCTAGCTTTCTCTAGACAAAATTAATTTGGATTTAAAGTCATATATTGTTATTTGGCAAACTTTGAAATATTTTTGAACCCTCGAATATTTATTGTGATGGATTTATATATGGACTAATTCATATATTGAATTAAATGTTTCAGCATTCTAAAAGAGAATTCTAATTTTATTTTGAAAAATTGATATTTTCACGAATGAAAATAATAATTTCGCACTATTTACTATTAATAAGATAAAAAACTTGTGAAATTATTATTGTTTTCAAATTAAAAGTTTTTTAAATTAGGATTCAGAGGCGAGTTATACCCTATTCCTAAAATAATTATTGTCACTAGTAATTAAGAGATTCATCCTTTTTTTATTTTTTAAAAAATATATATAATTGAATTGTGTCTTGAAAAGGTAAAAAGATGTGCACAGTCTAACTGCACTTCCATCAATGATATCGACACGACTTATATTAAGGAACAGAAGAATTTAGAGCATCTCTAACATAAAAAAAATACTCTTTAAATTAAAATTTATTGACCTATGTGACAATTTGAAGAGTATTATTTGCTATTTTAATATTTTGTATATCATTAATCTCTTTAATTCACATTCATTTTTTTAAAAGATAATATTCTGGAAAATAAATTATATTTAATAATTAATATTCTCTTGTCTTTATCTTTCTGTGTATTGTTTTATTCTCTTTTCAATGAAAAACAAGTTTATCTTGTCATGTTGACATTGCAAAGATGAATAACCCAGCAAGCAAACTTGATTATTCAATATTATTGAATAAATTTTTAATTCACGTGATTATCCAGATGGTCATATTGGATAAATCAGATGATCATAATTAACGTGATTATCCAAAAGGTAATCAAAATAATATTTTATCCAACATGATAAATAAATAAATAAATAAATAAATAGGAATGATATTAAATTTTAAAATGAGTTGTACATCAAATTCATCAAGTAAAATAAATATTTTTAGCTTTTTTTATATGATTTTGATTCTCCCAAAACAAAATAAATATTTTGAAGAGGCAATGTTTGTGACAACCCCAAAATAGGTCCATTCCACCCAACCCATTCTGAGTCGTCAAATACATGGTACAGAAAATAACTACAACTTTATTACAACAATTGTCGTGCAAAATACAACAACACATATGCTGTGAGTTTGGATACAAATATATACCAAATGTGACTCATGTTTCAACCGTAGACATCACCTCACAATAACACCTTACATAAAGGTATAGTCAAAAACTGTTTTAGAAATTAGAATCTTTGGGAAGTGCTCAAGAAAACCTTCGTACATGGGAGGCCACGCATCTAGGTTATGATAGATATCATATGGCCACAGAATTATCCTTGGTTGACCCAATAGACCCCAAAGAAAAACGAGAAGATTACTATCATATTCTTCCCAATGGTGAGTCTTCTCTTGACTTATCATTATCTCCACTGTATCTAACTAAGAATTATACTTCAAACAAACACCAAGATTATATAGGTAGTGCTTGTAGATATACTCGGCAAGCGGATGTGCACAATCATGTCTTATGATGACACGAGGTTGTATGTCGTTAGACATCTTGTATTATAGTGGCAAAACACCCTTCCAACGTTGGGTTCGCCTCACCCTATTTTCTTCACCAAATATAACTACTAAATGATGACCACCGTTCTATTCCCTTGTTACCCTCGCTCGACCCAGCTACACTCTTATTACCTGAAAGGAATTGTGAAGCAAAAGGGTGAGCACAACTAATTCAGTAAAGAATATCATGACTAAAGATAAATAAATTATCAACAGTCTTCATCAATAATAAATCAGAGATTTAGAACATATGGTAGATGATAAAAAATTTCAACCATAGTTGCAGCGGAACATGCAATCCATTAGAAGAGTCAAATAGACTATAAAGTCTATTATCTTCTCCATGTTAAAAATCCACCAACAATGTTTTATCCCTGTAACATCAATCAACAGTTCTGGTCCACAATCATATAAATAACTCATAATCATAATTATGATTCTAAATTCCTCTTCTCATCCAGGACAAAGATAATTTTCATCACTTGTCTTTACCTGAAACATCAAAGATCATGGTTATACCAAATCACAATTCTTGTTCATAATCATACTAATAATTTCATCTTTGTACTACGGGCCAAAGATATTCGTCAACAGTTTATCTTTGCACTACTGGCCAAAGATATTCAACAACAGTTCATCTTTACACTACAGGCCAAAGATATTCAACAACATATCATCTTTACACTACAGGCCAAAGATATTCATCAACAGTTCATATTTGCACTACAGGCCAAATATATTAATATCTCAAAGAATTATAATCATTTTAAAATTTATATAAACAATAATTATAACCATGTTGATCAATTCACCTTTGCACTTAAGCTTAAGATATTCAATTATAAATTCAATGGTCATGATCATACCAGTTACAATTCAACTTTGCACTACAGGCCAAAGAGAACCCTAGTCATGATCATACCAATAATCTACCCATCTTTACACTCCAGTGAAAGAGAATTTCAACATCAAGGTTATAAAAATGTTATATATAATAGTAAAATCAATATAATCAAAACATCTAGATTTAATCTCAAGAGTAATATTCATAAATCAACTATAATTTAGTTAGAAAAAGAAACAAATTTTGTCTTGAATAGTACCCGTGAATAGTAACTCGTGAATAGTAACTCATGAATAGTAATCTCGACACAAAAAGATAAAAATTCCACAATAAAATCCATACCAATATTTCGGTATAATAATATTGAAAGAATAACATTTCTTAAGCTTATAAACAATTTATTTAAATTGTTTACACTTACTAAATAATGCATTTAATCATTCAAAAATACCAAACTCATAAGATTTCATTACCAATAATCAAAACCCTCATCAAAAATCTGCATATACCTCATATAGGATTCTCAAGCTATAAAATCCTATTTTCCAATTTTCTTACTTCACATAACATATTTAATTCATTTACTCATAACTAGTACATTTTCATGAAAAATACCAAATCAGTTCCAAAAATATTTCTTTTCTAGAATTTAGCATAATATAGTCCCATAGTGAACATATATTTTTCTCAGAATTTTTAAAAGTCATTTACTATTTTTCATATGGCCAAAATAGCCGAATATTTAGACATTTATCAAAAATTATACTTTTATCCAAAAATTCTGAAATTTACAGAGTATACTTCTATCATATACATGTACTCCCAATAAAAATTTCATCAATTTTGGAGTTAACCACAAGGAATTATAAGCGATTACTTTTAAAATAGTCTTTTCTCATAAAATTCATAACTCTCAATCTATACATCCAAAAATCACCATTTTTGGACACAAACAAGAAAACTCATCAAAATATCATTTCAAATTTTTCCAGAATTTTTGAAGGTCAGAAAAATTACGAAATTAAAGATCATAACAACCCTTAAAATCCCTTACTATCCCTTACCTCAAAAGAGCAGTACTTCTGACTGGATATCGGATATGATGCTGAAGGAAACTTGCACTGATGAATAGTAACTCACCAAATATCTAAAAACTCACAAAATATGCTTCATAATATAGAGAGAGAAAGAGAGAAAGCTTATGTTTCTGGTGTGATTTTTAATTCTAACTTAGCCCTCTATTTATAGGAAAATTTTGGTAGGTTTGACCTGCAACCTGATGGCTTTACCTGCTACTATTCCCACCCACCACATTTAAAATATAATTCAGCACATTTCTTCACCAACCACAAGTGGGGCCCACCAATTCTAGAATTTTCCACCAAAATGATAAACTCCGAAAATTTAACAATTTCTGAACCAGTCATCTCGTAAAATTCATAATAAATCATACGTTCATTTTTAACGGTTCAAAATTTGTGGGCATATACTCAACTTATATATGTATAACATATCCAAAAATTACCACGATCCAACGGTTGGATTAAAAATTATAACCCCCGCAAAATATCTCAAAAACCTTGATTTTTAATACCTCCATTCTGACAAAAATACGGATAAAAACCTCAACATTAACTCCTTTATTTTTAACCACAAAAATATATTCCTCATTTATATCCACATAATATAAATATTTCCTTATCATATGAATCAATAATTAATTATTCACAAATAATATTACAGAATCACATTTATGACAACCAGGCCGTTCCCAGGAAAGAGGGGGCTTTCCAATAAGAATTTCTCCTTACTGGCGCGCAATTAGGTGACCAAACCTCTCCTTAGACAGAACTTTCTTGTCAATGCCAATAATGTTATCTAATAATATTATTTAAATAATATGAATTATTGATCTGATAATGGGAAATACTGTGCAGTGACAATTATTGAACAACAATAATATAAAATTTCAACGTAGCAATTATTGAATCAATAAAATAAAATATTGAACAGTAATTACTGTAACAATTATTGAGTAGTGCCTTCTTACGTAAGAATCAATAATTTCAAAAATACTATGCAATACCGTGTGCTACTGTGCAATAACGCGTATTACTGTATTTTAACCACCGGGTATTCCAACAGTGTTAACGGTAACAACTACGCCGTTATTTGTAAAAACTCAAATTTGTCGTTTTCTTCACCCGACAGTTATTCTGTTATGGGGCCCACAAATGGCTGCGCCGTCGTACGAATATTCCCCGACAGAAAGAATATTCCACGACCAAACGAATATTCCCCGACAACAATGATTATTTTATAACCACTTGCTTATTTTGAAAAAAAATCATATTTCACTCATAACTTTAAACTTTTATCAATTTAACCATTTACTGAATAGTAATTATAAGAAAAATTGAATACTTTTATTTCATAAAATTCGGGGTCTTACAATGTTAACTCACCAGTTCTGAAGAAATAGAATGAGATTGCAGATTTGATGACTAATGAGTGTTTGATAAAAATTGAATGAATCTAAATCTAAATCTGAATGAGTTGAATCTGAATCTGAATAAAAAAGTTGTTTGATATTTGACATGTCTGAAATATCTGAATAATATATTTTTATTATTTTATCCCTCTGAAAAGTTTAAAACTGTTGTAAACTTATTAACATTACTTAATATAATAGTTAATATTGTAAAAAACTATATTATTCAACCGTCATTCAACCCATTCAGCAAAAAAAAAATGAGACTTAGCGGTTGTTTGTTTATGACTAAATGATTGAATGGTTCAAAAATTGTCTAAATGGCTGATTCGGTCAGCCATTCAGACGATTTGAGCTAAATTGTTTAGTGTCATTTTTTTTGCTAGATAATTTTTTTTAAAAAAATATTAACTATTATATTAAGTAATATTAAATAAATTTATAACAATTTTGAATTTTTTTTAGAAGGGTAAAATAATAAAAATATGTTATTAAAATATTTCAGACATGTCAATTATCAAATAATTTTTTTCATTCAGATTCATTTAGTTTTTATCAAACACCCCTCTAGGTTCTAGCCATTCAGCCCAAATCGACCGATTCAGCCATTCAAACGATTTTTATTCAAAACAAACGCAATGAATGGCTGAATCGGTCTGCCTTTCAGCCACTTAGTGCTAATCAAACAGCCCTTAAGGTTGGAGAGGCTGTTAGAGATAATTTTTCTGATGTGACTCAACTATTTGAGTATCCCAAAGAGGTTGAGGAAATGTGTAAGACCCCGAATTTTATGAAATAAAAGTATTTAATTTTTCTTATAATTACAATTCAGTAAATGGTTAAATTGATAAAAAATTAAAGTTATTGGTGAAATGTGAAAACTTTTCAAAATACGCAAGTGGTTATAAAATATTCATTGTTGTCGGGGAATATTCATTTGGTCGTGGAATATTCTTTCTGTCGGGGAATATTCGTACGACAGCGCAGACATTTGTGGGCCCCATAACAGAATAACTGTCGGATGAAGATAACGACAAAAATTGAGTTTTTATAATTAACGACGTAGTTGTTACCGTTAACACTGTTGGAATACCTTGTGGTTAAAATACAGTAATACGCGTAGTTGCACAGTAGCACACGGTATTGCACAGTATTTTTTTTAATTATTGATTCATACGTGAGAAGGCACTATTCAATAATTGTTACAGTAATTTTTGTTTAATATTTTATTTTACAGAATCAATAATTGCTGCGTTGATATTTTATATTATTGATGTTTCAATAATTGTCACTGCACAGTATTTTCCATTATCAGATCAATAATTCATATTATTTGAATAATATTATTAGATAACATTATTGGCAATGTCTAGAAAGTTCTGTCTAAGGAGAGGTTTGGTCACCTAATTGCGCGCCAGTAAGGAAAAATTCTTATTGGAAAGCCGCCTCTTTCCTGGGAACGGCCTGGTTGTCATAAATGTGATTCTGTAATACTATTTGTGAATAATTAATTATTGATTCATATGATAAGGAAATATTTATTTTATGTGGATATAAATGAGGGATATATGTTTGTGGTTAAACATGAAGGAGTTAATGTTGAGGTGTTTTATCTGTATTTTTGTCGGAACGGAGGTATTGAAAATTAAATTAGGGTTTTTAAGATATTTTGCGAGGGTTATAATTTTTAATCCGACCGTTGGATCATGGTAATATTTGGATATGTTATACATATATAAGTTGAGTATATGTCCACAAATTTTGAACCGTTAAAAATGAACGTATAATTTTTTATGAATTTTACGAGATGACTGGTTTAGAAATTGTTGAATTTTCGGAGTTAATCATTTTGGTGAAAAATTCTAGAATTGGTGGGCCCCACTCTTGGTTGGTAAAGAAATGTGCTGAGATTTTTATTCAAATGTGGTGGGTGAGAATAGTAGCAGGTAAAGTCATCAGGTTGCAGGTTAAGTCTGCTTCGGCGTGCTAATATTTTCCTATAAATAGAGGGCTAAGTTAGAATTGAAAATCACACCAGAAACATAAGCTTTATCTCTTTCTCTCTCTGTATTATGAAGCATATTTTGTGAGTATTTAGATACTTTGAGAGTTACTAATCAGTGCAAGTTTCCTTCGGCTTTGCATTCCAGTCAGAAATACTGCTCTTTTGAGGTAAGGGATAGTAAGGAATTTTAAAGGTTGTTATATTTTCCAGTATCGTAATTTTTCAGACCTTCAGAAAATTCTGGAAAAATTTAAAATGATATTTTGATGAGTTTTACTGATTGTGCCCAAAAATAGTGATTTTTGGATGTATAGATTAAGAGTTATGAATTTTATGAGAAAAGACTATTTTAAAAATAACCGCTTATAACTCCTTGTGGTGAACTCCAAAATTAATAAAATTTTTATTGAAAGTATATCTATATAATATCAGTATACTCTGTGAGTTTTGGAATTTTTAGATAAAAGTACAATTTATGATAAATGTCTAAATATTCGGCGGTTTTGGCCATATGAAAAATAGTAAATGAATTTTAAAAATTCTAAGAAAAATATATGTTCAATATGGGACTGTATTATGCAAAATTCCAGAAAAAAAATATTTTTGAAACTGATTTGATATTTTTCATAAAAATGGTTTAGTTATGAGTAAATGAATTAAATATGTTTTATGAAGTAAGAAAATTGAAAAGTAGGATTTTATGACTTGAGAATCCTATATGAGGTATATGCAGATTTTTTATGAGGGTTTTGGTTATTGGTGATGAAATCTTATGAGTTTGGCATTTTAGAATGATTAAATACATTATTTAGTAAAGTGTAAACAATTAAAATAAATTGTTTATAAGTTTAAGAAATGTTATTCTTTCAATATCATTATACCAAAATATTGGTATGTATTTTATTGTGGAATATTTAACTTTTTGTGTCGGAGTTACTATTCATGAATTACTATTCACGAGTTACTATTCACGATAAAATTGGTTTCTTTTTCTAACCAAATTATAGTTGATTTTTGAATATTACTCTTGAGATTAAAACTATATGTTGATCATATTATTTTTATTATTATATATAACATTTTTATAACCCTAATGATGATATTTCTCTTTGACTTGAGTGTAAAGATGAGTAGATTTTTGGTATGATCATGACTATGGGTTCTCTTTGGCCAGTAGTGCAAAGTTGAATTGTTGACTTGTAAGACCCCGAATTTTATGAAATAAAAGTATTCAATTTTTCTTATAATTACTTTTCAGTAAATGGTTAAATTGATAAATGTTAAAGTTAAGGGTGATATATGAATTTTTTTTCAAAATACACAAGTGGTTATAAAATATTCATTGTTGTCGGGGAATATTCATTTGGTCATGGAATATTCTTTCTGTCGGGAAATATTCGTACGACGGCGCAACCATTTGTGGGCCCCATAACAGAATAACTGTCGGGTGAAGAAAACGATAAATTTGAGTTTTTACAAATAACGGCGTAGTTGTTACCGTTAACACTGTTGGAATACCCGGTGGTTAAAATACAGTAATACACGTTATTGCACAGAAGCACACGGTATTGCATAGTATTTTTAAAATTATTGATACTTACGTAAGAAGGCACTACTCAATAATTGTTACAGTAATTACTGTTCAATATTTTATTTTATTGATTCAATAATTGCTACGTCAAAATTTTATATTATTATTGTTCAATAATTGTCACTGCACAGTATTTCCCATTATCAGATCAATAATTCATATTATTTGAATAATATTATTAGATAACATTATTGACAATGTCTAGAAAGTTCTGTCTAAGGAGAGGTTTGGTCACCTAATTGCGCGCCAGTAAGGAGAAATTCTTATTGGAAAGCCCCCTCTTTCCTGGGAACGGCCTGGTTGTCATAAATGTGATTCTGTAATATTATTTGTGAATAATTAATTATTGATTCATATGATAAGGAAATATTTATTTTATGTGGATATAAATGAGGGATATATTTTTGTGGTTAAAAATGAAGGAGTTAATGTTGAGGTGTTTTATCTGTATTTTTGTCGGAACGGAGGTATTGAAAATCAAATTAGGGTTTTTAAGATATTTTACGAGGGTTATAATTTTTAATCCGACCGTTGGATCATTGTGTTTTTTGGATATGTTGTACATATATAAGTTGAGTATATGTCCACAAATTTTGAACCGTTAAAAATGAACGTATGATTTGTTATGAATTTTACGAGATGACTGGTTCAGAAATTGTTGAAGTATCCGAATTTAGCATTTTGGTGGAAAATTCTAGAATTGGTGGGCCCCACTCTTGGTTGGTGAAGAAATGTGCTGTGATTTTTATTCAAATGTGGTGGATGGGAATAGTAGCAGGTAAAGCCATCAGGTTACAGGTTAAGTCTGCTTCGGCGTGCTAACATTTTCCTATAAATAGAGGGCTAAGTTAGAATTAAAAATTACACCAGAAACATAAGCTTTCTCTCTTTCTCTCTCTATATTATGAAGCATATTTTGTGAGTTTTTAGATACTTTGAGAGTTGATATTCAGTGCAAGGTTCCTTCGGCTTTATATTCCGGCCAGAAATACTGCTATTTTGAGGTAAGGGATAGTAAGGAATTTTAAGGGTTGTTATATTTTTCATTTTCATAATTTTTCTGACCTTCAAAAAATTCTAAAAAATTTTGAAATGATATTTTGATGAGTTTTATTGATTGTGTCCAAAAATGGTGATTTTTGGATGTATAGATTAAGAGTTATGAATTTTACGGGAAAAGACTATTTTAAACGTAACCGCTTATAACTCCTTGTGGTTAACTCTAAAATTGATGAAATTTTTATTGGGAGTACATGTATATGATAGAAGTTGTGACTCCCCCAAAATTAGGTATACATCACCCATCTTGGGTCGTCAGATACATTGTACAGAATACAAATACAACTTACTAATACAACTGTCGTGTACAATACGACAAAACATAAACTGTGAGTTTAAATACAAATATTATCTTCTAGAGAGTATTCATACTCAAAAGGAGTCCTCATTACATTTATTAACACACTATTACATAGAATAGTGAGGACTACTAACTAATACTATCATTCGAACCATCACTCCGTTCTCCGACTTGTCCCAGCTACGTTCTCATTTCCTGAAGAGAACAGTGAAAGAAAGGGTGAGCTCAACTAGCCCAGTAAGAAATATTATGACTAAGATAATGCAGAATAAATTATCATTAGCCTTCAACAATGTTAAACTGATAAAATATAATAGACATCAAGTTTAACTGCAGTGGAACAAGCAATCCATTAAAAGAGTCAAATAGAAAATAAACTCTACTATCTTTTATGATTTAAAAGGTTTTTCAACACTGTTATCGCTGTGACTCAGCTTAATAAAATAATCCACATCATCGAATCACCCCTGCACTACGGCCAAGGATACTCGTGTATTCATTAATGGTCATGATCATGCCAACAACTGTCCATCAATGCACTACGAGCCAATGATGACTTTTACCACATCATTTGTAATATTACGGTCATGATTATACCGAATAATCCCTGGTCATAATCATACCAAGTCCATCTATGCACTACATGTCACAGATGACTTTCAACATTTTATAAACATGAAGATGATGACAATGATATAAGAATTCAATAAAACAAGTTCAATAATTAATTTATCCAAGAATTAATAACGTCCAAATTGTCAACATGATACTGCTTTGTGGAGTAAAATTCAAGAATGCTTAGAAGAATATTTTCATGAAAAGATACTGGATGAAACGCAATTATCAAGGATATTCCACAAATTTCATGGAGTATAGAAGTCAAAATTTAACCAACTGAGTACAATAAAGAATGGAATAACAAAAGAAATCATCATGCATGCGATAGACCGCACAAACAGGTTATTCCAACAGAATAATAAATAATGGAACCAGGTCCGGCGTAAACGCACAGACAGGATATTCCGACAGAATAATAAATAATGGAACCAGGTCCGGCGTAAACGCACAGACAGGATATTCCGACAGAATAATAAATAATGGAACCAGGTCCGGTGTAAAACACACAGACATGATGTTCCAACAGAATAATAACAAGACGGAACCAGGTCCGGTGTAAAACACACAGACAGGATGTTCCAACAGAATAATAACAAGACGGAACCAGGTCCGGTGTAAAACACACAGACAGGATGTTCCAACAGAATAATAGAAGAATGTCACCAAGTATAGGGTAGACCGCGTATACAGGTTATTCCAACAAAATAATAAAGAAATGGAATAACAGAAGTTCTCTTCTTGAATACAAAAGAATAATATCCCTTACCGTTTTAAAAAAGAGCTGAAATAAGGAAGTAGTTAAGTAGCAGAATACTCTTCTTCTCTCTCTCTATAGTTTCTCTCTATAGTTTCTCTCTCTAGAGTTCAGTGAATTCGTAAGAAATAATGAAGGAATGAGCTGCTATTTATAGAAAAATAGAATGTATAGTAACTAATCCATGAACGGTCCAGATTGATTACTTTAATCTGACGGTCCATATTTAAAGAAAAATCTTTTAAATAAAATATAATATATTCTATTTATATAATAACTTTAATAAAGTATTATGTTTTATATAAAAAGATGTTTCTGTTTTATTACGTTAATAATACGAATAAAACAAAACGTCATTATCGCTAAATAATTCATATTATTAACTGACAATAATTGAATCAAACTGAGTGACTTCTCACATAAGTATTAATAATCAATACCGTGTGCTACTATGCAACCACACGTATTACTGTACTTTTACTACCGAGTAGTTCAACAGTAACAATGGTAAAATTTCCGCCGTTATTTTTAATAAAATATTTTTGTCGTTTTCTCAATCCGACAATAATTCCGTTGTGGGGTCCACCAATGATTGTGTCGTTGTACGAATATTCCCTGTTAAAACGAATATTCCCCGACCAATCGAATATTATATAACAACTTGCGTACTTTGCAAAATTTATAAATATTACCCACAACTATAACATTATATCAAATTAACTCCATAATATTCAAAAATGATATTTATAGAAAATTCATCTTTATTTATAAAAGTTGGGGTCTTACAACCTCCCCTTCTAATGAAATTTCGCCCTCGAAATTAGGGTACGTACCGAGTATGTCGAAGAGATAAGGATACCTTGGTTTCATTTCAGATTCTAACTCCCAAGTCATTTCCTCAACATCGTGGTTTCTCCACAAAACTTTGACTTGAGGTATAACCTTGGAGCGTAGAATATGTTCCTTCTTATCCAAGATTTGAACAAGAACTTCTTCATACGTCAAATCCTCCGCTATGGTTGAAAATTTTTATCATCTACCATATGTTCTAAATCTCTGATTTATTACTGATGAAGGCTATTGATAATTTAATTATCTTTAGTCATGATATTCTTTACTGGGCTAGTTGTGCCATATGATATCTATCATAACCTAGACGCATGGCCTCCCATGTACGAAGGTTTCCTTGAGTACTTCCCAAAGATTCTAATTTCTAAAACAGTTTTTGACTATACCTTTATGTAAGGTGTCATTGTGAGGTGATGTCCACGGTTGGAACATGAGTCACATTTGGTATATATTTGTATCCAAACTCACAGTATATGTGTTATTGTATTTTGCACGACAATTGTTGTAATAAAGTTGTAGTTATTTTCTGAACCACGTATTTGGCGACTTAGAATAGGTTGGATGGAATGGACCTATTTTGGGGTTGTCACATGACTGGTATGATCTTGACCATTGAATTTATAAGTGAATATCTTTAGCTTAAGTGCAAAGGTGAATTGATCAACATGATTATAATTATTGTTTATATAAATTCTAAAATGATTGTATATTTCTTTGAGATATTAATATATTTGGCCTGTAGTGCAAATATGAACTATTGATGAATATATTTGGTCGTAGTGCAAATATGAACTGTTGAGAAATATCTTTGGCCTGTAGTGCAAAGATGAATTGTTGATGAATATCTTTGGCCCGTAGTGCAAAGATGACCTGTTGTTGAATATCTTTGGCCTGTAGTGCAAAGATGGTATGTTGATGAATATCTTTGGTCGTAGTGCAAAGATAAAATTGTTACTATGATTATAAACAGGAAATGTGATTTGGTATAACCATGATCTTTGATATTTCAGGTAAAGACATGTGATGAAAATTACCTTCGTCCTGAATGCGAAGAGGAATTTAGAATTACAATTATGATTATGAGTTATTCATATAATTGTGGAAAGGAACTGTTGACTAATGTTACAGGGATAAAACATTATTGGTGAATTTTTAACATGGATAAGATAATAGATTTTATGGTCTATTTGACTCTTCTAATGGATTGCTCGTTCCGCTGCAACTATGGTTGAAATTTTTATTATCTACCATATGATCTAAATCTCTGATTTATTACTAATGAAGGCTATTGATAATTTAATTATTGTAAGACCCCAGCTTATTAATGAATAAAATCAAATTTTCTCTAAATATTATTGTGAATAATAAGGGGTTAATTTGATATAATACTTTGGTTATGGGTGAAATGTGTAAATTTTTCAAAATAAGCAAGTGGTTATAAAATATTCATTTTGACGGGGAATATTCGGTTGGTCGGGGAATATTCGTACGACGGCGCAGCCTTGTGTGGACCCCATAACGGAAAGCGATTGGATGAAGAAAACGACAAGTATCAGTTATTTATAAATTATGGCGTAGTTGTTACCGTTAATACTGTTGGAATACCCGGTGATTAAAATACAGTAGCACACGGTATTGCACCAATTATTGATTCTTACGTAAGAAGACACTACTCAATAATTGTTATAGTAGTTATTGTTCAATATTTTATTTTATTGATTCAATAATTGTTGCGTTGATATTTTATATTATTGTTGTTTCAATAATTGTTGCTGCACAGTATTTTTCATTATCAGATCAATAATTCATATTATTTGAATAATATTATTAGATAACATTATTGGCAATGTCTAGAAAGTTCTGTCTAAGGAGAGGTTTGGTCATCTAATTGCGCGCCAGTAAGGAGAAATCCTTATTGGAAAGCCCCCTCTTTCCTGGGAACGGCCTGGTTGTCATAAATGTGATTCTGTAATATTATTTGTGAATAATTAATTATTGATTCATATGATAAGAAAATATTTAATTTATGTGGATATAAATGAGGGATATTTTTTTGTGGTTAAAAATGAATGAGTTAATGTTGAGGTTTTTATCAGTATTTTTGTCGGAATGGAGGTATTAAAAATCAGGATTTTTGAGATATTTTGCGGGGGTTATAATTTATAATCCGATCGTTGGATCGTGGTAATTTTTGGATATGTTATACATATATAAGTTGAGTATATGTCCACAAATTTTGAACCGTTAAAAATGAACGTATGATTTATTATGAATTTTACGAGATGACTGGTTCAGAAATTGTTGAATTTTCGGAGTTTATCATTTTGATGGAAAATTCTAGAATTGGTGGGCCCCACTCTTGGTTGGTGAAGAAATATGCTGAGATTTTTATTCAAATGTGGTGGGTGAGAATAGTTGCAGGTTAAGTCTGCTTCGGCGTGCAAACATTTTCCTATAAATAGAGGGCTAAGTTAGAATTGAAAATCACACCAGAAACAAGTTTTCTCTCTTTCTCTCTCTAGATTATTGAGTGTATTTTGTGAGTATTTAGATACTTTGAGAGTTTCTATTCATCAGAACAAGTTTCTTTCAGCCTTATACCGGTATTCCGACCAGAAGTACTGATATTTTGAGATAAGGGATATTATTTTCTTCTTAATGATATTATTTTCTTCAATATCATTATGCTGAAATATTGATATGAGTTTTTATCAAATTTGGAACTTTTTGTGTCGGGGTTACTATTCACGTATACGACACTATTCACGTATACGATACTATTCAAGAATACGGCACTATTCACCGAAAAATAAAAATTTTTCCTTTTTGTCCAAGATGTCTATTATGGTTACTATCTTTGATTGTATCCATATTTTGATCTTTAGTTTTGAATTCTGCTTCACAATTGATTATTATGAAGTATTATTGATCTTGGATAAATTGTTATACGAATCCCTAATATTTGTCCTTCTGTCTCACTGTATTCGTTCTCTTTAAGATATTTTTCATCATCCTCAGTCCTAAATGATGATATTACTGAATATCTTTGGCCTGTAGTGCAAAGATGTATGATTACTTGATGAATATCTTTGGCCTGTAGTGCAAAGATGAACAGGTGTTGAGATGAACATGACTGACAGGTGATACAAATGAATATCTTTGGCCTGTAGTGCAAAGATGAATATTTGGATAAAGATGATTATTAATTGATGTTACAGGGATAAAATATTGATGATGGACTTTTAAATCTTAGAAGATAGTAGAATTCTTTCTCTACTTGACTCTTCTAATGGTTTGCTGTTTCCGCTGCAGTTGTTGATCTAAAACTTGTTGTCGATTATATTCTATCAGATTTTTCCCTGTTGAAGACTAACGATAATTTGTTGTATATTATCTTAGTCATAATATTCTTTATTGGGCTAGTTGAGCTCACCCTTTTCCTTTTTGTTCTATTTTTCTTCTCAGGAGGTGAGAACATAGCAGGATCTAGTCGGGGTATGGAGTGATGGTTCTAGAAAGATGTTTTAGCAGTCCTCACTATTTCTGTAAAATAGTATTTGAATAATTGTAATGAGGATTTATTTGAGTGTGGATATTGTCCAGAAGACAATATTTGTATTTAAACTCACAGTATGTGTTGTCGTATTTTGCACGACAATTGTATTATTGAAGTTGTAGTTTGCTTTCTGTACCATGTATTTGGCGACTCAGAATGGGTGTTGTATACCTATTTTGGGGGCGTCACAGTTGGTATCAGAGCTTAGGGATATGATCCCTGGCTGAGATGTGAGACAAGAACTAGGAGGGGAGAGACGGGAAATTCCTTCGCTAGTATGACCTGACTAAGTTTATTTGGTGTTTATTTGGTCGGTCAGAGTATAGGGATATTATATGACATGACTATTAACCCTTGTTTTATGGCAGTATTTAAGAATGGCAGCTGAGAACGTTAATAATGGAGTAAATCAGACCGTGGAGACACCTTTGATCACCACCCAGGGGAACGTGCAAAAGGAAGGCAATATTCCTCCTGTAAACAACGTTACCGAGAAAACGATGAATGATGGAATGTTTAGGAGCTTTTTGCAGTTCATGCAAAATCAGACGAGGGAGACTCGTGTGCAGAATACGGGTGGAAATGATAACAATGCGCGGTTTGTCACAGCTAAGCAGTTCAAAGAATTGGGACCACCAGAATTTAAGGGAAAGCTGGATCCGATCATGGCGGAAACGTGGGTCAAGCAAATTACCAAGATATTCGATGTCTTGGGATGCACGGAGGAACAGAAGGTTCCATTCGCCACCTTTATGTTCCGCGGTGAGGCAGACTACTGGTGGGAGTGTGTGAAGCGTACCCAGCCTGACGCACTCAACATGTCCTGGGAAACATTTCAAAAACTGTTCAATGACAAGTACTTTCCTGAAAGTATTCGTCATATGAAGGAGGTGGAGTTTATCAGACTTGTGACAACCCCAAAATAGGTTCATTCCATCCAACCTATTCTGAGTCGCCAAATACATGGTACAGAAAACAACTACAACTTCATTACAACAATTGTCGTGCAAAATACAACAACACATATGCTGTGAGTTTGGATACAAATATATACCAAATGTGACTCATGTTCCAACCGTGGACATCACCTCACAATAACACCTTACATAAAGGTATAGTCAAAAACTGTTTTAGAAATTAGAATCTTTGGGAAGTGCTCAAGGAAACCTTCGTACATGGGAGGCCACGCGTCTAGGTTATGATAGATATCATATGGCCACAGAATTATCCTTGGTTGACCCAATAGACCCAAAAAAAAACGAGAAGATTACTATCATATTCTTCCCAATGGTGAGTCTTCTCTTGACTTATCATTATCTCCACTGTCTCTAATTGAGAATTATACTTCAAACAAACACCAAGATTATATAGGTAGTGCTCGTAGATATACTCAGCAAGTGGATGAGCACAACCCTGTCTTATGATGACACGAGGTTGTATGTCATTAGACATCTTGTATGATAGTGACAAAACACCCTTCCAACGTTGGGTTCGCCTCACCCTATTTTCTTCACCAAATATAACTACTAAATGATGACCACCGTTCTATTCCCTTGTTACCCCCGCTCGACCCAGCTACACTCTTATTACCTGAAAGGAATTGTGAAGCAAAAGGGTGAGCACAACTAGCTCAGTAAAGAATATCATGACTAAAGATAATTAAATTATCAATAGCCTTCATCAATAATAAATCAGAGATTTAGAACATATGGTAAATGATAAAAATTTCAACCATAGTTGCAGCGGAACGAGCAATCCATTAGAAGAGTCAAATAGACTATAAAGTCTATTATCTTCTCCATGTTAAAAATCCACCAACAATATTTTATCCATGTAACATCACTCAACAGTTCCTTTCCACAATCATATGAATAACTCATAATCATAATTGTGACTATAAATTTTTCTTCGCACCCAGGACGAAGAATATTTTCATCACCTGTCTTTACCTGAAACATCAAAGATCATGGTTATACCAAATCACAATTCCTGTTTATAATCATACTAACAAATCCATCTTTGCACTACGGGCCAAAGATATTCATCAACAAACCATCTTTGCACTACGGGCCAAAGATATTCATCAACAAACCATCTTTGCACTACGGCCAAAGATATTCAACAACAGTTCATCTTTGCACTACAGGCCAAAGATATTCATCAACAGGCCATCTTTGCACTACATGCCAAAGATATTCATCAACAATTCATATTTGCACTACAGGCCAAATATATTCATATCTCAAAGAAATATATAATCATTTCAGAATTTATATAAACAATAATTATAACCATGTTGATCAATTCACCTTTGCACTTAAGCTTAAGATATTCAATTATAAATTCAATGGTCATGATCATACCAGTCACAATTCAACTTTGCACTACAGGCCAAAGAGAACCCTAGTCATGATCATACCAATAATCTACCCATCTTTACACTCCAGTGAAAGAGAATTTCAACATCAGGGTTATAAAAATGTTATATATGATGATAAAAATAATATGATCAACATATAGTTTTAATCTCAAGAGTAATATTCGTAACTCATGAATAGTAACCCCGACACAAAAGATAAAAATTCTACAATAAAATTCATACCAATATTTCGGTATAATGATATTGAAAGAATAACATTACTTAAATTTATAAACAATTTATTTTAATTGTTTACACTTTACTAATTAATGCATTTAATCATCATAAAATGCCAACTCTTACAATTTCATCATCAATAACCAAAACCCTCATCAAAAATCTGCATATACCTCATATAGGATTCTCAAGCCATAAAATCCTATTTTCCAATTTTCTTTCTTCACAAAACATATTTAATTCATTTACTCATAACTAGACCATTTTCATGAAAAATACCAAATCAGTTCCAAAAATATTTCTTTTCTGAGATTTAGCATAATATAGTCCCATAGTGAACATATATTTTTCTCAGAATTTTTAAAAGTCATTTACTATTTTTCATATGGCCAAAATAGCCGAATATTTAGACATTTATCAAAAATTGTACTTTTGTCTAAAAATTCTGAAATTTACAGAGTATACTTCTATCATATACATGTACTCCCAATAAAAATTTCATCAATTTTGGAGTTAACCACAAGGAATTATAAGCTGTTACTTTTAAAATAGTCTTTTCTCATAAAATTCATAACTCTCAATCTATACATCCAAAAATCACCATTTTTGGACACAATCAAGAAAACTCATCAAAATATTTCCAGAATTTTTGAAGTTCAGAAAAATTACGAAACTGAAAATCATAACAACCCTTAAAATCCCTTACTATCCCTTACTATCCCTTACCTCAAAAGAGCAGTACTTCTGACTGGATATCGGATATGATGCTGAAGGAAACTTGCACTGATGAATAGCAACTCACCAAGTATCTAAAAACTCACAAAATATGCTTCATAATATAGAGAGAGAAAGAGAGAAAGCTTATGTTTCTGGTGTGATTTTCAATTCTAACTTAGCCCTCTATTTATAGGAAAATTTTGGTAGGTTTGACCTGCAACCTGATGGCTTTACCTGCTACTATTCCCACCCACCACATTTGAAATATAATTCAGCACATTTCTTCACCAACCACAAGTGGGGCCCACCAATTCTAGAATTTTCCACCAAAATGATAAACTCCAAAAATTCAACAATTTCTGAACCAGTCATCTCGTAAAATTCATAATAAATCATACGTTCATTTTTAACGGTTCAAAATTTGTGGGCATATACTCAACTTATATATGTATAACATATCCAAAAATTACCACGATCCAACGGTCGGATTAAAAATTATAACCCCCGCAAAATATCTCAAAAACCCTGATTTTTAATACCTCCATTCCGACAAAAATACTGATAAAAACCTCAACATTAACTCCTTCATTTTTAACCACAAAAATATATCCCTCATTTATATCCACATAAAATAAATATTTCCTTATCATATGAATCAATAATTAATTATTCACAAATAATATTACAGAATCACATTTATGACAACCAGGCCGTTCCCAGGAAAGAGGGGGCTTTCCAATAAGGATTTCTCCTTACTGGCGCGCAATTAGATGACCAAACCTCTCCTTAGACAGAACTTTCTAGACATTGCCAATAATGCTATCTAATAATATTATTCAAATAATATGAATTATTGATCTGATAATGAGAAATACTGTGCAGCAACAATTATTGAACAACAATAATACAAAATTTCAACGTAGCAATTATTGAATCAATAAAATAAAATATTGAACAGTAATTACTGTAACAATTATTGAGTAGTGCCTTCTTACGTAAGAATCAATAATTTCAAAAATACTATGCAATACCGTGTGCTACTGTGCAATAACGCGTATTACTGTATTTTAACCACCGGGTATTCCAACAGTGTTAACGGTAACAACTACGCCGTTATTTGTAAAAACTCAAATTTGTCGTTTTCTTCACCCGACAGTTATTCTGTTATGGGGCCCACAAATAGCTGCGCCGTCGTACGAATATTCCCCGACAGAAAGAATATTCCACGACCAAACGAATATTCCCCGACAACAATGATTATTTTATAACCACTTGTTATTTTGAAAAAAATTTCATATTTCACCCATAACTTTAACTTTTTATCAATTTAACCATTTACTGAATAGTAATTATAAGAAAAATTGAATACTTTTATTTCATAAAATTCGGGGTCTTACAATCTCCCCTCCTTATGAAATTTCGTCCTCGAAATTTACGTACCTGGTATTTCAAAGAATTGAGAATACCTTCCTTTCATTTCAGATTCCATCTTCCCTGTCATCATAATTTCTCCATTGCTCATCTCCTGTATTTCATATATCATTCTAGAATACAGCTTCAAAACAAGGGTTAATTTAACAAATTAACATATCACATAATATCCCGATATTATGACTGACCAACAAATAAGCTTAGGTAGGACACACTAGCGAAGGATTTACTCATCTCTCCCCTCCTAGTTATATTCCCCGATCTCCGCCAGAGATCATATCCCTAAGCTCTGATACCACCTGTGACAACCCCAAAATAGGTTCATTCCATCCAACCTATTCTGAGTCGCCAAATACATGGTACAGAAAACAACTACAACTTTATTACAACAATTGTCGTGCAAAATACAACAACACATATGCTGTGAGTTTGGATACAAATATATACCAAATGTGACTCATGTTCCAACCGTGGACATCACCTCACAATAACACCTTACATAAAGGTATAGTCAAAAACTGTTTTAGAAATTAGAATCTTTGGGAAGTGCTCAAGGAAACCTTCGTACATGGGAGGCCACGCGTCTAGGTTATGATAGATATCATATGGCCACAGAATTATCCTTGGTTGACCCAATAGACCCCAAAAAAAACGAGAAGATTACTATCATATTCTTCCCAATGGTGAGTCTTCTCTTGACTTATCATTATCTCCACTGTCTCTAATTGAGAATTATACTTCAAACAAACACCAAGATTATATAGGTAGTGCTCGTAGATATACTCAGCAAGTGGATGAGCACAACCCTGTCTTATGATGACACGAGGTTGTATGTCATTAGACATCTTGTATGATAGTGACAAAACACCCTTCCAACGTTGGGTTCGCCTCACCCTATTTTCTTCACCAAATATAACTACTAAATGATGACCACCGTTCTATTCCCTTGTTACCCCCGCTCGACCCAGCTACACTCTTATTACCTGAAAGGAATTGTGAAGCAAAAGGGTGAGCACAACTAGCTCAGTAAAGAATATCATGACTAAAGATAATTAAATTATCAATAGCCTTCATCAATAATAAATCAGAGATTTAGAACATATGGTAAATGATAAAAATTTCAACCATAGTTGCAGCGGAACGAGCAATCCATTAGAAGAGTCAAATAGACTATAAAGTCTATTATCTTCTCCATGTTAAAAATCCACCAACAATATTTTATCCATGTAACATCACTCAACAGTTCCTTTCCACAATCATATGAATAACTCATAATCATAATTGTGACTATAAATTTTTCTTCGCACCCAGGACGAAGAATATTTTCATCACCTGTCTTTACCTGAAACATCAAAGATCATGGTTATACCAAATCACAATTCCTGTTTATAATCATACTAACAAATCCATCTTTGCACTACGGGCCAAAGATATTCATCAACAAACCATCTTTGCACTACGGGCCAAAGATATTCATCAACAAACCATCTTTGCACTACGGGCCAAAGATATTCAACAACAGTTCATCTTTGCACTACAGGCCAAAGATATTCATCAACATGCCATCTTTGCACTACATGCCAAAGATATTCATCAACAATTCATATTTGCACTACAGGCCAAATATATTCATATCTCAAAGAAATATATAATCATTTCAGAATTTATATAAACAATAATTATAACCATGTTGATCAATTCACCTTTGCACTTAAGCTTAAGATATTCAATTATAAATTCAATGGTCATGATCATACCAGTCACAATTCAACTTTGCACTACAGGCCAAAGAGAACCCTAGTCATGATCATACCAATAATCTACCCATCTTTACACTCCAGTGAAAGAGAATTTCAACATCAGGGTTATAAAAATGTTATATATGATGATAAAAATAATATGATCAACATATAGTTTTAATCTCAAGAGTAATATTCGTAACTCATGAATAGTAACCCCGACACAAAAGATAAAAATTCTACAATAAAATTCATACCAATATTTCGGTATAATGATATTGAAAGAATAACATTACTTAAATTTATAAACAATTTATTTTAATTGTTTACACTTTACTAATTAATGCATTTAATCATCATAAAATGCCAACTCTTACAATTTCATCATCAATAACCAAAACCCTCATCAAAAATCTGCATATACCTCATATAGGATTCTCAAGCCATAAAATCCTATTTTCCAATTTTCTTTCTTCACAAAACATATTTAATTCATTTACTCATAACTAGACCATTTTCATGAAAAATACCAAATCAGTTCCAAAAATATTTCTTTTCTGGGATTTAGCATAATATAGTCCCATAGTGAACATATATTTTTCTCAGAATTTTTAAAAGTCATTTACTATTTTTCATATGGCCAAAATAGCCGAATATTTAGACATTTATCAAAAATTATACTTTTGTCTAAAAATTCTGAAATTTACAGAGTATACTTCTATCATATACATGTACTCCCAATAAAAATTTCATCAATTTTGGAGTTAACCACAAGGAATTATAAGCTGTTACTTTTAAAATAGTCTTTTCTCATAAAATTCATAACTCTCAATCTATACATCCAAAAATCACCATTTTTGGACACAATCAAGAAAACTCATCAAATTTTTTCCAGAATTTTTGAAGTTCAGAAAAATTACGAAACTGAAAATCATAACAACCCTTAAAATCCTTACTATCCCTTACTATCCCTTACCTCAAAAGAGCAGTACTTCTGACTGGATATCGGATATGATGCTGAAGGAAACTTGCACTGATGAATAGCAACTCACCAAGTATCTAAAAACTCACAAAATATGCTTCATAATATAGAGAGAGAAAGAGAGAAAGCTTATGTTTCTGGTGTGATTTTCAATTCTAACTTAGCCCTCTATTTATAGGAAAATTTTGGTAGGTTTGACCTGCAACCTGATGGCTTTACCTGCTACTATTCCCACCCACCACATTTGAAATATAATTCAGCACATTTCTTCACCAACCACAAGTGGGGCCCACCAATTCTAGAATTTTCCACCAAAATGATAAACTCCAAAAATTCAACAATTTCTGAACCAGTCATCTCGTAAAATTCATAATAAATCATACGTTCATTTTTAACGGTTCAAAATTTGTGGGCATATACTCAACTTATATATGTATAACATATCCAAAAATTACCACGATCCAACGGTCGGATTAAAAATTATAACCCCCGCAAAATATCTCAAAAACCCTGATTTTTAATACCTCCATTCCGACAAAAATACTGATAAAAATCTCAACATTAACTCCTTCATTTTTAACCACAAAAATATATCCCTCATTTATATCCACATAAAATAAATATTTCCTTATCATATGAATCAATAATTAATTATTCACAAATAATATTACAGAATCACATTTATGACAACCAGGCCGTTCCCAGGAAAGAGGGGGCTTTCCAATAAGGATTTCTCCTTACTGGCGCGCAATTAGATGACCAAACCTCTCCTTAGACAGAACTTTCTAGACATTGCCAATAATGCTATCTAATAATATTATTCAAATAATATGAATTATTGATCTGATAATGGAAATACTGTGCAGCAACAATTATTGAACAACAATAATATAAAATTTCAACGTAGCAATTATTGAATCAATAAAATAAAATATTGAACAGTAATTACTGTAACAATTATTGAGTAGTGCCTTCTTACGTAAGAATCAATAATTTCAAAAATACTATGCAATACCGTGTGCTACTGTGCAATAACGCGTATTACTGTATTTTAACCACCGGGTATTCCAACAGTGTTAACGGTAACAACTACGCCGTTATTTGTAAAAACTCAAATTTGTCGTTTTCTTCACCCGACAGTTATTCGTTATGGGGCCCACAAATAGCTGCGCCGTCGTACGAATATTCCCCGACAGAAAGAATATTCCACGACCAAACGAATATTCCCCGACAACAATGATTATTTTATAACCACTTGTTATTTTGAAAAAATTTCATATTTCACCCATAACTTTAACTTTTATCAATTTAACCATTTACTGAATAGTAATTATAAGAAAAATTGAATACTTTTATTTCATAAAATTCGGGGTCTTACAATCTCTCCTCCTTATGAAATTTCGTCCTCGAAATTTACGTACCTGGTATTTCAAAGAGTTGAGAATACCTTCCTTTCATTTCAGATTCCATCTTCACTGTCATCATAATTTCTCCATTGCTCATCTCCTGTATTTCATATATCATTCTAGAATACAGCTTCAAAACAAGGGTTAATTTAACAAATTAACATATCACATAATATCCCGATATTATGACTGACCAACAAATAAGCTTAGGTAGGACACACTAGCGAAGGATTTACTCATCTCTCCCCTCCTAGTTATATTCCCCGATCTCCGCCAGAGATCATATCCCTAAGCTCTGATACCACCTGTGACAACCCCAAAATAGGTTCATTCCATCCAACCTATTCTGAGTCGCCAAATACATGGTACAGAAAACAACTACAACTTTATTACAACAATTGTCGTGCAAAATACAACAACACATATGCTGTGAGTTTGGATACAAATATATACCAAATGTGACTCATGTTCCAACCGTGGACATCACCTCACAATAACACCTTACATAAAGGTATAGTCAAAAACTGTTTTAGAAATTAGAATCTTTGGGAAGTGCTCAAGGAAACCTTCGTACATGGGAGGCCACGCGTCTAGGTTATGATAGATATCATATGGCCACAGAATTATCCTTGGTTGACCCAATAGACCCCAAAGAAAAACGAGAAGATTACTATCATATTCTTCCCAATGGTGAGTCTTCTCTTGACTTATCATTATCTCCACTGTCTCTAATTGAGAATTATACTTCAAACAAACACCAAGATTATATAGGTAGTGCTCGTAGATATACTCAGCAAGTGGATGAGCACAACCCTGTCTTATGATGACACGAGGTTGTATGTCATTAGACATCTTGTATGATAGTGACAAAACACCCTTCCAACGTTGGGTTCGCCTCACCCTATTTTCTTCACCAAATATAACTACTAAATGATGACCACCGTTCTATTCCCTTGTTACCCCCGCTCGACCCAGCTACACTCTTATTACCTGAAAGGAATTGTGAAGCAAAAGGGTGAGCACAACTAGCTCAGTAAAGAATATCATGACTAAAGATAATTAAATTATCAATAGCCTTCATCAATAATAAATCAGAGATTTAGAACATATGGTAAATGATAAAAATTTCAACCATAGTTGCAGCGGAACGAGCAATCCATTAGAAGAGTCAAATAGACTATAAAGTCTATTATCTTCTCCATGTTAAAAATCCACCAACAATATTTTATCCATGTAACATCACTCAACAGTTCCTTTCCACAATCATATGAATAACTCATAATCATAATTGTGACTATAAATTTTTCTTCGCACCCAGGACGAAGAATATTTTCATCACCTGTCTTTACCTGAAACATCAAAGATCATGGTTATACCAAATCACAATTCCTGTTTATAATCATACTAACAAATCCATCTTTGCACTACGGGCCAAAGATATTCATCAACAAACCATCTTTGCACTACGGGCCAAAGATATTCATCAACAAACCATCTTTGCACTACGGGCCAAAGATATTCAACAACAGTTCATCTTTGCACTACAGGCCAAAGATATTCATCAACATGCCATCTTTGCACTACATGCCAAAGATATTCATCAACAATTCATATTTGCACTACAGGCCAAATATATTCATATCTCAAAGAAATATATAATCATTTCAGAATTTATATAAACAATAATTATAACCATGTTGATCAATTCACCTTTGCACTTAAGCTTAAGATATTCAATTATAAATTCAATGGTCATGATCATACCAGTCACAATTCAACTTTGCACTACAGGCCAAAGAGAACCCTAGTCATGATCATACCAATAATCTACCCATCTTTACACTCCAGTGAAAGAGAATTTCAACATCAGGGTTATAAAAATGTTATATATGATGATAAAAATAATATGATCAACATATAGTTTTAATCTCAAGAGTAATATTCGTAACTCATGAATAGTAACCCCGACACAAAAGATAAAAATTCTACAATAAAATTCATACCAATATTTCGGTATAATGATATTGAAAGAATAACATTACTTAAATTTATAAACAATTTATTTTAATTGTTTACACTTTACTAATTAATGCATTTAATCATCATAAAATGCCAACTCTTACAATTTCATCATCAATAACCAAAACCCTCATCAAAAATCTGCATATACCTCATATAGGATTCTCAAGCCATAAAATCCTATTTTCCAATTTTCTTTCTTCACAAAACATATTTAATTCATTTACTCATAACTAGACCATTTTCATGAAAAATACCAAATCAGTTCCAAAAATATTTCTTTTCTGGGATTTAGCATAATATAGTCCCATAGTGAACATATATTTTTCTCAGAATTTTTAAAAGTCATTTACTATTTTTCATATGGCCAAAATAGCCGAATATTTAGACATTTATCAAAAATTATACTTTTGTCTAAAAATTCTGAAATTTACAGAGTATACTTCTATCATATACATGTACTCCCAATAAAAATTTCATCAATTTTGGAGTTAACCACAAGGAATTATAAGCTGTTACTTTTAAAATAGTCTTTTCTCATAAAATTCATAACTCTCAATCTATACATCCAAAAATCACCATTTTTGGACACAATCAAGAAAACTCATCAAAATTTTTCCAGAATTTTTGAAGTTCAGAAAAATTACGAAACTGAAAATCATAACAACCCTTAAAATCCCTTACTATCCCTTACTATCCCTTACCTCAAAAGAGCAGTACTTCTGACTGGATATCGGATATGATGCTGAAGGAAACTTGCACTGATGAATAGCAACTCACCAAGTATCTAAAAACTCACAAAATATGCTTCATAATATAGAGAGAGAAAGAGAGAAAGCTTATGTTTCTGGTGTGATTTTCAATTCTAACTTAGCCCTCTATTTATAGGAAAATTTTGGTAGGTTTGACCTGCAACCTGATGGCTTTACCTGCTACTATTCCCACCCACCACATTTGAAATATAATTCAGCACATTTCTTCACCAACCACAAGTGGGGCCCACCAATTCTAGAATTTTCCACCAAAATGATAAACTCCAAAATTCAACAATTTCTGAACCAGTCATCTCGTAAAATTCATAATAAATCATACGTTCATTTTTAACGGTTCAAAATTTGTGGGCATATACTCAACTTATATATGTATAACATATCCAAAAATTACCACGATCCAACGGTCGGATTAAAAATTATAACCCCCGCAAAATATCTCAAAAACCCTGATTTTTTAATACCTCCATTCCGACAAAAATACTGATAAAAACCTCAACATTAACTCCTTCATTTTTAACCACAAAAATATATCCCTCATTTATATCCACATAAAATAAATATTTCCTTATCATATGAATCAATAATTAATTATTCACAAATAATATTACAGAATCACATTTATGACAACCAGGCCGTTCCCAGGAAAGAGGGGGCTTTCCAATAAGGATTTCTCCTTACTAGCGCGCAATTAGATGACCAAACCTCTCCTTAGACAGAACTTTCTAGACATTGCCAATAATGCTATCTAATAATACTATTCAAATAATATGAATTATTGATCTGATAATGAGAAATACTGTGCAGCAACAATTATTGAACAACAATAATACAAAATTTCAACGTAGCAATTATTGAATCAATAAAATAAAATATTGAACAGTAATTACTGTAACAATTATTGAGTAGTGCCTTCTTACGTAAGAATCAATAATTTCAAAAATACTATGCAATACCGTGTGCTACTGTGCAATAACGCGTATTACTGTATTTTAACACCGGGTATTCCAACAGTGTTAACGGTAACAACTACGCCGTTATTTGTAAAAACTCAAATTTGTCGTTTTCTTCACCCGACAGTTATTCTGTTATGGGGCCCACAAATAGCTGCGCCGTCGTACGAATATTCCCCGACAGAAAGAATATTCCACGACCAAACGAATATTCCCCGACAACAATGATTATTTTATAACCACTTGTGTATTTTGAAAAATTTCACATTTCACCCATAACTTTAACTTTTATCAATTTAACCATTTACTGAATTGTAATTATAAGAAAAATTAAATACTTTTATTTCATAAAATTCGGGGTCTTATAATCTCTCCTCCTTATGAAATTTCGTCCTCGAAATTTACGTACCTGGTATTTCAAAGAATTGAGAATACATTCCTTTTATTTCAGATTCCATCTTCCCTGTCATCATAATTTCTCCATTGCTCATCTCATGTATTTCATATATCATTCTAGAATACAGCTTCAAAACAAGGGTTAATTTAACAAATTAACATATCACATAATATCCCGATATTATGACTGGCCAACAAATAAGCTTAGGTAGGACACACTAGCGAAGGATTTACTCATCTCTCCCCTCCTAGTTATATTCCCCGATCTCCGCCAGAGATCATATCCCTAAGCTCTGATACCACCTGTGACAACCCCAAAATAGGTTCATTCCATCCAACCTATTCTGAGTCGCCAAATACATGGTACAGAAAACAACTACAACTTCATTACAACAATTGTCGTGCAAAATACAACAACACATATGCTGTGAGTTTGGATACAAATATATACCAAATGTGACTCATGTTCCAACCGTGGACATCACCTCACAATAACACCTTACATAAAGGTATAGTCAAAAACTGTTTTAGAAATTAGAATCTTTGGGAAGTGCTCAAGGAAACCTTCGTACATGGGAGGCCACGCGTCTAGGTTATGATAGATATCATATGGCCACAGAATTATCCTTGGTTGACCCAATAGACCCAAAAAAAAACGAGAAGATTACTATCATATTCTTCCCAATGGTGAGTCTTCTCTTGACTTATCATTATCTCCACTGTCTCTAATTGAGAATTATACTTCAAACAAACACCAAGATTATATAGGTAGTGCTCGTAGATATACTCAGCAAGTGGATGAGCACAACTCTGTCTTATGATGACACGAGGTTGTATGTCATTAGACATCTTGTATGATAGTGATAAAACACCCTTCCAACGTTGGGTTCGCCTCACCCTATTTTCTTCACCAAATATAACTACTAAATGATGACCACCGTTCTATTCCCTTGTTACCCCCGCTCGACCCAGCTACACTCTTATTACCTGAAAGGAATTGTGAAGCAAAAGGGTGAGCACAACTAGCTCAGTAAAGAATATCATGACTAAAGATAATTAAATTATCAATAGCCTTCATCAATAATAAATCAGAGATTTAGAACATATGGTAAATGATAAAAATTTCAACCATAGTTGCAGCGGAATGAGCAATCCATTAGAAGAGTCAAATAGACTATAAAGTCTATTATCTTCTCCATGTTAAAAATCCACCAACAATATTTTATCCATGTAACATCACTCAACAGTTCCTTTCCACAATCATATGAATAACTCATAATCATAATTGTGACTATAAATTTTTCTTCGCACCCAGGACGAAGAATATTTTCATCACCTGTCTTTACCTGAAACATCAAAGATCATGGTTATACCAAATCACAATTCCTGTTTATAATCATACTAACAAATCCATCTTTGCACTACGGGCCAAAGATATTCATCAACAAACCATCTTTGCACTACGGGCCAAAGATATTCATCAACAAACCATCTTTGCACTACGGGCCAAAGATATTCAACAACAGTTCATCTTTGCACTACAGGCCAAAGATATTCATCAACATGCCATCTTTGCACTACATGCCAAAGATATTCATTAACAATTCATATTTGCACTACAGGCCAGATATATTCATATCTCAAAGAAATATATAATCATTTCAGAATTTATATAAACAATAATTATAACCATGTTGATCAATTCACCTTTGCACTTAAGCTTAAGATATTCAATTATAAATTCAATGGTCATGATCATACCAGTCACAATTCAACTTTGCACTACAGGCCAAAAGAACCCTAGTCATGATCATACCAATAATCTACCCATCTTTACACTCCAGTGAAAGAGAATTTCAACATCAGGGTTATAAAAATGTTATATATGATGATAAAAATAATATGATCAACATATAGTTTTAATCTCAAGAGTAATATTCGTAACTCATGAATAGTAACCCCGACACAAAAGATAAAAATTCTACAATAAAATTCATACCAATATTTCGGTATAATGATATTGAAAGAATAACATTACTTAAATTTATAAACAATTTATTTTAATTGTTTACACTTTACTAATTAATGCATTTAATCATCATAAAATGCCAACTCTTACAATTTCATCATCAATAACCAAAACCCTCATCAAAAATCTGCATATACCTCATATAGGATTCTCAAGCCATAAAATCCTATTTTCCAATTTTCTTTCTTCACAAAACATATTTAATTCATTTACTCATAACTAGACCATTTTCATGAAAAATACCAAATCAGTTCCAAAAATATTTCTTTTCTGGGATTTAGCATAATATAGTCACATAGTGAACATATATTTTTCTCAGAATTTTTAAAAGTCATTTACTATTTTTCATATGGCCAAAATAGCCGAATATTTAGACATTTATCAAAAATTATACTTTTGTCTAAAAATTCTGAAATTTACAGAGTATACTTCTATCATATACATGTACTCCCAATAAAAATTTCATCAATTTTGGAGTTAACCACAAGGAATTATAAGCTGTTACTTTTAAAATAGTCTTTTCTCATAAAATTCATAACTCTCAATCTATACATCCAAAAATCACCATTTTTGGACACAATCAAGAAAACTCATCAAATTTTTCCAGAATTTTTGAAGTTCAGAAAAATTACGAAATTGAAATTCATAACAACCCTTAAAATTCCTTACTATCCCTTACTATCCCTTACCTCAAAAGAGCAGTACTTCTGACTGGATATCGGATATGATGCTGAAGGAAACTTGCACTGATGAATAGCAACTCACCAAGTATCTAAAAACTCACAAAATATGCTTCATAATATAGAGAGAGAAAGAGAGAAAGCTTATGTTTCTGGTGTGATTTTCAATTCTAACTTAGCCCTCTATTTATAGGAAAATTTTGGTAGGTTTGACCTGCAACCTGATGGCTTTACCTGCTACTATTCCCACCCACTACATTTGAAATATAATTCAGCACATTTCTTCACCAACCACAAGTGGGGCCCACCAATTCTAGAATTTTCCACCAAAATGATAAACTCCAAAAATTCAACAATTTCTGAACCAGTCATCTTGTAAAATTCAAAATAAATCATACGTTCATTTTTAACGGTTCAAAATTTGTAGGCATATACTCAACTTATATATGTATAACATATCCAAAAATTACCACGATCCAACGGTCGGATTAAAAATTATAACACCCGCAATATTCTCAAAAACCCTGATTTTATTTTTAATACCTCCATTCCGATAAAAATACTGATAAAACACCTCAACATTAACTCCTTCATTTTTAACCACAAAAATATATCCCTCGTTTATATCCACATAAAATAAATATTTCCTTATCATATGAATCAATAATTAATTATTCACAAATAATATTACAGAATCACATTTATGACAACCAGGCCGTTCCCAGGAAAGAGGGGGCTTTCCAATAAGGATTTCTCCTTACTAGCGCGCAATTAGATGACCAAACCTCTCCTTAGACAGAACTTTCTAGACATTACCAATAATGCTATCTAATAATACTATTCAAATAATATGAATTATTGATCTGATAATGAGAAATACTGTGCAGCAACAATTATTGAACAACAATAATACAAAATTTCAACGTAGCAATTATTGAATCAATAAAATAAATTATTGAACAGTAATTACTGTAACAATTATTGAGTAGTGCCTTCTTACGTAAGAATCAATAATTTCAAAAATACTATGCAATACCGTGTGCTACTGTGCAATAACGCGTATTACTGTATTTTTATCACCGGGTATTCCAACAGTGTTAACGGTAACAACTACGCCGTTATTTGTAAAAACTTAAATTTGTCGTTTTCTTCACCCGACAGTTATTCTGTTATGGGGCCCACAAATAGCTGCGCCGTCGTACGAATATTCCCCGACAGAAAGAATATTCCACGACCAAACGAATATTCCCCGACAACAATGATTATTTTATAACCATTTGTGTATTTTGAAAAATTTTCACATTTCACCCATAACTTTAACTTTTTATCAATTTAACCATTTACTGAATTGTAATTATAAGAAAAATTAAATACTTTTATTTCATAAAATTCGGGGACTTACAAGACTGGAACAAAACAACATGACGGTATCCCAGTACGAGGCGAAGTTTGCATATTTATCCAGGTTTGCACCTCATTTGGTCGAAAATGAGGAACGAATGACAAGGATGTTTCTGAGAGGTCTAAAACCCGAGATTCGGCAATATCTTATCTCTCATAAATTTTCTTTATATTTAGATGTTGTAAACAGGGCTCAATTATTAGAGCGAGATAATAAGTATGTGCAACCGAGGGACCATAACCAGGGTCATACCGGTGGCGGCAGTCATCGAAGCAATAAAAACCAGTAGGGAGGAAAATATTCGGACAAAAGCGGTAACTACTCTGGTGGTAATCGTGGTCGTGATAATAGAAGGAGCGAGTTGGGAGGAGATTTCAAGAAGAGAAGGTACAACAATGATAATGTAAAGACGTCAGCACAAACATCAATTGTTTCTAGGGGGGAGGAGAACGACCACCGGTCGTATGTTACAAATGTGGGAAAGAGGGACATATAAGCCCAAACTGCCCACAACAATCCAAGGTATGTTATAACTGTGGAAAGGAGGGTCATATAGCTCGAGAGTGTTCTGTAGCAAAACCAAGTTCAGCGGGGATGGTGACTCCAAAAGTTGTCCCGGATAAGTCGAAATCAGCGGTTCCTGGAAGGGCGTTTGTCGTGACTGGCCAAAACACGAGAAACCCGAACGAGGTGATCACGGGTAAGCTAATCTTGAATTCTTGCAAAGTTTATACTTTACTAGATACCGATTCTACCCATTCTTTTATCTCTCCTGCTTGTGCTCAACGTTTAAACTTGACTCCGGAGAAATTGGACTTTAACTTATCTGTTGAAACTCCGTTGGGTGAAACCTTCGTTACATCTACAGTTTATAAATCCTGCATGATCCAAGTTGGCACTATCACATTACCTGTTGATCTTATCTCTTTAAAGATACTTGCTTTTGATGTGATTTTAGGAATTGATTGGTTAACCACTCATCATGCTAAAATTGATTGTTTTCGTAAGGTTGTTAGTTTTCATATTCCTAACCAACCTGTCATACGAATTCAAACTACTAAACCACTAAAATCAATCACTGTCATATCAAGCCACAAAGCTATTCGTTTATTGAAAAACGGATGTCAAGCTTTCTTAGCCCATGTTATGGATTTGAACAAAGACAAGTCAGATTTGAATAATATTTCTATTGTTAGAGAATTTTTCGATGTATTTCCTGAAGAACTTCCTGGTCTACCCCCAGAACGTGAAGTTGAATTCTTTATTGACCTTGAACCCGGTATAAAGCCCATTTCTAAAACTCCATATCGAATGGCTCATATTGAACTTCAGGAGTTAAAAGTCCAACTACAGGAGTTGTTGGACATCGGTTTTATTCGTCCTAGTACATCTCCTTGGGGTGCTCCTGTGTTATTCGTAAAGAAAAAAGACGGGAGTATGCGACTTTGTATCGACTATCGAGAATTGAATCATGTCACTATCAAGAATATGTATCCGCTACCTCGCATTGATGACCTGTTCGACCAGTTACAAGGAACACAATTCTTTTCAAAGATCGACCTTCGTTCTGGATATCATCAGCTGAAGATTAAAACTGAGGATATTCCAAAGACTGCCTTCAGAACTCGGTACGGGCATTATGAATTCTTAGTCATGTCTTTTGGATTGACTAATGCTCCTGCTGCCTTCATGGATATGATGAACCGTGTATTCAAAGAATATTTGGATCAGTTCGTTGTTGTCTTTATTGATGACATCCTCATCTATTCCAAAAGCCGTGAAGATCATGAGCGCCATTTGAAGCTGGTACTGCAAAGGCTTCGTGAAAATAAGCTATATGCCAAATTGAAGAAATGCGAGTTATAGCTTGAAGAAGTAGCATTCCTTGGGCACGTGGTGTCAAAACATGGAGTATCTGTCGACCCGGCGAAGATTGAAGCCATACAAAGTTGGGAGCAACCGAAGTCAGTAACCGAAGTACGTAGCTTTCTGGGCTTAGCTGGTTATTATCGGAGATTTGTGGAAGGATTTTCTCGAATCGCTACTCCGTTAACTCAGCTGACTCGGAAAGATACAAAATTCGTATGGAGTGAGGAATGCGAGAAGAGTTTCCAAGAACTCAAGAGGAGACTCATTTCGGCACCTGTTCTGACAATACCATCTGGTTCGGATGGATTTGTTATCTACAGCGATGCTTCAGGCAAAGGGTTAGGATGTGTTCTCATGCAACATGGGAAAGTCATAGCCTATGCCTCACGACAACTCAAAGAATATGAGAGGAATTATCCTACTCATGATTTGGAGTTGGCAGCAGTCGTTTTTTGCGTTGAAGATATGGAGACACTACCTGTATGGGGAGAAAGTGGAGATCTATACAGATCATAAAAGCCTCAAATATTTCTTCACCCAAAAGGAACTCAACATGCGGCAGCGACGTTGGCTCGAGCTGTTGAAAGATTACGATCATACCATCCAATATCATCCTGAAAAAGCAAACGTAGTAGCTGACGCATTGAGTAGAAGATCATATGCGGGTACGAGTGCAATGTTGTTAACACAAAGGCCCATTTTGTATGACTTGCAAAGGATGGAGATAGAGATGAAGGCTCCAAGTACCCACATGATGATATCAAATATACGAGTAGAACCGACTTTAATCGATAAAGTTAAAGCTGCTCAAGATACGGACATGGAGCTGATGCGTATGAAGAAGAAAGTGCAAGAAGGTGCTATTCCAGAAGTAAGAATCGATGAAGAAGGAATAGTTCGAGTCAACTCCAGACTTTGTGTTCCTAACGATTTTGACTTGAAGCATAGAATAATGATGGAGGCACACAACACACCGTTTGCAATCCATCCTGGGAGTACCAAAATGTATCACGATCTTCGACATACATTTTGGTGGAGCAATATTAAAAGAGAGATCGCGGAGTTTATCTCGAGATGTTTAACTTGTCAACGTGTAAAAACGGAGCATCAAGTACCAAAAGGCCCATTGCAACCACTTGAGATTCCGAAATGGAAGTGGGAACACATTACTATGGATTTTGTTACGGGTCTTCCCAAGGTTTCTCAAGGCATAGATGCGATTTGGGTTATTGTTGATAGATTAACCAAGTCCGCTCATTTCTTGCCAATACGTGAGACTTATTCCCTTGAACGTCTTGCTAGTATGTACGTGAACGAGATTGTGAGATTGCATGGCATGCCAGTATCCATAGTTTCGGATCGTGACCCAAGATTCACTTCACGATTTTGGGTTAGCTTGCAGAAAGCTATGGGCACGGATTTACGATTCAGTTCGGCATACCATCCTCAAACGGACGGACAATCAGAGAGGACTATTCAAACTCTTGAAGATTTATTAAGACTTTGTGTCCTAGATCTCAAAGGGAGTTGGGATAAGTACCTACCATTGGTGGAATTCTCCTACAACAACAGTTATCAGGCGAGCATAGGTGTGGCTCCATTCGAGGCGGTGTATGGAAGAAAATGTCGTTCTCCAGTATGCTGGGACGAGGTGGGTGAAGCAACATTGTTGGGACCAGAGTTGGTACGCATTACTACAGAGAAGATCCAAACGATTAGACAACGTATACAAACGGCACAGGATCGACAAAAGAGTTATGCAGATCTTCATCGGAAGGACGTGGAATTTAATATTGGGGATCATGTATTATTACGTGTTGCACCATGGAAGGGAGTTACAAGATTTGGAAAGAGAGGAAAGCTCAATCCAAGATTTGTTGGTCCATTTGAGATTCTTGAGTGAATAGGAAATGTGGCATATAGACTCGCATTACCTCCAAGCATGTCTCGTGTTCATAATATTTTTCACATATCTATGCTTCGTAAATATGTTAAAGACCCGAACCACATTATTGAGTTAGAACCAGACGAGATAGCTTAAGATTTAACGTACGAGGAGGTACCTGTTAAGATCTTGGATAGGAAAGAGCATGTTCTACGCACGAAGGTTATACCACAAGTTAAGGTTTTGTGGAGAAACCATGCTATTGAAGAAATGACCTGAGAGTTGGAATCAGAAATGAAAGCGAGGTATCCTCACCTTTTTGAAACATCAGGTACGTACATCAATTTCGAGGACGAAATTTCATAAGGAGGGGAGGTTGTAAGACCCCAGCTTATTAATGAATAAAATCAAATATTCTCTAAATATTATTGTGAATAATAAGGGGTTAATTTGATATAATACTTTGGTTATAGGTGAAATGTGCAAATTTTGCAAAATAAGCAAGTGGTTATAAAATATTCATTTTATCGGAGAATATTCGGTTGGTCGTGGAATATTCTTGCTGTCGGAGAATATTCGTACGACGGCGCAGCCTTGTGTGGGCCCCATAACGGAAAGCGATTGGATGAAGAAAACGATAAGTATAAGTTATTTATAAATTATGGCGTAGTTGTTACCGTTAATACTGTTGGAATACCCGGTGATTAAAATACAGTAGCACACGGTATTGCACCAATTATTGATTCTTACGTAAGAAGGCACTACTCAATAATTGTTATAGTAGTTATTGTTCAATATTTTATTTTATTGATTCAATAATTGTTGCGTTAATATTTTATATTATTATTGTTTCAATAATTGTTGCTGCACAGTATTTTCCATTATCAGATCAATAATTCATATTATTTGAATAATATTATTAGATAACATTATTCGTAATGTCTAGAAAGTTCTGTCTAAGGAGAGGTTTGGTCATCTAATTGCGCGCCAGTAAGGAGAAATCCTTATTGGAAAGCCCCCTCTTTCCTGGGAACGGCCTGGTTGTCATAAATGTAATTCTGTAATATTATTTGTGAATAATTAATTATTGATTCATATGATAAGGAAATATTTATTTTATGTGGATATAAATGAGAGATATATTTTTGTGGTTAAAAATGAATGAGTTAATGTTGAGATTTTTATCAGTATTTTTGTCGAAATGGAGGTATTAAAAATCAGGATTTTTGAAATATTTTGCGGGGGTTATAATTTTTAATCCGACCGTTGGATCGTGGTAATTTTTGGATATGTTATACATATATAAGTTGAGTATATGTCCACAAATTTTGAACCGTTAAAAATGAACGTATGATTTATTATGAATTTTACGAGATGACTGGTTCAGAAATTGTTGAATTTTCGGAGTTTATCATTTTGATGGAAAATTCTAGAATTGGTGGGCCCCACTCTTGGTTGGTGAAGAAATGTGCTGAGATTTTTATTCAAATGTGGTGGGTGGGAATAGTAGCAGGTAAAGCCATCAGGTTGCAGGTTAAGTCTGCTTCGGCGTGCTAACATTTTCCTATAAATAGAGGGCTAAGGTAGAATTAAAAATCACACCAGAAACAAGTTTTCTCTCTTTCTCTCTCTAGATTATTGAGAGTATTTTGTGAGTATGTAGATACTTTGAGAGTTTCTATTCATCAGAGCAAGTTTCTTTCAGCCTTATACCGGTATTCCGACCAGAAGTACTGATATTTTGAGGTAAGGGATATTATTTTCTTCTTAATGATATTATTTTCTTCAATATCATTATGCTGAAATATTGATATGAGTTTTTATCAAATTTAGAACTTTTTGTGTCGGAGTTACTATTCACGTATACGGCACTATTCACGTATACGATACTATTCAATAATACGACACTATTCACCAAAAAATAAAAATTTTCCCTTTTTGTCCAAGATGTCTATTATGGTTACTATCTTTGATTGTATCCATGTTTTGATCTTTATTTTTGAATTCTGCTTCACAATTGATTATTATGAAGTATTATTGATCTTGGATAAACTGTTATACGAATTCCTAATATTTGTCCTTCTGTCTCACTGTATTCGTTCTCTTTAAGATATTTTTCATCATCCTCAGTCCTAAATGATGATATTACTGAATATCTTTGGCCTGTAGTGCAAAGATGTATGATTACTTGATGAATATCTTTGGCCTGTAGTGCAAAGATGAACAGGTATTGAGATGAACATGACTGACATGTGATACAAATGAATATCTTTGGCCTGTAGTGCAAAGATGAATATTTGGATAAAGATGATTATTAATTGATGTTACAGAGATAAAATATTGATGATGGACTTTTAAATCTTAGAAGATAGTAGAATTCTTTCTCTACTTGACTCTTCTAATGGTTTGATGTTTCCGCTGCAGTTGTTGATCTAAAACTTGTTGTCGATTATATTCTATCAGATTTTTCCCTGTTGAAGACTAACGATAATTTGTTGTATATTATCTTAGTCATAATATTCTTTGTTGGGCTAGTTGAGCTCACCCTTTTTATTTTTGTTCCATTTTTCTTCTCAGGAGGTGAGAACATAGCAGGATCTAGTCGGGGTATGGAGTGATGGTTCTAGAAAGATGTTTTAGCAGTCCTCACTATTTCTGTAAAATAGTATTTGAATAATTGTATTGAGGATTTATTTGAGTGTGTATATTGTTCAGAAGACAATATTTGTATTTAAACTCACAGTATGTGTTGTCGTATTTTGCACGACAATTGTATTATTGAAGTTGTAGTTTACTTTCTGTACCATGTATTTGGCGACTCAGAATGGGTGTTGTATACCTATTTTGGGGCGTCACAATTATCTTTAGTCATAATATTCTTTACTGAGCTAGTTGTGCTCACCCTTCTGTTCACAATTCCTTTCAGGTAATAAGAGTGTAGCTGGGTCGAGCGAGGGTAACGGAGAAATAGAACGGTGGTCTCTAGCTGTGGAGGTTCTCCCGAAGCAGTATAAAAAAGTTCATTTAGTAATTTTATTTGGTGAATCCAATAGGGTAAGGTGTACCCAACGTTGGAAGGGTGTTTTGCCACTATCATACAAGATGTCTAACGACATACAACCTCGTGTCATCATAAAACGGGGATGTACTCATCCACTTACTGAGTATATATACGAGCACTACCTATATAATCTTGGTGTTTGTTTGAAGTATAATTCTCAATTAGAGACAGTGGAGATAATGATAAGTCAAGAGAAGACTCACCATTGGGAAGAATATGATAGTAATCTTTTCGTTTTTCTTTGGGGTATATTAGGTCAACCAAGAATAATTCTGTGACCATATGATATCTATCACAACCTAGAAGCATGACCTCCCATGTACGAAAGTTTTCTTGAGTACTTCCCAAAGATTCTAATTTCTAAAATAATTTTTGACTATACCTTTATGTAAGGTGTCATTGTGAGGTGATGTCCACGGTTGGAACATGAGTCACATTTGGTATATATTTGTATCCAAACTCACAGCATATGTGTTGTTGTATTTTGCACGACAATTGTTGTAATAAAGTTGTAGTTATTTTCTGTACCATGTATTTGGCGACTCAGAATAGGTTGGATGGAATAGACCTATTTTGGGATTGTCACAAAATGGTTGGAGATACACTTACTCTCTCCCTCTCATAATATATGACATTTTAGAGTTGTACAAAAGAATTAAGAAAATAATTGTATAGCAATAAATATAATATAAATTATCTACAATAATCTTAAATGCTCATAATTATCATATTTATCTCATTATCTTTCTCATCTATAACATTTTTCAATGAGAATTAATTTTGGAAAGATTGTAGCTAATTCTCCTAAATTATATAAAACGACAAATAATTTAAAAAAAATAAAATCATCTAAAACGTCATATATTATTTGACGGAAGAAGTACTTGCAACATTCTATTCCTTTTAAACTAGGAAATATATCAATCTTCTACAAATAATATTTGAAATTAATATCACTTCAAATTTTATTTTATTTTATTTTATTTTTTATTGTGAGTTTGTTAATTAGAAGGTTGGATGCAAAATTCTATCCCATTCACACGGGGTTTTGGATTCAAGAATCCATAAAAAGCCCTTAAGGAAATGCAAATTTCTTTTGCTAAGCTGTATAGGTAAGTTTCAAGTCAATTGCAATTTGGACCACTTTTTATTATTGATAAATAGCCCTAGTATGGGGTTAGAAATTTAGAACGGATTTCTTTCTGTTTTTTGCGTGAGAATTTTTTTATTTTCTCTCAAAAGAAATTTTGCTTTTTTTATTTGGGACTTTTTTTTTTTTTGTGAATTTTTTTTAGATGCACAAATTATTGGAGATAGATCGTTCAGATTTGGGTATATATCATCATGACGTCTTGTTTCTCTGTTATTCGTATTAAAAAACTGCTCAAATTTGCATATTATGTTATTATTTTAAGAATATGACTATTTTTCAAGAGTATATATAGTGTCCACTAGCAATTGACCATTATCCTGATTATTTGTTATTATTATTTTTTAAATTACCATTTCATTTTTAGCATATTTTAGTCATCTAATAGTAAATTTAGACGAATTTAAAAGTCTTCATAAGATTCAAATTGTTGGTTCCGTATTAACGAACATGAGATTCATTGAACATGTGAACCCAAGCAGATTTGGGGGCTTCAGTCTTTGGATAATACTCCCTCCGTTTCTTAATATAAGTCGTTTTAGAGAAATATTTTTGTTCTTTAATATAAGTTATTTTAGAATTTCAAGTAAGCATTAATTGCTTAGTTTCCAATATTACCCCAAATATTAAATATAACTTTGGTCCTCTCACTATTTTTTGTCTAATAAATAACAATATCTTATTCCAATACAAACGTAATATAGACAATTGATATTATAGTTAATGCTATATAATTATTATCTTAATGATTGTGTATAACCCTAAAACGACCTATATTTAGGAACAGAGAGAGTATCCAAAATGCTCTTGGACATTATATATATCTCTATTATTAAAGCCGCTGACGTCAGTGATGTAATTAGGTCGCAATAATTTTTACTATTTTATCCCATTTAATTTAAAACTTACACATATTTCTATTTAATCCACAAAATTTTATATATAAAATAGTATTATATTTGGATACGTAAATACTAATATGTTTTTAACTAGATTAACAAATAATTAAATCTCTCTCTCTCTCTCGAGCAATGAAACATGGCGGCGGCGGCCCTCGGACGGGAGGACAAGGCACGGGAGCAGGCTGGGTAATGAAGGTGGGAATATCTTCTCCAGACTCCAGGCATCAACACTGAAACTTCTGTTGCCCTCGTGGGATTACTCTGCAGGGAATGGAATGAAATTAATCAAGTGTAAGAATGTACATTTACAACTTCTCCTAGACTTAAAATGTATACAGGGGCGAAGCCAGGATTTTTCGTTAGTGGAGACGAAATTATTAATAAGTTTCAAATAATTTGACGGGAATTCGGGGACAGCGCCCCGAGTCAATTTTTTTAAATACTTTATACTTTCGGGTCACATATATATACAATATATTACAATAAAAATATAATAAATAATAATATATGGTATGTATACACTATATTGACTCATAATAAACTTTTTTAATTTATAAGTAAGTAATTTATTATTTATTTTTAAAAATAATATAAATTAGATTATTATTTAGTTTAAAATATTACAGAAAGAGATACATATATTGAGAGAATATGAGTCATATGTGAATAAATTTGATTGACAAAGTTATAAAATTTTAATTTGACCCCGTATAATAGAAAATTTATAAAATTTCAGTGGGGGCAATATATATATAATACTTAAAAATTTTAAAATTTACCTTACATTATAAAACAAAATTTTTTTTCAGTGGTGACGATTGACCCCACAAGTATCTATGTGGCTTCGCCACTGAATGCATATATATATATATATATATATATATATATATATATATATATCTTTTTTCTAAAACGTCACTTATTTATTTAGGAACGGAGGGAGTAGTTGCACAAGGTCCCTCTCACGTAAATAATAAATGGACCCCACACTTGTGTTAGTGAGAGCTTATGGAAATATCAAAACATCAATCCCCTTGAACAAACTTGTAGAACACTCACCGAAATAAGATGGAGAAATTTCCCCAAACAAAGAGAGAATTAAAGAGACAGAACAAGGCTATAGCATGGGGATGGGGCCACGGGCCTTGAAATTTCCCTTTTGGCAATAGACCTTTGTGCTCAAAAGAACAAACACAGCAGAAAGGGAAATAGAGAGGACATATATAAAGATTTCTCACCTAAACAAACAAGGAGACAATGTGGGGTAAAAATCATTTTGACTCCACGAATTCCTAAGATCCAATTATAAAATTAGGAATTTGATATTTTCACACGAAAAGTATCGGCAAAAATTGTCGCTATAAGATCTATAGCGACGGTTTTCATGCGAAAATATTAAAAAATCATGTAGAAATATCAATTTTCTAAAATTATACTAAATGGAAATGGTTTTAATCCTTTTAAATGGTTTATTTTGGGAATTTTATTAAAAATGATAATTTTCACAATGTCACGTGAATGTGGGTCCAGGGACGAAGCACAAAGTACACCCTCCATTCCTTTTTAATTAAAATTTTTGAAGAAAACACAAAGATTAACAAATATAATTAATATTTTGTGTGATTCATTAAATTGTATATGTAATTTCAAATTTACCCTTCCACAACTCAGTGAAATGAAGGATAATATGAAAAATTAAGTCATTAATGATTTTTTGAAATTAACAAACAACAAATAAAAAGAATAAATTTCACATTTTAAAAAGACAAAATAAAAGGGAATGGAGGGGGTGGTATAGCTTTGAAAAAATAGAAGAATAAATTTCGCCATTAAGAAAAAAGAAGAAGAAGAATAAATTTCAGCTTTGGGAAACAGAAGAATAAATTTCAGCATTCTATTAAGGAGTACTTCTAACTACTATTTTGCTGGGGAAAAAATTAGGCATTTTTAATGGCCTCGTGACCTCAAGCCATTGTTTGAATGCCTTAACATATGGGCCGGTCTGGGTGGTACTTACAATGTATCATATGAAAAAAAAAAATAACAATCACCCTTACAATCAAGCAAATACTAGAGAAAATTAATTGATGAATAAATCAATAAAATCAGAGGAACATATAATTTAATTTCATATAACTAGAAAAATATTAAAAAGGCAGTCACACACAAATATAGGAGGAAAAAAATTGCAGAGAATGAGTATAGAAAAATTGTTACAATAAAAAGAAATTAGTGTATAATCAGAAAAATCAGACAACATGCATTGAGTTTTTGTGACAGAAAAAAAGGGATTGCTACTCACTTTGGGTAATGGCTGAGCAAGCTTTGGATTGTAGCTCATCTGGGACTCAATATAACGGCGACTCCCGCCACCGGACGGAGAAAAATCCGGCGGGGTGGGTCTGAGAAACCTCTCAAAAATGGCCACAACAAGGAACATGGAGATGAAAATGGCAGTGGCAACAAACCCAAAAGAAACTGCATTAACAGAGTTATCAAAATGCCTCCAATGATCATCTCTCTGTATATCATTATACAGGGGAGCTCCAATTGGTACCCAATTCCCATGATCTTCTTCTCCCATTAATTAATTAAAATTTTCTGTTTCTAATTAATTAGTTCAGTAGTAAGAAGAATTAGGAAGAAGAAGAAGAAGAAAATACCCAGAAGGATTATGGCAGTTTAGTGGAAATTATAGAGATTTTGGAAATTGGCATTTAATTTATGCCATTGTCAAAGTATTCTAGTGATTATATATACGTGCAGGCCTATAAAGTAGAATAACAGAGTATGGAGAGAGAAAGAGGGAGAGCATGTGGATTTCACTTTACAGAGAAGGTTACCGGAGGTTTGAAAAAAGGGAGCTTAGGGATTTGGATAGCAATGGGGGAGAGAGAGAGAAAAAAAGAGGTCTTCTTTTGATTATGAATGTATGTGATATAAAAAAGGCATTAACATGAATTTTTAATTACTTTTTTTTTTACTTTTAGAGATTGTTTTCTTAATTTTTTCAATTAGAGAATTAATTTTTTTTATTATATCTAATTTACTGTGTCACGTCAAAAAATTGATGATATGACAATGTGTGTAAAACCCCAACTTTTATGAATAAAGAATAATTTTTTCGAAATATATTTTTGAATATTATGGTGTGGATTTGATATAATGTTATAGTTGTGGGTAATATTTATAAATTTTACAAAGTAAGTAAGTGGTTATATAATATTCGATTGGTCGGGGAATATTCATTTTAACAGTGAATATTCGTACGACGACACAATCATTGGTGGACCCTACAACGGAAGTATTGTCGTAGTTAAAAAACGACAGAATTATCTTTTTATAAAAATAACAGCGGATGTGTTACCGTTAAAACTGTTGAACTACCCGGTAGTAAAAGTACAGTAATATGCGTGGTTGCATAGTAGCACACGGTATTAATTATTGATGCTTACGTGAGAAGTCATTGAGTTATACTCAATTATTGCTACAGTAATTGCTGCATCATATCTCTCATATTATTGATTCAATTATTGTCATAGTATCATCTGCATAATATGATATATTATTAAATCAATAATTGAGACGACAAAGTTATTCATATTATTATTTGTAATATTGACAATGTCTAGAAGTTCTGTCAAGGAGAGGTTTGGTCACCTAATTGCGCGCCAATAAAGAAAATTCCTTGTTGGAAAGCCCCCTCTTTCCTGGGAACGACCTGGTTGTTAAATATTGTGAATTATAATATTAATGATGAATAAGTTCGTGTTGATTAAAGATAAAATTGATAGTTTCATTGTGTGAGAATTATTAGTGTTAGTAGAAATCGATATTTATTTCGATAATAATTGATGTCTGGAGGTTATATTGACCAAGGGCACTTTTCGTGTCGGAGTACTATTCACCCGATTACTATTCATTCTAGTATTGTTCACTCGGATATTTGGGACACTTTTCGTGTCGGAGTACTATTCACGGGGTACTATTCCTGAAGTACTATTCACGGGATACTATTCACCCGAAAAATAAATTTCTTTTCGGTCCAAATTATTTTTGAGTACAATATTATTCCATAAGAAGATGTGATAATTTTTCAGACAGTTGGTTGAAATTATAATAGTAAATCAATATGGATCGTTGGTTTAAAGTTTTAATAGTAACTTGTCCCTTCGATTTTCCAAGAGTTACTTGTCCCTTCGATTTTTCAAGAGTTACTTGTCTCTTCGGTGTTCCAAGAGTTAATTGCCCCTTCGCAAATAGTAGTTGTCTCTTCAATATTACCAAGAGTCATTTTGAACCTTCGTTAAGACCAAGAGCTACTTTCAGTTCTTCTATAAATAGAAGCTCATTCCTTCATTATTTCTTACGAATTCACTGAAACTCTAGAGAGAGCAACTATAGAGAGAACGAAGAAAAGTATTCTGCTACTTCACTACTCCAGTATTCAGTTTTTCTAAGGTAAGGAATATTATTTGTTGTACTCGTAAGAGGTATTATTTCTTTCGTATTCATGAAGAGAGCTTCTGTTATTCCATTTTTTATTATTATGTTGGAATAACCTGTCTATGCAAAGTACCGCATATATGGTGAAATTCTTCTGTTATTCCATTATTTATTATTATATTGGAATAACCTGTTTATGCGAAGTACCGCATACATGGTGAAATTCTTCTGTTATTCCATTCTTTATTATTCTGTTGAAATAATCTGTCTGTGCGGTCTATCGCATGCCTGGTGAATTGTGTTGATATTTCATTCTTTATTATTCTGTTGGGATATCCTGTCTGTGCGGATTACGCATGATCTGGTTCTATTCTTTATTATTCTGTTGAAATATCTTGTCAGTGCGGATTACGCATGACCTGGTTCCATTCTTTATTATTCTGTTGGAATATCCTGTCTGTGCGGATTACGCATGACCGGTTCCATTCTTTATTATTTTATTGAAATGACATGTCTATGTGGATTAGCACATGCATGATGAATGATCCTTCGTATTCATTCCTTATTAAATTGTGAAAATGATCTGTCTACGTGGATTATCGCATGGCGGACGAAAATCTATTTGCAGTTTTATATATTCTATTATACTCAGTTGGTGAAAGCTTTGGCTTCTATACCCCATGAAATTAGGGGAATATCTTTGATATTTGCGCTTCATCCAGTATCTTTTCATGAAAATATTCTTCTGAGCATTCTTGAATTTTACTCTACAAAGCAGTATCATGTTGACAATTTGGACGTTATTGGTTCTTGGATAAATTAATTTATAAATCTTTAAAATTTATCATTGAACTTGTTTTATTGAATTATTATGTCATTGTCATCATCCTCATGCTTATATTGTGATGAAAGTCATCTTTGGCTTACGTGTATAGATAGACTTGGTATGATTATGACCAATGATTATTCGGTATAATCATGACCGTAATGTGACGAATGATGTGATAAAAGTCCTCATTGGCATGTAGTTCATTGGTGGACAGTTGTTGGTATGATTATGACCAGGGATTATTCGGTATAGTTGTGACGCCCCCAGAATAGGTATACAACACCCATTCTGAGTCGCCAAATACATGGTACATAAAGCAAACTACAACTTCAATAATACAATTGTCGTGCAAAATACGACAACACATACTGTGAGTTTAAATACAAATATTGTCTTCTAGACAATATCCACACTCAAATAAATCCTCATTACAATTATTCAAACACTATTTTACAGAAATAGTGAGGACTGCTAATACATCTTTCTAGAACCATCACTCCATACCCCGACTAGATCCTGCTATGTTCTCACCTCCTGAGAAGAAAAATGGAACAAAAAGGAAAAGGGTGAGCTCAACTAGCCCAGTAAAGAATATTATGACTAAGATAATATACAACAAATTATCGTTAGTCTTCAACAGGGAAAAATCTGATAAAATATAATCGACAACAAGTTTTAGATCAACAACTGCAGCGGAAACAGCAAACCATTAGAAGAGTCAAGTAGAGAAAGAATTCTACTATCTTCTAAGATTTAAAAGTCCATCATCAATATTTTATCCCTGTAACATCAATTAATAATCATCTTTAACCAAATATTCATCTTTACACTACAGGCCAAAGATATTCATTTGTATCATCAGTCGGTCATGTTCATCTCAACACCTGTTCATCTTTGCACTACAGGCCAAAGATATTCATCAAGCAATTATACATCTTTGCACTACAGGCCAAAGATATTCAGTAATATCATCATTTAGGACTGAGGATGATGAAAAATATCTTAAAGAGAACGAATCCAATGAGACAGAAGGACAAATAGTAGGGATTCGTATAACAGTTTATCCAAGATCAATAATACTTCATAATAATCAATTGTGAAGCATAATTCAAAAATAAAGATCAAAACATGGATACAATCAAAGATAGTAACCATAATAGACATCTTGGACAAAAAGGGAAAATTTTATTTTTCGGTGAATAGTGCCGTATTCGTGAATAGTGCCGTATACGTGAATAGTGCCGTATACGTGAATAGTAACCCCCGACACAAAAAGTTCCAAATTTGATAAAAACTCATATCAATATTTTAGCATAATGATATTGAAGAAAATAATATCATTAAAAAGAAAATAATATCCCTTACCTCAAAATATCAGTACTTCTGGTCGGAATACCGGTATAAGGCTGAAAGAAACTTGCTCTGATGAATAGAAACTCTCAAAGTATCTAAATACTCACAAAATACACTCAATAATCTAGAGAGAGAAAGAGAGAAAACTTGTTTCTGGTGTGATTTTCAATTCTAACTTAGCCCTCTATTTATAGGAAAATTTTGGTAGGTTTGACCTGCAACCTGATGGCTTTACCTGCTACTATTCCCACCCACCACATTTGAAATATAATTCAGCACATTTCTTCACCAACCACAAGTGGGGCCCACCAATTCTAGAATTTTCCACCAAAATGATAAACTCTGAAAATTCAATAATTTCTGAATCAGTCATCTTGTAAAATTCGTAATAAATCATACGTTCATTTTTAACGGTTCAAAATTTGTGGACATATACTCAACTTATATATGTATAACATATCCAAAAATTACCACGATCCAACGGTCGGATTAAAAATTATAACCCCCGCAAACTATCTCAAAACCCTGATTTTTAATACCTCCATTCCGACAAAAATACTGACAAAAACCTCAACATTAACTACTTCATTTTTAACCACAAAAATATATCCCTCATTTATATCCACATAAAATAAATATTTCCTTATCATAAGAATCAATAATTAATTATTCACAAATAATATTACAGAATCACATTTATGACAACCAGGCCGTTCCCAGGAAAGAGGGGGCTTTCCAATAAGGATTTCTCCTTACTGGCGCGCAATTAGATGACCAAACCTCTCCTTAGACAGAACTTTCTAGACATTGCCAATAATGTTATCTAATAATATTATTCAAATAATATGAATTATTGATCTGATAAATGAAAATACTGTGCAGCAACAATTATTGAAACAACAATAATATAAAATATCAACGCAGCAATTATTGAATGAATAAAATAAAATATTGAATAATAACTACTGTAACAATTATTGAGTAGTGCCTTCTTACGTAAGAATCAATAATTGGTGCAATACCGTGTGCTACTGTATTTTAACCACCGGGTATTCCAACAGTATTAACGGTAACAACTACGCCGTTATTTATAAACAACTTATACTTGTCGTTTTCTTCATCTAATCGCTTTCCGTTATGGGGCCCACACAAGGCTGCGTCGTCGTACGAATATTCCCCGACAGCAAGAATATTCCACGACCAACCGAATATTCACCGACCAAAAATAAATATTTTATAACCACTTGCTTATTTTGCAAAATTTGCACATTTCACCCATAACCAAAGTATTATATCAAATTAACCCCTTATTATTCACAATAATATTTAGAGAAAATTTGATTTTATTCATTAATAAGTTGGGGTCTTACAATAGTCATGACTATTGATGATTACAGGAATATCCTTGGTCGTGGAGCAGGGATGATTCGATTTTATTTATTAAGCTGAGTCTCAGCGATAAAGTTGATGAAAAACTTTTTAAATCATAGAAGATAGTAGATTTTATACTTGACTCTTCTAACGGATTGCTTATTCCGTTACAGTTTTTGATCTAAAATTATTGTCTATTATATTCTATCAGTTGTTATACTATTGAAGGCTAATGATAACTTATTCTGTATTATCTTAGTCATAATATTTCTTACTGGGCTAGTTGAGCTCAACCTTTTGCTTTCATTGTTCTCTTCAAGAAATGAGAACGTAGCTGGGACTAGTCGAGGAACAGAGTGATGGTCCTAGATGGTGCATTAGTAGTCCTCACTATTCTGTGAAATAGCGTGATAATAAATGTAATGAGGACTCCATTGAGTGTGGATATTGTCCAGATGACAATATTTGTATTAAAACTCATAACTTATGTTTTGTCGTATTTTACACGACTGTTGTATATTTAGTTTGTATTTGTATTCAGTACATTGTATCTAATGACCCAAGATAGGTGATGTATACCTATTTTGGGGGCGTCACAATGTGTGCATATATGTAATATTGAGTCTTATTTTAACATTTATTCAATTACTTTTTTGTACCAAAAAGGATAAATATAAGACTATTATTAATTTTTTAAAATAAATTTAATGACAATTTTACCATTTTTAGTATAAAAAATTAATTACATTACTTATTGATGATTAGGAAATAAACTTAAAATTTGATGTATTAATCTATATTTAGGTCTTAATTTTTGTATACCAAGAAGGGTAAAATTGTCATTATATTGATGATTATAAAATAACAAGATTTTAATTAGAAGTACATTTGTACATTTTAAAATATCTATTATTATATTGACTATTGATGATTTTTTTAAGCTGAGCTCATAATGTATTAAATTTATTTTTAAAAAATTTAATAATAGTCCTATATTTACCCTTTTTATATAAAATAAATTAATAGAATAAATGTTAAAATGAAACTCATTATTACACAAAAACATTTTTAGCCACATGTCATTGTCATGTTATCAATTTCTGACATGGCACTATCAATTAAACATAATCAGAAAAAAAATTAAAAGTTTAATCCTCTAATTGAAAAAATTGAAAAGACAATATCTAAAGTGGAAAAAAATTAAAATTTTAATCCCTTAATTAAAAAAATAAAAAAGACAATTTCCAAAGTGAAAAGTAAAAATAAAAATTCAGAATATTAATCTATATATTAGGCCAAACTTGGAAATGTAAAATTTTACTATATGAGTTCCATTTGGATTAAAATTTGTTCAAATTAGACATTACATTAATATTGCCTTCGGAGGGAAGAAATTAGAGTGGAATGGAATATAATGAAAACAAAGTGTGTTTGGCTACTCATTTCAAAAGAGAAATTATTTTGATAAGAGTATAAATTTACTGAGAGACGATGGTGGACTAAAGTTCATTTTATTAAAATAAATTAATAATTATGTCATTAACCAAACATACCACAAAATTACAGCCTTAACTCAATCGAAGTGTTTGTTTATTTTACAGTCTTAATCATGTTGGTTTATGTATTTTTGATTTTAATGATGACACAACACACGGAGATGTTTTGTGCTTTTATATACGGCCATATATTTAGTGGTGTTACATATTGTCTTCACTAAAAATGGGGAGAATGTTGATTTATATATTTTGATTTTAATGATGACAATATATATTGTATCAATATATATTTGTTTTTCCTTAAATTAAGCCTTGTCAAAGTATTTTAATTTTAAATTAAAAATCCTTGACAAACGGTTTTGGAAAGATATCATATCATATCTGTTGGATAATATCTCGTTGCTAAAATCATGTAGTATTCCAATTGAGATATGGGCATTTTATGTTATCAATATATATATATTCATCATTCTTAGCTAAGGAAAGGTAGAACCTTACAAGCTGATATTCTGATTTTAAGAAGTTCTCAAAGAAAATTTCTAACAATCATTTGTGCGTTGTTCTTAATAGTTTTTGGCTAGAAAATCATTGTTCATTGTAATCTTGTTCCTTTTATTAAAAAATGAATTCAAGTCTTGTTTGACTTGGTCAATCCATTAGTGGTTAGAATCTGTTCAAATGAAGCTTGAAAGGTTGCAAAAGTGTAAAGGGTAGGCGTGTCCAAATCACAGTAAAGTTTCTTTAAATAGGGAGTACTTGTATTTTGTTTAAATAATATAATTAAAAGAGTCTCCAATACCGATTAGTAATAAATTAGAGAACAAGGGTTGAACCACGTAAAAATCTTGGTATGATTTTCTATTATATCTTTCTTTATTTTGCATTTTATATTTCTGGCTATATTGTTCTGCATTTTATGTGCTGCTGGTTTATCTAGACACATAAGCATAAGCAAACATTGTATCATGTCTGATAGTAACTGTGGAAGAACACAAGCTGAATCAGATATCAAAGCAAACAGACATAACTGTCTGTTTTAAACCTGCATAAAAAAATCAAAACGTTATCATTATTTATAACTTTAATATTGGCAAAAAACACCTTTACCCCCCCTGTGGTCGTCGACTTGTAAGTAATTGGCCACTGAACTTTAAAAATATATAATTGGACCACTATGCTTTCTGAAAATGAAAATTCAGGTCATTCCGTCCAATTTCTTGAATGGACGTCAAATATTTTCAGACGTAGCATTGAAAAAATTTTAAAAAATTATTATTTTCTGATGTGGCAACACAAAACTGTAAGCATTGAGTCACTGTACTTAAAAAAATGTAATTGACCCACTAAACTTTTTAAAAAAAAATAATTAGGTCATTCATTGTACGGACGTCAAATACTATGAAAAATATTAAAATATATTAATAACTAAACATAAAAATAAAAAACAAAATAAAATAAAAAATAGAACCAAATCAAAATCAAAATAAGAATGAAGAGGGGTGGTTTTCTGCACTTCTTATGTGAATTTCTTGGGACTTATTGGTTGCTGGGTATGCACAAAATGGACTATTTGATGATGCATTGGAAGTTTGTAGGGATATACAAACATTTGGCGTCGAACCCGATTCTGGTACAATGGCTAGCCTCTTGCCTGTTATAACTAATACATCACGTAACAATGTCATGGCTGTGAATGATATGTTCATAAACCATGCTAATGAGAGTTTGGTTTCATGGAATGTTATGATTGTAGTGTATGTGAATAATTGTGTTGATAGAATTACCGAAGAATTGTGTTGTCATATCTTAGTCAAAAGTTGTTTAAATATTTAGAATGTTCATATATCCAACTTATTTATACCTACTTATTTATAACTGAACATTTAAGAAAAAAGTTTGAAGATTGAAGCAAAACAACTCCCAATACAACCAAATTATCTTCCACCGCAAAAACCCTAAAATTTAAAATTTAATATAATCTAAACCCAATAATCCACATAAGAAGTGCAGAAAATCACCACTCTTCACTCTTATTTTGATTTTGATTTGGTTCTGTTTTTTATTTTATTTTGTTTTTTTTATTTTTATGTTTAGTAATTAATAGATTTTAATATTTTTCATAGTATTTGACGTCTATCCAATGAATTACCTAATTAAATTTTTTTAAAAGTTTAGTGGGTCAATTATATTTTTTAAAGTATAGTGGTTCAATGCTTACAGTTTTGTGTTGCCACATTAGAAAATAATGATTTTTCGATTTTTTTCAATGCCACGTTTGAAAATATTTAACGTCCGTCCAATCTTGGACGGAATGGCCTGAATTTTTATTTTTAGAAAACACAGTGGTCCAATTGCATATTTTTAAAATTCAGTGGCCAATTACTTACAAGTCGACGATCACAGAGGGATTAAGGTGTTTTTTACCTTTTAATATTTACACATATTCACCTCCTTTAGACGTGCACGTACACTTACAAATCATGTATTTCAAATTAAGACTTTTAAACACTACAAAGGGGCCTAGCCCAGTTACTTCCCGGTTATGTACGAGAGGCACAACCCGATGTACTGTGATTCTCCTTAAACCTTATACTTGGGCTAGGACCACTAGGTTATGAAATAAATTTGATACTTTTATTATTCATAAAATAGAAAAGTCTAAAACACATAAGCTCCAATACTAATATTTTTAATTTTTCCACCCATATATGGAAATAAATATTCCGTAACAAGAAATATAAAATCTATATTATAAAGTGTCAAACTTTTTGTAAATGTATTTTGGTCACACATGCATAATAATCAATTTTACAAATAAAAAAAAAAGCATTTTAATTAAGACCCAAATTAAATAAAGTAATTTTAATTTTATTTATTTATTTATCACGTCATTATCTTAACTCACATGCTCGTACTGTTGAACATGCCGACTCATGGTCCCCGCAACTTTCTTTTGTGCACGTGTCGATAAAGACCTTCAATCTCATCATGCCACGTCGGAAGGGGTGGACCGGTCCCACATCTGCAAAGGTGTTTTCAGTAGAGAAAATGTGCACTTTATTTATTTCTCCTCCCAAAAAGACCAATCCGACAAATCAGCCACCAGGTTGTCGGTCTTTTCAGGTTTTCGCCAGCATTATGTACCGGATAATCTCGAGATCTGTATGACTTTCAACGGTGAGGATCTTATTTATGATGATGGAATCCAATCGGAGCCGTCATTTCAGGAGTTAAAGGAGTCAAAGAAAGGTACTCCCTCTAAAACGAAAACAGAAAAGAAGTGGTTAAAAATTGTTTGAAAAATAATACCCCCTCTATCCCATAATATAAATTATTTTAGAGTAAAAAATCAAAATTGGTCAAAATAGATCGAGTTGAGATTAAATTATACCCAAAAAATAGAAACACCAATAAAATACCATTTTAAGTATCTAATTGATAAAAATTAAATTTTACGGACGACTTTAAAAGTAGATGATAACTTGGAGGGACAAAAGTGTCACTCAGCCGTTCTTCTTTCTCTCCCGTTACTGATGGAGTTGGACCAATTTTTTGTTCTACCAGCCTATCATAATTATGGATCCGGTTATAATAAAGTTAACTTAATGATAAGTTAGTTAATTGATTAATACAATACTGATACGCAGAGGAGGAGACCACCTTCTAGTCTGCGTATTAACAAGTCAATTGATCAAAGTTAATTTTATACTAACCATTCCCCATAATTATACCTCCATTTTTATTTTTACTATTTAAACTCAAAAGAATATATTGTATCGTTCAATAATGCAAATTATGTTTTGGTAGGATGGATTCAAAACATAAAATATTTTCGTTTCGAAATATTAAATTTAGCAATTATAAACATCTATTACATAAAAATAATTACAATTATGTTTTACAATTTTACAAATGAGATAAATTTTTGTAGTCACTAATCCTTGCGAAAAATAGTTAAGATCAAATCCACTAGCCTATTTATAACATTTTTTTCAAAATATCTAGAATGTATTCAAGTTAAGTTATTACATATACAAATCTACAACACTTTATCATAAAAACTAATCCCTCCGTCCCAAATTAACTGCTCAGTTTTGACTTTTTAAAATCAAATTGACCATTTTTAAAATTAATATTTTTACTATTTTTGCTAAAATATAGGTGAAGTGATTATAATCAAAAGAAAGTATATACAATTTATTACTAATCCCAATTTTTATAATTTTAGAAATATATTTATATATGCTTAATTATTAATTCTAAAAATAGTCAATTTGACTTAAAAAAGTTAAAATTGAGCAATTAATTTAGAACAAAAAAAATAATATTTATTAAAAAAAAATCTAAAAAATATCAACTAGTGTCACCGTATAAACGCCTTGTAGCCTTGTGGGTGTGTACAAGGCTGGTGGTGTAATCTCTTGAAAACGTGTATTTTGCAACACCAACCAAATCAGCTTTAATTATGTCTTTTAAGAAAGGTATCTTAGTGTACTTCAGATAAACGTATTTTATACTAACTGAACAACCTGAATCACTACTGTGCTCATGGGCGGATCTAGGATTTTTTTTTAGTAGGGGCAGATTTTTATTAATTTTTTTGTGATGTTATTGATTTATTTTTGGAACGTTTAAATTTTGATCACATATCATGAATGTCTAAATTAATCAAAATACAAGTATACAACAATCCCAAACAAATAATTATTTTATTAAACATAAATATAATTCTATAATATACAACAAATATATATTCATAATCCAAACTAAGAAAAAAAATTCAAAATAAAAAATATTTAGATACAAATTTAAAAACTCGTAAGACCCCAACTTTTATAAATAAGTTGAATTTTCTATAAATATCATTTTTGAATATTATGGAGTTAATTTTATATAATGTTATAGTTGTGGGTAATATTTATAAATTTTACAAAGTACGCAAGTTGTTATATAATATTCGATTGGTCGGGGAATATTCGTTTTAACAGGGAATATTCGTACAACGACACAATCATTGGTGGACTCCACAACGGAATTATTGTCGGATTGAGAAAACGACAAAAATATTTTATTAAAAATAACGGCGGAAGTTTTACCGTTGTTACTGTTGAACTACTCGGTAGTAAAAGTACAGTAATACGTGTGGTTGCATAGTAGCACACGGTATTGATTATTAATACTTATGTGAGAAGTCACTCAGTTTGATTCAATTATTGTCAGTTAATAATATGAATTATTTAGCGATACTGACGTTTTGTTTTATTCGTATTATTAACGTAATAAAACAGAAACATCTTTTTATATAAAACAGAATACTTTATTAAAGTTATTCTATAAATAGAATATATTTTATTTTATTTAAAAGATTTTTCTTTAAATATGGGCCGTCAGATTAAAGTAATCAATCTGGACCGTTCATAGATTAGTTGTTATGCATTCTATTTTTCTATAAATAGCAGCTCATTCCTTCATTATTTCTTACGAATTCACTGAACTCTAGAGAGAAAACTATAGAGAGAGAGAAGAAGAGTATTCTGCTACTTAACTACTTCCTTATTTCAGCTCTTCTTTAAAACGGTAAGGGGTGTTATTCTTTCTTATTCATGAAGAGAACTGTTGTTATTCCATTTCATATTATTCTGTTGGAATAACCTGTATACGCGGTCTACCGTATACTTGGTGACATTCTTCTATTATTCTGTTGGAACATTCTGTCTGTGTGTTTTACACCGGACCTGGTTCCGTTTTTATTATTATTCTGTTGGAACATCCTGTCTGTGTATTTTACACCGGACCTGGTTCCGTTTTTATTATTATTCTGTTGGAACATCCTGTCTGTGTGTTTTACACCGGACCTGGTTCCGTCTTTATTATTATTCTGTTGGAATATCCTGTCTGTGCGTTTTACGCCGGACCTGGTTCCATTATTTATTATTCTGTGGGAATAACCTGTCTGTGCGGTCTATCGCATGCATGGTGATTTCTTTTGTTATTCCATTCTTTATTATACTAAGTTGGTTAAGTTTTGACTTCTATACTCCATAAAATTTATGGAATATCCTTGACATTTGCGCTTCATCTAGTATCTATTCATGAAAATATTCTCCTGATCATTCTTGAATTTTACTCCACAAAGTAGTATCATGTTGACAATTTGGACGTTGTTAATTCGTGGATAAATTAATTCTTGAACTTGTTTTATTGAATTCTTATATCATTGTCATCATCCTCATGTTTATAAAATGTTGAAAGTCATCTGTGGCATGTAGTGCATAGATGGACTTGGTATGATTATGACCAGGGATTATTCGGTATAATCATGACCGTAATGTTACAAATGATGTGGTAAAAGTCATCATTGGCCCGTAGTGCATTGATGAACAGTTGTTGGCATGATCATGACCATTAATGAATACACGAATATCCTTGGCCGTAGTGCAAGGGTGATTCGATGATGTGAATTATTTTATTAAGCTGAGTCACAGCGATAACAGTGTTGAAAAACCTTTTAAATCATAAAAGATAGTAGAGTTTATTTTCTACTTGACTCTTTTAATGGATTGCTTGTTCCACTGCAGTTAAACTTGATGTCTATTATATTTTATCAGTTTAACATTGTTGAAGGCTAATGATAATTTATTCTGCATTATCTTAGTCATAATATTTCTTACTGGGCTAGTTGAGCTCACCCTTTCTTTCACTGTTCTCTTCAGGAAATGAGAACGTAGCTGGGGCAAGTCGGGGAACGGAGTGATGGTTCAAATGATAGTATTAGTTAGTAGTCCTCACTATTTTATGTAATAGTGTGTTAATAAATGTAATGAGAAATCATTTTGAGTATGAATACTCTCTAGAAGATAATATTTGTATTCAAACTCACAGTTTATGTTTTGTCGTATTGTACACGACAGTTGTATTAGTAAGTTGTATTTGTATTCTGTGCTATGTATCTGACGACCCAAGATGGGTGATGTATACCTAATTTTGGGGGCGTCACAAAACTTATTTCGATTACTTGTCATAGTTCAATTTGAATGATTTTCCAAATGCTCAAAACTTGAAATCAAATTTATTTTTTATTTTCAAACAAAATCACGAATTAATTTCAAAATATAAACCAATTTTGGTATTTTTTTAATAAGTTTCAAATAACCTTTACTTGACATAAGAGAAACAAATCATCCAAAATGTATACTCACAACACAAAATTATGTTGTGTCGATTAGTTAGATGCATTCTTACTTATTATTTGCTTCTAAGGTCATGACAAACAGATAAAATTTATATATAACTTTCACTCCTGAAATATGTTGAATTCCCTATAATCTTGATTAGAGTACAATATACATTAAATCTTTAACTTCAGCTCAATTGTGCTCAATTCATCTTTCCAAAACAACAACTAGCTTTGACAAAATTATCATCACATTTTATATAATTAATTAATAACAGAACCTTGAAAAAACTAGTGCCACATAATTATGCAAATCATCATATATACATCTAGTTTCTACAACCAAAACAAAGTAAGGAATTATACCCCAAAGTAAAAGTTCATATTACGGTAGACTCAAACTTAAACAATAATGGCGAAGTTACAACTTTAAATTGGAGCAAACTTCGAGTGAGAAGAAAAATGTAAATATTTATAATTCTACCAACCACTTTAATTAATCAGATAATAGCCAAAAATATTATGTCATTGATGGGAAAAATAATTGATAAATGAAATATTTAAAGATAATTATCACTTCAATATGAAAGTTGTAGAAAGTTTCAATAATCTATCCCCTTGAGTTTATTAACTTATATTTCTGCCCCTATTCATATATCTAAAAAAAATTTAGCATAGCTGCCCCTCCATGTACACTCGCCACTGACCTGGTTTAGACCTGACAACTTATCACCCAACTCCATGAGTCACCCAATTCACTCGCTAAATTTCAAGCGTAAAGTATTGAAATTAATAAATTTTAACACAAAATTGGTTATTTGAAGACCAAGGGTTGGATTTTTATTTTTAATTTCTCAAAAAATCTATTTTTTTAGAAAATACAAAATAAATTCATAATCAAGTATATCATCAAGAATTGATAAAATCTCACTAAAGAGGAGGAAATAAACTCTAAGACCTCATGGGCTTAAGTTTAGGGCTGGGCTGGATACTTGGATTTAATCAACCATGAACCGCTAAGTCAACTTTAAGTGCTTTTAGTATATTTTGTTAATACCCACTTTCTGTTATGTTGCAGTTTATTTGACCAAATCAATGCAATAAAACTCTTGAACCTTAACATCTCAAAACCCCCTTTTGCATTGCTCCTCTCAATATGAATGGTATTCATTTCAAAAGGATATTTAAGTATTTATTTCTTATACAAATTTTAAAAAATAAAGTATAGAAAAGAAAGCAATTTTTTTAAAAAAATTATCCTTAATTCCTCCACAAAATTATGTAAAGTGATACATTATTATTTTTTATTTATATGAGTGGACTCTACTAAATGATATATTTGCCTTTACTTTATATAACTTAGACTATTTTCTTGAAAAAAAAAAGTATACCTATAATTTTTTTGTATAAATTGTTTTTTTTATATAAAAATAAGTTTTCCGGCCTTGCGACTAGACTATGTCTCCCCTCTCCAAACAAGACTTTCAATAATAGGCTTACGCCTGCGGTCCATAGCCCTTATGCTTGATGTCACTAGGATTATTTTTATGTTATAATTGTTGCTTGTAGGTTTATTTTTATTTTATACATACAATGTGCTAGTTTATTTATAATATTGGCTTAAATATGAATTAGTACCCTAAACTATATGCCATATTCCACTTCGATGATCCACCTTTCAATTTTATCAATTATGTGATTAAACTATCAAATTTTTTCAATTACAACAAATTGAACACGCCACGTTAGAAATTGCTGACGTGGCTAATTGGGTGGGGCTTTAAACAGCTTATGTGGCAAAAAAACTATTTTTTATTCATAAAATAAACAAATCTAATGTTATATGGGGCAAAATGGTCATACAACAAATTAACATTAACATAAAATATATCTATATCAGATTAAAAACCCTAGCTAACAACTGAAGATCGATCTGATAGCTAACAACCCTATCAGATCTCTCTCTCTCCCCCGTCTGAAATTTGAAGAAGAAATAAAGAGGAAAAAAAGAGTGAATAAGTGGGTGAGTGAAGACGAAGAAGAAGAAGAAGAAGAAGAAGAATAGTGGCTCATCAAATTTGTCGATCAAGACCAACAAAATTCTTCGCGAACTTTGGAGAATCAGCAGCCTCTTCAGTTGTCGTTGACGGTGCCGGAGCCGGAGTCGGTTACCGTGGCTAGTTGTACAAGGTTCGGCGGTAATTTGGGGATTGACCCAGTTAATGGATCTGTTTTGAATCTATTATATGTTTAATCTATTAATTCATCTTCTTTCTCTGTTTTATCTATTAGTTCATCTTCCATCTGTTAATGGAGCTGCTCTACTATTGCTCTACTATGGTTGTTCCTTCTGGATTTGTTTCAAGTTTTCTTTTCAGGTTTTGGGTTATACGTTTATGGTGATTTGGTTTCTTGTTCTGGATTTGGTTTTGGGTTTCATGTTTTCTCTGTTTATGTTTCGATTGGGTTGCTGCTTCTTATGTTTTTAGCTTTATTTGTTCTGATCTTATTTTGGATTTGAGAATCCAGATCTCCATGGCTCGACTCGAGGATGAGTTTCGCAACATATTGATTGCTCACACTAGTCTGATCGAGACCGACTCGCTTTCAGATCCAAGCTCATCGACTCACTTACCGGACGATGATTACACAGATCTACGATTTATAGAGAGAGAAAGAGGCGGCTTTTGGAATCTGTGGGTAGCCGATGAATATTGGATTGCAGATATTGAGATCTTGATTCTTGATCTTCAATATTTGGCTATTGAAGATTTTAGATGATTTTAGATTTTGTTGTTTTTGATCTGAAATTGTATAGATTTTAGATAGTTTTGTTGTTTTTATTTAGTTTAAATGATTTATATAAATGATTTGACGAATTTGCCCTTGATGTATAATAAATGTATAAATAAATATTAAAATAATTTTTTTTAGTTACACATCAGCCGGTGATGGCTCCACTTCGAGGGCCATGTCAGCAATTTCTGACGTGGCGGCTCAATTTGTTGCAATTGAAAAAAATTGATAGTTCAATCACCTAATTGAAAAAATTGAAAGGTGGATCACCGAAGTGGAATATGGTCTATAGTTTAGGGTACTAATTCATATTTAAGCCTATAATATCTGTAATACTTAATATAAGTGTGTGAATAGTGAATTAAATGGATACGGGTTAATTAAAAAAACTCGTGGGCTGCCTGGCCCGTCATTTCTCGAGCCACGACCATCCTACAAAAGTTTGGGCCTATTTGGCCCAGCCGTTTAAGCTGGGTCCACCCGTTTAACAAGTATAATTATCATAAAAGGATAGTCTTTCAATTTTCCAAACAAAATTTAGAAAGAAATTTTAGATTGCAATTGTCAAGAATTTTATCGAACGATTCTGGATTACCAACATTGATAATAAATCATTCCCATGCCATATACGTGTAAATTTATTTATTTGGACAGATATACCCTTCGCAGTTTTCAACCTTATTTAATAACAAGAATAGATTTGTCCGAAATTAAATTATTATTTTATTATCATACATTTTATATAGGGAACTGATATTTTTACAAGACTGTTCTCATATAAATAGTAAATGGGTCTCATCTTTAGGTGAGTGAGAATTTGTAAAAATATTATTTTTTTTCTTGTGAAAACTAGGGCTGTGTTTGTTTGTAATGATTATACTTTAGATAAGATTATTAATCTCAATATTATGTTTGTTTGTAAGAATTTTAATCTTAAGATTATAAACCATTAGATGAATTCGGTTATGATGAAGTTTATTTTTGAATAAGTTGGTCAATTGGCCAATAAAATGTTGACACACATAGAGTCTCGCTTGCGAGTCAGTACTCAATTGGTCAATTGATCAACTTACCCAAAAATAAATTTCATACTAACCACTTTCTCATAAAATTATTTTAAAATTATATTTATTTACAAGAATTATAATCAACTCGATTATAAAAACCAGTAAAGCAAGAATTTTGAAAAAAAGACCCAGCTCCAAGTTCAAGAAATAAATAAAACATAAATGGGCCAACATTTTTATACATTGGGGCCCCTTCATATGGTCCTCAATTGTGGGTTCCACTTCAATCAAACCAAAATTGTCAACCCACCCTGCCAAGAAAATGACTAACCAACCCAAGGTGGGACCCACCTCAAGAAAATTCCAAGCAAGTAAAATTTGACCAATCTCTATCATATTTACCATCAATGAGTAGCCAATAAACCCCAAAGCCTAGACCCATAGAGAGAAAATGGCTTCCATATATGAAGCTATCTAGCTTTATAAGGTGCCAATATTTAAGACAAAGAATGCACCATATTGCCCCATAATGACAAGTCACTGTATTATACATAGTGGATAGCTATTTAATTAGGCTGAAGAAAAAAATTGGCAGAATGGGACAAAAGGGAATTTAATGAGAACTATGTAAAGGGCCAGGGGCAGGGTCTAGTTTTCTTTATGAATCAAGGCAAAAAGGGAGGTATAGAGAAATTACCAAAGTTTTCATATTCCAATTTGCTTGAGACAAAGCAGTTTAGAACAAAAAGGGCACTTTGATTTTGATTGGTCATGATGGAGATCTTGGCACATTATTTCAAATGCAGAAGCCCCATTTATAGTTTGAGCAGTATTAGGGTAGTCCAACCCTCCTAAAAAAATGGGAACCAATATTTTTATATGAGTGGGTCCCACTCCCGTGTGAAAGACTCGTGTAAAAATATCATTTTAATATGTATAAGTTTAGTTACAGTATCACAAAAAAGTGTGTCATTCATAAAATTATCAAATTTTAATAATATTCCATATCTTTATTTCATATTATCGCTAAATTTAGTTAGTGTATATATTCTAAAAATAATGACATAATAATAATAAAAATAAATTTTGGATGCTAAAATTGAAAATATTTTAATACAATCATTAAAAGAAAAATATTCTTATTATTTAAAAATTAATAATGCAAAAAGAATTTTGTGTAAGTTTGAATTGTTGGGGTTGGAGGATTGAGAGCCTTTGACTTTGTCTGTTTTATTACCTTGAGTTTTGAAATGTCCGGAATGTAACCAAGAAGCACATGAAACTTGACAGTATAAAAGAGATATTTCCTAAGCTAATTATAATTTATAACTAGGAATTTGTATTATAGGAATAGTATGTTAGGTTGTGTTTGATTGTATCTTAATACATCTTAACATCTCACCTCTTAATGTATTTTAACGACACATATTTTTGTATTAAGAGGGTCCTCTGAATAGTTTAGATTCATATTTGTATCTTAACTATTCAGAAAACCTCTTAATATAAAAATTTGTGTTGTTAAAATATATTAAGAGGTGAACTGTTAATATGCATTAAAATACAATCAATACCACCTTACTCTCTCCCTACATTAATATATACTACTATCGTTTTAGAGTTCTACACAAGTATTAAAAAAATAATATTATAATATTAATTATCTATATTGTCTTTATATTAAAAAAAGATATTATTTATTGAATAGAAAATAACGAGAGAATTAAAATTATATTTAATAATTAGAGTAATATTAGAAATTAAATAATTAATATTTAATTAAAATTCTTAAATGATAAATATTAATAGATAAAAACACTTTCTAAATGGGACATTTAAAAATTTACAATAATTCTAGGGGGACATTTTTTTGCTGACATTTCTAGTGATATTTTTTTTTGTAGTACCTCTCAAAAAATTTATAGTATTTATTCTAATTGAAATTTTTGTAAAAAATAGTATTTTAAGTATAATTTGGATAAATACAAGAAATAGGGTTGTACAGACTGTACAGACCCTCTTTCTTGTATATATTCAAATTACACCTAAAACACTATTTTTTATAAAAATTTTAATTGAAATAAATACTGTATATTTTTTAAAAGATACTACAAAAAGAAAATTTAAAAAAAAAATATCGCTAAAAATATCCCAAAAAAATGTCCCCCAGAAGGACTCAAAAATTTATGTTTCTCTTATGACCACATTCTGATAGAGATATTACTATGCAAGTTCATGGGGCTCTCTTCCCACAGCAACCTCGCTGTCTAATTGTGGATGTAGTTGGAATTTTAGGCTCCCAATGCCAAAGAAAAAGCATACCCTGTGGTAACTGCAACCAGCAACCCAATGGAATTTTTGGCTCTTTTCAAGTTTTTGCTTTTAAATATATACATATACGAGAGATTAAAAAGTATACGTGGACATGAAAATTAAATACGAGTGTATTTAAATTTTATTTATTTATATTTTGACATGTAATAATACATAAAAATATAAATAAATAAAATTTAAATACACTCATATCTAACTTTCATATCCACCTAAAAGAGCTCGTGAGAGATATTTCATTACCACGCTAATAAGGATTTTTATAATCTTACATTATATTTTTTTTACGGTTTAAATTTTAATGGAATGACTGGATAATCTTGACGTTAGCAGTTAGATCTGACAATATAGTTAGCTGTTGAGTCAACCTATATTAATTAGAATCAAATAGGTTGATTAATTATTTTTATTTATTTAAATTTGATAAAGTTTGGACTCATATTTTTATAGGCTCAAATTGGTTAACCGCTTTTTAACCCATATTTCACTTCAAATCCAAATCGAAATTTCTTTTAAAGAAATCTTGAACATATAATGCGGAAGTGGTTAGTATGAAGTTTATTTTGAAATAAGTTGGTCAATTGATCAATAGAATACTGACACGCAAGCGAGGTTGTATATGTGTTAATATTCTATTGGCTAATTGACCAACTTATCAAAAAAATAACTTCGTAATAACATGATCCATATAATGCTGATGGAGTATATACTAAACCTTCACAAAAGCAATATCATATCATCTTTCATATCTAGCTAGATACGATACTAATATATTTCAATCCCAATATACCCTATAAGCCTCTTTTTGCGATCACTCTCGCAAAAATAAAATTTATTTTATTTGAATTTTAATTTTGTAAATTTATTTTAATAATTTTTTATTTTCTTTAATTTTTTATTTTTGTAAATTTATTTTAACTCAAAATAAAATCTTTTGAACTAAATGGACTAATAAACTATATTATGGTTACTTTAATAAAATAGCTAGCTAAATTATATATTATGTCTAAAGAAAACAAAGGTTTATTCTTATTTTTTTTTCCTAATATTTTATGTGTTCTGATTTTTAATTCAAAATTTTAATAATTGATATTATAAAATATCTCAAATAAAAAAAAAGAATGCTATTAAGAAACAAATGTTCATTTCAAAAATTGAACAACCAAATCTAATAGAAAAGAGCAATGATAGGCCTTATAGGCGTCCAACACCATTTTTTGGCCTCATTTATTAGTTTAACTTTTTAGCATTTTATCATTTATTATTATTTAATTAATTTAATTGTGACGCTCACAATTTTATTTTTCAAAAGTTCTACTAAAAAGTCAAAATCGAGTCATATATACATGATATATCTAATAAATATTTCAACTAAATAATTTATTTAACTGAATCATAAGAATGACAAGTTTGAAATTTAAAATATGGGTCAACCTATATTTGAACTATAACCATATGGTTCCAACATACACAACCCATATTAAAAATAGTTAATATGATTTTAGTTTTTAAATGGAACCATAACCAAATTTTGTAAATCAAAACCAACTCATAACCATATTTTGAGCAGTTTAGTTTTGAAAATGTCCCAAACTATATGGACGGACGAAAGACAAACATTGTAATAATTTGAATTTTTGTTAATAATTAATACTAATTTAACTTTTCTTTAAAAATGTAATTGAATTGAAAAAGGTAAATTACTAAAAAAAAATTCGTTTGAAAAGTTAAACTTCTCAATTAGGGTTTTTGTAACTCCTATATTGTTTCCTATCAATATTTAAAGAGTGAAGATGTAACCTAATCATATTCTAATTTAGTTAGTTAAATAGAATTCTCATGTGTAGTGTAATTCATTAGAAAAATCATAATTAATTCATCAAATGTCGGATTTGAGTGAATCCAAAGTCTGTTTCTTCAGTTTTTCGTCCACTACAATTTTGAAAAGGAAGAAAGAAAAGTTATTTGACGTATCTTCATTCCTTAAATTTCTTAAAACTGCAACCTATCTAAATTTCATCACTATTTTTAACCCTAGTTTTGAAAATTCACAACTCAGTCATATTAGCTACGAATTGAGTGAGCCTATTTTGTGTGTTTTTTCTTGAGTTACAATTTACGTGAAGACGTGAAGAGATTTTGAAAACTCTAGAAGACTCAAAATTTAGATTCTTTACCACTGCATATTGAAGAAAAGAGAACTAGGAAGATAAATATTATTTTGTATTATGATTTTAAGCTTAGTAATGAGTGTTTTTAAATTAGATATTATTTTTGTTCGAAATAGAGACATGAAATTAGAAATCTTGATAATCGAAAAGCGGAGATAAATTTATATTAATGAATATAATTTGATTGAATGTAAAAGTTAAAATCCAAAAATTAGTATTTATATTTTAAGGTATGTTGCATTGATTATATCGATCTCTTAATTTGACATTTGGATCGTTATAATTTTTAAATATGTTATACATGCAGAAGTTGAGAATATATTAACCAATTTTGAATCGTTAAAAATTAATTTATGATTTTTTATGAATTTTAAGAAGTAACGGGTATGAGAATTTTCAAGCATATTTTCAGCAGTGAGTTTTAATATTTAAAAGACCTAAATATGAATTAATACCCTAAACTTTTAATGGTTTTCTATTTTGGGGATTGTCTTATCAATTTTTTTAATTAGGGGATTAAACTTTTAATTTTTTTCCACTTTGAGAATTGACTTTTCAATTTTTTTAATTAGGTGATTAAACTTTTAATTTATTTTCAATTTGGGGATTGTTTTCTCATTTATTAAACTTTAAATTTTTCTTATTACGTCACACAAAAAAATTGATGACATGGCAGTGACACATGACTAAAAAAATTGAGAAACAATCCCCAAAGTGGGAAAAAAATTAAATGTTTAATCCTCTAATTGAAAAAATTGAGAAGACAATCCTCAAAATGAAAATAAAAATAAAACTTTAATCCCCTAATTGAAAAAAATTAAAAATACAATCCCTAAAGTGGAAAACATTAAAAGTTCAAGGCATTAATCCACATTTAGGCATATTTAAAAATGTGTAACTTAATGATTTTAAATCCGATTTAGGACAATTCTTTAGGGTAAGTTAGAGTATTTTAAGTTAAATTTTTTAAAAAATAATTAATTTGACAAATAATTTTAATTAATGGCGATAAGAGCAAAGTAGGTGACTGACATCTTAAGAATAATTTGTCATATTGGGATTTTAAGATTTTTTAAGTTTTGTTATTGATTTTTAAGTTTTGGAGTATTAATAATGATCTAAGGCGATAATTAAAGACACCTTAAATGAATGAAAAAATATTTTAGAATTATTAGTTTGGATTATATTTAATTCGAGGTGAATATGTTTGGGTAATGAATAACATTTTGCGTGACGCCCCCAAAATTAGGTATACATCACCCATCTTGGGTCGCCAGATGCATGGTACTGAATACAATACAACTTAATAATACAACGGTCGTGTATAATACGAACAAACATAACATGTGAGTTTGAATACAAATATTATCTTCTAGAGAGTATCCATACTCAAAAGGAGTCCTCATTACAATTATTATCATACTATTTTACAAAATAGTGAGGACTACTAATGCTATCCTCTAGACCATCACTCCGTTTCCCGACTCGTCCCAGATATATTCTCATTTCCTGAAGAAAACAGTGAAAGAAAGGGTGAGCTCAACTAGCCCAGTAAGAAATATTATGACTAAGATAATGCAGAATAAATTATCATTAGCCTTCAACAATGTTAAACTGATAAAATATAATAGACATCAAGTTTAACTGCAGCGGAACAAACAATCCATTAAAAGAGTCAAGTAGAAAATAAACTCTACTATCTTTTATGATTTAAAAGGTTTTTCAACACTGTGATCGCTGGGACTCAGCTTAATAAAATAATCCACATCATCGAATCACCCCTGCACTACGGCCAAGGATATTCGTGTATTCATTAATGGTCATGATCATGCCAACAACTGTCCATCAACGCACTACGGGCCAATGAGGACTTTTACCACATCATTTGTAACATTACGGTCATGATTATACCGAATAATCCCTGGTCATAATCATACCAAGTCCATCTATGCACTACAGGCCACAGATGACTTTTAACATGTTATAAACATGAGGATGATGACAATGATATAAGAATTCAATAAAACAAGTTCAAGAATTAATTTATCCAAGAATTAACAACGTCCAAATTGTCAACATGATACTGCTTTGTGGAGTAAAATTTAAGAATGCTTAGAAGAATATTTTCATGAAAAGATACTGGATGAACCGCAATTATCAAGGATATTCCACAAATTTCATGAAGTATAGAAGTCAAAACTTAACCAACTGAGTATAATAAAGAATGGAATAACAAAAGAAATCACCCGGCATTCGATAGACCGCACAGACAGGTTATTCCAACAGAATAATAAATAATGGAATCAGGTCCGGCGTAAAACGCACAGACAGGATATTCCAACAGAATATTAATAAAGACGGAACCAGGTCCGGTGTAAAACACATAGACAGGATGTTCCAACAGAATAATTATAAAGACGGAACCAGGTCTGGTGCAAAACACACAGACATGATGTTCCAACAGAGTAATAATAAAAACGGAACCAGGTCTGGTGTAAAACACACAGACATGATGTTCCAACAGAATAATAGAAGAATGTCACCAAGTATAGGGTTGACCGCGTATATAGGTTATTCCAACAGAATAAAAAAAATGGAATAACAAAAGTTCTCTTCATGAATAAGAAAGAATAACACCCCTTACCGTTTTAAAGAAGAACTGAAATAAGGAAGTAGTTAAGTAGCAGAATACTTTTCTTCTCTCTCTCTATTGTTTCTCTCTATAGTTTCTCTCTCTAGAGTTCAGTGAATTCGTAAGAAATAATGAAGGAATGAGCTGCTATTTATAGAAAGATGGAATGCATAGTAACTAATCCATGAACGGTCCAGATTGATTACTTTAATCTGACGGTCCATATTTAAAGAAAAATCTTTTAAATAAAATATAATATATATATATATATATATATATATATATATATATATATATATATATATATAATAACACATGTTGAATTTAATAACAAACAAGGCTGCCAACCTTCATCCGAAATTTCCTTATATTTTTGCAACTTGCCAGACATATCACATCTCTATACATATATATATATATATATATATATATATATATATATATATATATAATCACACACCAGTCAAATCCTCCACCCACTACACACATACACTTCTACACACACATACACCCAAAAGTCTAATATATATATATATACTTTATAACTTTTGTCCGATAATTTTAAAAAATGGGTAAATGAGTGCCTATAAAGTAAGCAAAATTTACAACACTTATTATAGCAATAATTGAACAAAACTGAGTGCCTTCTCACGTAAGCATCAATAATCAAAATCGTGTGCTACTATTCAACCACACGTATTACTGTACTTTTACTACCGAGTAGTTCAACAGTATCAATGGTAAAACTTCTGCCGTTATTTTTAATAAAATATTTTTGTCGTTTTCTCAATCCGACAATAATTCTGTTGTGGGGTCCACCAATGATTTTGCCGTTGTACAAATATTCCCTGTTAAAACGAATATTCTCCGACCAATCGAATATTATATAACAACTTGCGTACTTTGCAAAATTTATAAATATTACCCACAACTATAATATTATATCAAATTAACTCCATAATATTCAAAAATGATATTTATAGATAATTCATCTTTATTTATAAAAGTTGGAATTTTACATTTTGTATTTGATATAGTTGACATTTGAGGGTAAGATTTTGTAGTGTGTGCTATAAGTGAATTTTAGCATCAGGTACAAATTTTGTATTCCACTCTTTTGATTATTGTTGTATTTTTAATATCTAATAATATCTCGTCATTCATTACAATTTTCTTATAGTTATGTTAACACTTTTGAATAGAAGTTTGATTTTTGGTACATTGACTTTAATATTTAATTTGAATTATTTTCCTTCTATTATAATTTGAAAATATTTCATATTTCTTTAGCGATATTATCATTATATTGATTTGTTTGCACTGCTAGTCGTTCAAAATTTGATACTTGCTTAATTATTTCATTTTTAGTCAAATCCTTATTTTACTTTGATTTGGTCTAAATGTTCCAAACTTCATATTTTTAATCTTTTAAATTTGTTATTCATACATAGAACTTTATTAATTTTTGTAGAGAGGTACATGTTATTACATTAGAGATATTTTATTTATGATTTGATTTGGTTCAACATGTACGCTTAAAATCTTTTTGTTGTCAATGTGTTACATGTGTTGTGACACCATATCTTTGATAGAAAGTATTGTAGGATATACCTAAATTTTAACCACCTATGAGGGTACCACAAGTATATCCTCTTAACATTGAGGTATGACAGTTTTCGTGGCGGTGTGATTAGTTCACGTCGTATCCTTTTATATGTTGCTCTGGGTTTGAGGTTTGACCATTTGATATGTTTGTTTAGGATGTGTATGGGTCGACCCTAGATTCTGTTTTGATTTGTGGATTGGTGATGTTTATACTAGACATACCTTACATACATTTGGATTTGCGGTTTGATGTCTGATTTGACTGTGTGGCAATGTTTTGTTTTGTTTTGAGTTCGGTATGAATTAACCACTTTGATTCAACCTTTTTTTTATTTCGTTAATTCTGTTGATTCAGATATATTCTATTCAGACTTTGAAGATTATATTATCGTTGGTATTTATGCTTGAGGCCTTGTTCAATATTTTATCAATTGATTCCGTATTTCAGTTGTGCATCTTTTGTACATCTTTATCCGTACTATGAATTGACTCATGCCATGTTTTTTTTCCAGTACGTTTGCAGAGATGATTTAAGGTTTCGTGTGAAGAGAACTACCTTTGGCTAGCTAGGTTATTTTAATTTGTGATAAATTGTGATTATTTTGTAGATCTTTGGAGAATTGTATTTAATTCAACATTTATGGATTATCAACTATTAAATATTTTGAAGTTATTAGTGTTTTGTTAATTATTTTGAAGTTTATTATGCTTTACATGTGACTTTCCTTTTCTGTTCGGGAAGGGAATGTTACAAATATTGTCTCCGTCCATAGTTTAATCATACGGTCGATAATTATTTTTAAGATGAAGATATTTTTTACTGTTTACATAATGGACATATCCGTCTGCAGTTTTGTTTGGAGATGTTTACTAAACAAAACTGCTGTAAGACCCCAACTTTTATAAATAAAGATGAATTTTCTATAAATATCATTTTTGAATATTATGGAGTTAATTTGATATAATGTTATAGTTGTGGGTAATATTTATAAATTTTGCAAAGTAAGCAAGTTGTTATAAAATATTCGTTTGGTCGGAGAATATTCTTTTTGTCGGAGAATATTCGTACGACGGCACAATCATTGGTGGACCCCACAACGGAATTATTGTCGGATTGAGAAAACGACAGAATTATCTTTCTATAAAAATAACGGCTGAGGTGTTACCGTTAAAACCGTTAAAACTGTTGAACTACTCGGTAGTAAAAGTACAGTAATACGCGTGGTTGCATAGTAGCACACGGTATTGATTATTGATGCTTACGTGAGAAGTCACTCAGCTATACTCAATTATTGCTACAGTAATTGCTGCATCATATCTCTTAAATTATTGTCATAGTATCATCTGTATAATATGTTATATTATTAAATCAATAATTGAGACGTTGTGGTAAGTTTGGTTATTTTATGGGGGGCCATATGTCATCATCTAAGAGTCTCTTCGTCAATAGTAATTACCGTCGTCAATAGTATTTACCTTGGTCAATAGTAATTACCTTCGTCAATATTATTTACCTTGGTCAATAGTATTTACCTTGGTCAATAGTAATTACCTTCGTCAATAGTATTTACCTTGGTCAATAGTAATTACTTTCGTCAATAGTAGTTGTCCCTTCAATATTACCAAGAGTCATTTGACCCTTCGTTAAGACCAAGAGCCACCCTCGGTTTTTCTATAAATAGAGGCCTAGGGCTTCATTATTTTTCACGAATTCATTCAAGCTATAGAGAGAGAAAGTATAGAGAGAATAAGAGAGAGAGAATAAAAGTATTCTGCTACATCACTTTTCCAATATCCAGTTCTTTTAAGGTAGGGAATATTATTTCTTTTATATTCATGAAGAGAACTTCTGTTATTCCATTTGTTATTATTCTGTTGGAATAACCAGTATACGCGGTCTACCCTATACTTGGTGACATTCTTCTATTATTCTGTTGGAACATCCTGTCTGTGTGTTTTACACCGGACCTGGTTCCGTTTATTATTCTGTTGGAACATCCTGTCTGTGTGTTTTACACCGGACCTGGTTCCGTTTTTATTATTATTCTGTTGGAACATCCTGTCTGTGTGTTTTACACCGGACCTGGTTCCATTATTTATTATTCTGTCGGAATATCCTGTCTGTGCGTTTACGCCGGACCTGGTTCCATTATTTATTATTCTATTGGAATAACCTGTCTGTGCGGTCTATCGCATGCATGGTGATTTCTTTTGTTATTCCATTCTTTATTGTACTCAGTTGGTTAAGTTTTGACTTCTATACTCCATGAAATTTGTGGAATATCCTTGATAGTTGCGTTTCATCCAGTATCTTTTCAAGAAAATATTCTTCTAAGCATTCTTGAATTTTACTCCACAATGCAGTATCATGTTGACAATTTGGACGTTGTTAATTCCTGGATAAATTAATTCTTGAACTTGTTTTATTGAATTCTTATATCATTGTCATCATCCTCATGTTTATAAAATGTTGAAAGTCATCTGTGGCCTGTAGTGCATAGATGGACTTGGTATGATTATGACCAGGGATTATTCGGTATAATCATGACCGTAATGTTACAAATGATGTGGTAAAAGTCCTCATTGGCCCGTAGTGCATTGATGGACAGTTGTTGGCATGATCATGACCATTAATGAATACACGAATATCCTTGGCCGTAGTGCAGGGGTGATTCGATGATGTGGATTATTTTATTAAGCTGAGTCTCAGCGATCACAGTGTTGAAAAACCTTTTAAATCATAAAAGATAGTAGAGTTTATTTTCTACTTGACTCTTTTAATGGATTGCTTGTTCCGCTGCAGTTAAACTTGATGTCTATTATATTTTATCAGTTTAACATTGTTGAAGGCTAATGATAATTTATTCTGCATTATCTTAGTCATAATATTTCTTACTGGGCTAGTTGAGCTCACCCTTTCTTTCACTGTTCTCTTCAGGAAATGAGAACGTAGCTGGGGCAAGTCGGGGAACGGAGTGATGGTCCGAATGATAGTATTAGTTAGTAGTCCTCACTATTCTATGTAATGGTGTGTTAATAAATGTAATGAGGACTCCTTTTGAGTATGAATACTCTCTAGAAGATAATATTTGTATTCAAACTCACAGTTTATGTTTTGTCGTATTGTACACGACAGTTGTATTAATAAGTTGTATTTGTATTCTGTACTATGTATCTGACGACCCAAGATGGGTGATGTATACCTAATTTTGGGGGCGTCACAGTTGGTATCAGAGCTTAGGGATATGATCCCTGGCTAAGATGTGAGAATAGAACTAGGAGGGGAGAGACGGGGAATTCCTTCGCTAGTATGACATACCTAAGTTTATTTGCATGGTATTTAATTGGTCGGTCATAATATAAGGATAATATATGACATATCAATTAATTTTTATTTTGTGGCAGTATCTGAAAATGGCATCTGAGAATGTTGAGAATAGCAATGGAGCACAGACGACTGTTGATTCACCACATATCAATAATCAGGATAATGTGCATCAGGAAGGTGTCAATCCTCATGCAAACAACAACACTGACCAAATGATGAATGATCAAATGTTCAGAGGCTTTATGCAATTCATGCAACAACAGGTGAAAGCGGCTCCTGTCCACAACGTAGGTGGAAATACTGGAAACTCTCAGGCGGTCACCGCTAAACAGTTTAAGGAGCTGGGACCACCGGAGTTTAAGGGAGAACCCAAACCACTTGTAGCTGAAACATGGATAAAGCAGATCACCAAGATATTTGATGTCTTGGGTTGCTCCGAGGAGCAAAAGGTTCCCTTTGCCGCCTTTATGTTGCGAGGAGAGGCAGATTACTGGTGGGAATCGATAAAGCGTACTCAACCTGCCGCACTGAAGATGTCTTGGGAGAAGTTCCAAGATCTGTTTAACGACAAATACTTTCCCGAGAGTATTCGTCACATGAAGGAGGTGGAGTTCATCAAATTGGAGCAGAATAATATGACCGTGTCGCAGTACGAGGCAAAATTTGCGGAGTTATCCCGGTTTGCGTCCCACCTGGTGGATAATGAAGAAAGAATGACGCGGATGTTTTTAAGAGGTTTGAAGCCGGAGATACGTCAACATCTTGTTTCTCATAAACTGTGTTTGTATTCAGATGTTGTAAATAGGGCTCAGTTGGTGGAGCGCGATAACGAGACAACGCAACCAAAAGAGAGCAGCCGGCAAAATGATAATACCAGTGAGAGCAGTCATCGAAGCGGTGACAACAAGCGTGGAGGGAATCAACAGGCCAGAAATGGTAACCACTTCGGTGGTAATCAGGGCCAAAACAATAAGAATGGACATTTCAAGAAGAGGAGATTCAACAATGATGGAAAGACGTCAGCACCAGCACCTGTCGTTAAGGAAGGAGAACGACCACCTATCATATGTTTCAAATGCGGAGGGGAGGGGCACATCAGTCCAAACTGCGCGATGCCGTCCAAAGCATGTTATAATTGTGGAAGAGAAGGTCATTTAGCCCGATTTTGTCGTTTACCGAAGACAAATTCAGCTAGGATGGAGGCACCAAAAGCCGTCCCAGAAAAGTCAAAACCGGTTGTGCAAGGGAGAGCGTTTGTTGTGAACTCCCAGAGAGCAAGGAACCCGAATGAGGTCATCACGGGTAAGCTTATCATAAACTCTAAAGAAGTTTATACTTTATTTGATACCGGTTCAACCCATTCTTTTATTTCTCCTACTTGCGCTCATCGATTAAATTTGATTCCGGAGAAATTAGACTTTGACTTATCTGTGGAAACTCCGTTGGGAGAAACCTTCATTACCTCCACTGTTTATAAGTCTTGTTTGGTTCAAGTTGGTACCCACACATTACCTATCGATCTGATTTCATTAAAAATACTTGCATTTGACGTGATTCTAGGGATTGATTGGTTAACTACTCATTATGCAAAAATTGATTGTTTTCGTAAGGTTGTTAGCTTTCATATTCCTAATCGACCTATTATGCGAATTCAAGCAACCAAACCATTAAAATCAATCGCTGTCATCTCAAGCCATAAAGCTATTCGTTTATTGAAAAACGGATGTCAAGCTTTCTTAGCTCATGTCACAGATCTAAACAAAAATACGTCAGTTTTGAATGATATTTCTATTGTTAATAAATTCCCTGACGTATTCCCTGAAGAACTTCCTGGCCTACCCCCAGAGCGTGAAATTGAATTTTGTATCGACCTTGAACCCGGTACAAAACCCATTTCCAAAGCCCCATATCGAATGGCTCCTATTGAACTAGTACTTCTCCTTGGGGTGCTCCTGTTCTATTCGTGAAGAAAAAAGATGGAAGTATGCGACTTTGTATTGATTATCGGGAGTTGAATCATGTCACCATCAAAAACAGGCATCCATTGCCACGTATTGATGACCTGTTTGACCAGTTGCAAGGAGCACAATTCTTTTCAAAGATCGATCTTCGTTCTGGATATCATCAGCTGAAGGTTAGAACTGAGGATATTCCAAAGACGGCTTTTAGAACTCGGTACGGGCATTATGAATTCCTAGTCATGTCCTTTGGATTGACTAATGCTCCTGCTGCCTTCATAGATATGATGAACCGGGTATTCAAGGAATATTTGGATCATTTTGTGGTCGTCTTTATTGATGACATCCTTATTTATTCCAAAAGCCGTGAAGATCATGAGCAACACTTGAGGCTGGTACTCCAAAAGCTTCGTGAATACAAGCTTTATGCCAAGTTGAAGAAATGCGAGTTCTGGCTGGAGGAGGTAGCATTCCTTGGGCACGTAGTATCAAGTCGTGGAATATCGGTTGACCCGGCAAAGATTGAAGCTATTCAAAGCTGGGAGCAACCTAAATCAGTGACCGAGGTACGTAGCTTTCTTGGTTTAGCTGGTTATTATCGGAGATTCGTGGAAGGATTTTCTCGAATCGCTACTCCATTAACTCAGCTGACTCGAAAGATACAAAGTTCGGTTGGAGCGAAGAATGTGAGCAGAGTTTTCAAGAACTCAAGAGGAGACTCATTTCAGCACCTGTTCTAACAATACCATCTGGCTCGGAGGGATTTGTCATCTACAGTGATGCTTCGAGCAAAGGGTTGGGATGTGTTCTCATGCAACATGGAAAAGTCATAGCCTATGCATCAAGACAACTCAAGGAATATGAGAGGAATTATCCTACTCATGATCTAGAGTTGGCAGCTGTTGTCTTTGCACTTAAAATTTGGAGGCATTACTTGTATGGGGAGAAAGTGGAGATCTTTACGGATCATAAAAGCCTCAAATATTTCTTCACTCAAAAGGAACTCAACATGCGACAACGACGTTGGCTTGAACTGTTGAAAGATTATGATCATACCATTCAATACCATCCTGGAAAAGCGAACGTGGTAGCTGACGCATTGAGTAGAAGATCATATGCGGTACAAGTGCAATATTAACAACGCAAAGGCCCATTTTGTGTGACTTGCAAAGGATGGAGATAGAGTTGAAGACTCCAGGGACCCATGTGATGATGGCGAATATACGAGTAGAACCGACTTTAATCGATAAAGTTAAAGCTGCTCAAGCTACAGACCTGGAGCTGATGCGTATGAGGAAGAAAGTGCAAGAAGGTTCTATGCCGGAAGCAAGAATCGATGAAGAAGGAATACTTCGAGTCAACTCCAGACTTTGTGTTCCTAACAACCCTGATTTAAAGTATGAAATCATGATGGAGGCGCACAACACACCGTTTGCAATCCATCCTGGAAGTACCAAAATGTATCATGATCTTCGTCATACATTTTGGTGGAGCAATATGAAGAGAGAGATAGCGTTGTTTATCTCAAGGTGTCTAACTTGTCAACGAGTCAAAGCGGAGCATCAAGTACCAAAAGGTCCATTGCAACCACTTGAAATTCCAGAATGGAAGTGGGAGCACATTACCATGGATTTCGTTACCGGTCTTCCTAGGGTTTCTCAAGGTATTGATGCGATTTGGGTCATTGTTGATAGATTGACCAAGTCTGCTCATTTCTTACCGATACGAGAAACTTATACACTTGAACGTCTTGCTCGTATGTACATAAACGAGATTGTAAGACTGCATGGTATGCCAGTATCCATAGTTTCTGATCGAGACCCAAGATTCACTTCACGATTTTGGGTTAGTTTACAAAAAGCTATGGGCACGGAGTTACGATTTAGTTCAGCATATCATCCTCAGACGGACGGACAATCAGAGAGGACTATTCAAACTCTTGAAGATCTATTAAGACTCTGTGTCTTTGACTTCAAGGGAAGTTGGGACAAGTTCTTACCATTGGTGGAGTTTTCCTACAACAACAGTTATCAAGCAAGTATTGGCATGGCTCCATTCGAAGCATTGTATGGAAGAAAATGTCGTTCTCCAGTATGCTGGGATGAGGTGGGCGAAGCAACGTTGTTGGGACCGGAGTTGGTACGTATGACTACAGAAAAGATTCAAACGATCCGACAACGTATAAAAACCTCACAAGATCGACAAAAGAGTTATGCTGATCTTCATCGAAAGGACGTGGAATTTGATGTAGGAGATCATGTGTTCTTACGTGTTGCTCCATGGAAAGGAGTTACGAGATTTGGAAAGAGAGGAAAGCTAAATCCTCGATTCATCGGTCCATTTTTAATCCTCGATCGAGTAGGAACTGTGGCTTATAGACTCGCTTTACCGCCAAGTATGTCTCGTGTTCATAACGTTTTCCACATATCCATGTTACGCAAATATGTGGAAGACCCGAACCACATTATTGAGTTAGAACCGGACGAAATAGCGGAGGATTTGACGTATGAAGAAGTTCCTGTTCAAATCTTGGATAAGAAGGAACATATTCTACGCTCCAAGGTTATACCTCAAGTCAAAGTTTTGTGGAGAAACCACGATGTTGAGGAAATGACTTGGGAGTTAGAATCAGAAATGAAATCAAGGTATCCTTACCTCTTCGACATACCAGGTACGTACCCTAATTTCGAGGGCGAAATTTCATAAGAAGGGGAGGTTGTAAGACCCCAACTTTTATAAATAAAGATGAATTTTCTATAAATATCATTTTTGAATATTATGGAGTTAATTTGATATAATGTTATAGTTGTGGGTAATATTTATAAATTTTGCAAAGTAAGCAAGTTGTTATAAAATATTCGTTTGGTCGGAGAATATTCTTTTTGTCGGGGAATATTCGTACGACGGCACAATCATTGGTGGACCCCACAACGGAATTATTGTCGGATTGAGAAAACGACAGAATTATCTTTCTATAAAAATAACGGCTGAGGTGTTACCGTTAAAACCGTTAAAACTGTTGAACTACTCGGTAGTAAAAGTACAGTAATACGCGTGGTTGCATAGTAGCACACGGTATTGATTATTGATGCTTACGTGAGAAGTCACTCAGCTATACTCAATTATTGCTACAGTAATTGCTGCATCATATCTCTTAAATTATTGTCATAGTATCATCTGTATAATATGTTATATTATTGAGACGTTGTGGTAAGTTTGGTTATTTTATGGGGGGCCATATGTCATCATCTAAGAGTCTCTTCGTCAATAGTAATTACCGTCGTCAATAGTAATTACCGTCGTCAATAGTAATTACCGTCGTCAATAGTATTTACCTTGGTCAATAGTAATTACCTTCGTCAATAGTATTTACCTTGGTCAATAGTAATTACCTTCGTCAATAGTATTTACCTTGGTCAATAGTAATTACTTTCGTCAATAGTAGTTGTCCCTTCAATATTACCAAGAGTCATTTGACCCTTCGTTAAGACCAAGAGTCATTTGACCCTTCGTTAAGACCAAGAGCCACCCTCGTTTTTTCTATAAATAGAGGCCTAGGGCTTCATTATTTTTCACGAATTCATTCAAGCTATAGAGAGAGAAAGTATAGAGAGAATAAGAGAGAGAGAATAAAAGTATTCTGCTACATCACTTTTCCAATATCCAGTTCTTTTAAGGTAGGGAATATTATTTCTTTTATATTCATGAAGAGAACTTCTGTTATTCCATTTGTTATTATTCTGTTGGAATAACCAGTATACGCGGTCTACCCTATACTTGGTGACATTCTTCTATTATTCTGTTGGAACATCCTGTCTGTGTGTTTTACACCGGACCTGGTTCCGTTTATTATTCTGTTGGAACATCCTGTCTGTGTGTTTTACACCGGACCTGGTTCCGTTTTTATTATTATTCTGTTGGAACATCCTGTCTGTGTGTTTTACACCGGACCTGGTTCCATTATTTATTATTCTGTCGGAATATCCTGTCTGTGCGTTTACGCCGGACCTGGTTCCATTATTTATTATTCTATTGGAATAACCTGTCTGTGCGGTCTATCGCATGCATGGTGATTTCTTTTGTTATTCCATTCTTTATTGTACTCAGTTGGTTAAGTTTTGACTTCTATACTCCATGAAATTTGTGGAATATCCTTGATAGTTGCGTTTCATCCAGTATCTTTTCAAGAAAATATTCTTCTAAGCATTCTTGAATTTTACTCCACAATGCAGTATCATGTTGACAATTTGGACGTTGTTAATTCCTGGATAAATTAATTCTTGAACTTGTTTTATTGAATTCTTATATCATTGTCATCATCCTCATGTTTATAAAATGTTGAAAGTCATCTGTGGCCTGTATTGCATAGATGGACTTGGTATGATTATGACCAGGGATTATTCGGTATAATCATGACCGTAATGTTACAAATGATGTGGTAAAAGTCCTCATTGGCCCGTAGTGCATTGATGGACAGTTGTTGGCATGATCATGACCATTAATGAATACACGAATATCCTTGGCCGTAGTGCAGGGGTGATTCGATGATGTGGATTATTTTATTAAGCTGAGTCTCAGCGATCGCAGTGTTGAAAAACCTTTTAAATCATAAAAGATAGTAGAGTTTATTTTCTACTTGACTCTTTTAATGGATTGCTTGTTCCGCTGTAGTTAAACTTGATGTCTATTATATTTTATCAGTTTAACATTGTTGAAGGCTAATGATAATTTATTCTGCATTATCTTAGTCATAATATTTCTTACTGGGCTAGTTGAGCTCACCCTTTCTTTCACTGTTCTCTTCAGGAAATGAGAACGTAGCTGAGGCAAGTCGGGGAACGGAGTGATGGTCCGAATGATAGTATTAGTTAGTAGTCCTCACTATTCTATGTAATGGTGTGTTAATAAATGTAATGAGGACTCCTTTTGAGTATGAATACTCTCTAGAAGATAATATTTGTATTCAAACTCACAGTTTATGTTTTGTCGTATTGTACACGACAGTTGTAATAATCAGTTGTATTTGTATTCTGTACTATGTATCTGACGACCCAAGATGGGTGATGTATACCTAATTTTGGGGACGTCACAGTTGCTAATGATAGAAATATTTGGCCATTCAATCAAAATTTAAACGGTAAAATATATGTTGTAAAATTATAATTATATGTACAACTATGATATTGATCTTTCGCATATATATATATATATATATATATATATGTGTGTGTGTGTGTGTGTGTGTGTGTGTGTGTGTGTGTGTGTGTGTGTGTGTGTGTGTGTGTTGTGAGAATGATATTTGGCTAAGGTTAATTGGGATTAATTATTTACTCTATATATTCCTAATTATTTGACGTTTTGGAGTTTTCCACAACTATTATGTTAAAACTCCTATAATTACTCCACTAAAAGTACTATGTATTACCAAAAATACTCTTGCATAGATAAATAAAAAGCTAAATTGTATATGATAACGATGAGAGAGACATATTGGTAAATGATAGAGAAAATATAAGAATTATAAGAGAGAAAAAGAGTATACCATTAAGATATTAGAAGAGGGAGAAAGAATAGGCCTCGAAAAGTAGGAGATAATTCAGAAGAGTATTAAATGTTTAGGGGTAATTTAAGAAGTAATGTAATCAATATCTCTTAGAAATCTACAAACGTTAAATAAATAAAAATAAAATTTACTCTCTGAAATGTCAAATAAATAGGAATGGAGGGAGTAGTTAACTCATCACTTATCATCTAAGTGGTGATCAAAACTTACATCCTCCGTCAAATACTTGATTAGAGTCGCAAGTTCTTTATTTATTTGGGAAGTGGTTAGCATGAAGTTAACTTTGGTTAATTGACCAATACAATATCGACATGCAGGTCGAGAGATGATCTCTCTCTGTGTGTCAACACTATATTGATTAATTGACCAACTTCCTATGAAGTGATAACTTGATCCATTTATTTGCAATCGTTTAATCACCACGTAGACGATAAAAGATGAATTGACTAAATAATTGGTTCCAATATACGTTGGCTAGGGATCATTCCCAATCCCCCTCACCCACCCCCCACCCCCCACCACCCACACACAGATATATATATATATATATATATATATATATATATATATATATATATATATATATATATATATATATATATTAGTCCGCTTCTCCAGCGAACCGAGAAAAACAGATCAAAAATGAACCGGCTATAACGACAATTTTTTCTGTCGCTATAATATAGAAAACCTATTGCCGACAATATCTAAGGTGACGGTTCGAATTGTCCCTATATCTCAAAAAACTGTCGCTATAGCCCAGTTCGTCCTTGGTTTGTTGGAGAAAATTTTCTTATATATAGGTAAAACATCATTTTTAAGGTTTGTTCAGGAACCCTTTATTTTAAATGACTTATAAGTTAAAATATAAGTTGATTTATAAGTTGTGATTTATAAGTAAAAGTACGTTCAACATTAATTTGACTTATAAAAAATTAAGTTAAAACAAGTTATGAAGGTGTTTGGCTCATAATGACTTATAAGTTAAAATAATATAAGGATTACTAAAACGACATTAATAAAAAGAGGGACAAAATAGAAGAGGGGCAAAAACCAACTTATTTTTAAAATAGGTCACAAATAATTACTTATTATTTTTGACTTAAAAACTAAGTTATAAGTTAAAAAATAAGTAGCCCCAAACAGTCAAAAAGTGGCAAATAACTTATAAGTTGGTTCACAGCCGAACACCCCCTTTTCGACCTTAGTTAAGCCCTTTTAGACCTTAGTTAAGCTTTCCTCTATAAAAGCTCTGCCCATACCTCGTGGCCTTGCCATTCTGATTCTTTACCAAGTTTTCTTCCTCTCTCTCTCTCTCTCTTCTGTTCACATTTACCCAAAAAACTTGCCACCATTTGTATTCCTCAAGTTGGTGTTTTGTAACTTTGATGAGATTTTTGCTATCTGGAGTAATATTTCTGAAATGGGTTTTGTTGGCAGATTGTTGTGGGTGAATAGGTACAGCAAGAAGAAATGCAGAAGCTTGTTTTGGAGAATGAGAGCAGCAATGAAGAAAGCAATGGCAAAGAGTAATAATGGGCACCTCAAGTTTCAGTATGATCCCTCAAGTTATGCCCTCAATTTTGATGATGGTTGTTCCAAAGTTGGAGAGGAGAGAGACACAGCATTTCAACCGGCAACCAAGTCTACAAAATCATCTACTTGGGTTTATGTGATATGGGTTGAATCTTAGCTGCTATTTTTTTGTATGGAAGATTGTTCATGTCTGGGTTTGTTAATTATTAATTACAGTGTGATGAGAATTGGATCGGTCAGTGACACTGGGGGATATATAATTTAGTTATATGTGTTGTTTTATCAGATAATTTACTTCTCTTCTCATGTTGCAGTTGTTTCAAGGTAAATCCATAGTTACAAATCTGTCTCCACAAAATATAAGCTTCCTGCTATATATATCTATATTGATACAAAGTAGTACAGTTACAAGGGGTGCAGACTGCAGTATAAGATCTCAATACCAAACATGATTCCTATAAGTTTAACAATGTTCTGAAAAGATTTGTTTATTTAGCAATTTCTGAACCATTCCAATAATTAATCATGTTCTTTCTTCTCGTCAAGAAAACAATACAAGATATAGGGATCCAGTTACAGGGATCCAGTTACCGTGAAGTTAACTTCATCGTAGTTGGTCAATTCGCCGACACAGTGTTGACACGCATAATAAGAGATTACCTCCTGCCTGCTTGTCGACACTGTATTGGTCAATTGACCAAAATTAACTTTACGCTAACCACTCCCAAAATATAGTATCCAACCTCACCTCGGGGTTCAAATCGTTAACCTTTTCAATTGCATCCTCCATATTTCCGTTAGATTAATGTCATTTTAAATCTGGATCATGAAAAATGGTAAATGAACAATAATATCATTACAAGACATACAAGACATTATTATTATTAAATAATAATAATAATTATTATCATATTATTATTATTACAAAATATATAATAGATATTTGAGATTTGATAGTATTATAAAAATAGTCATTATATTATTATGTCTTTTAAAAAAATTTATAATTAATATTCTCTCAACTCCACTTTTATAGGTGGTTATTACATAAAATCCATAAATTAAGAATTTAAGAGACATATACAACAAGTTAAAAATGAAGACTAAATAAAAAAAATTAAGTTTTGTCTTATTATACATATTTATATAAATAAATAAATAAATTTTTAAAAATTTTTAACATGCCACCGCTTTGTGCTGGACTCCCTGAGAAATCCCAAATAGAGGAATAAAAGTCGCATCACTGAAACCACAAACAACTTTCTTACAAATTCAAACCCTCTTTCTTTCTCTCTCTTGATTTATACTATCTAGTATTGATTGATTTGCCGAAATTGCCGATTAGATTTCAGGGTTTTGAAGTCTTGGAACTGCGAATATAGGGTTTCGAGGCGTTTCAGCAGGATGCAAATTTAGGGTTTTGTTTTTAAATATTTAATTGCGATGTTGATGACGGACAATTACTCTCAAAGTTGGAATTTTGATGACGTATCGCCTGATGACAATGGTTCCGATAGGCTTTGCATTGATATCGATAGTTTATGGAACATGATCGAAGAGAATCCTGGTTCTTCCGAGGTAGTTTATTTGATGCTATTTTGGTGCAATTATCAATTTTGAAGTATTTATTGTAGTTTAATTGTGGGGGGGGGGTGGTTTGTGTGTGTAATCAGATCAGTTGCTGTCCAATTGCGTGCAGTGCATGATTAATTGTGTAAATGTATTTGGATCGAGTTGCCATGTAATTTTGTGATTTGTATTCTGTTTTAATTGTGATTGATTTGTTTATGTGGAAGGGTTGTCTTTCTAGTTTTCTTTTGTTGGCAAGAATCTGCTGTTTCGGAAATATTGATATGCTCTGAATTAGTAGATTTTGAATGCGTTGTGGATGGATGGGCTCATATGGGGAATGATAAATGGTTGGTGGTCAACCTGTATATCTTTTTCAGAGGTATCTAAGCATGCATATTTCATGAAAAATCTTGGCATCAATCACAATTATTGAGTCTTAGTGTTATTTTGGCACCTATGGTTTCCCCAATATAATAGTTTCCCTACCCCAGTTAAGTTGTCTCATTTAACTTTCAGGAATTTTGTTTGCTGTGTTGTAAAGTTCTAAACCAAAATTATGCTTAAATGGAAAACACCCCAAAGTTCTCATTTCCTGAACAAGGATAAAGTGGTGACAATAGTTTCAGTTAAAAAAACCAAGGTTAGGGATGGAGCTTGTGATAATGTTAGAAATTACTCCTTCAGTTTCAAAATTAGAGATAGATTTATGAGCGTTACTTTTAAGGATAATTTTACTTTTCCAAACATATATCCCTACATTTGCTAGAATATAGTAGCGGTGACATGATAGTACTCAATCTATCTAACATATAAATAATGACATCTGAGGAACTTCATGTGACTTTATAGTTTAAACATAGAAATGTAACTCTAATTTTGTAGAGAAGAAAAATGTATCTCTAATTTTGAAAGGGAGGGAGTATCTGTTATCATTTACTCATGTTTTCCGTGTATTCACTTTCAAAGTTCAGTGTCGCATACTTTGGTTTGGCCTCTGAGAAAGGGAGGACAGAAAAATCTTTTAGATAGAGATAATTGTTAGATAGTGTGATAAATGGTAATTGTCGTTATCTGGTTGATCATAACCATATCAACGTGTCTGTGAAGCCTATTGCTCATGCATGCAGCTCGATTCTCTTTGTTTTACTGTTATCTTTCTTGTACAGGTACTTATTTGTGAGTTGTCTTTTTGCAGAATAAGCCAGAGTATTTGCCAGTTAATATTGTGCCTCAAGGTGAGTCAGCTTCGGCTTTTGTCGTTAAGTAACTTACAATTTTCGTATTGATATGTTATTGTTTCTCATGATCAGGCTTTTTTTAATTGATTATGATGGGTAATCTGAATTCTGGATATAATTAATGAGAGACTAGATTGTCCTTATTTTTATTGTTCTTTTTTGGAATAATAATTAGGTTTGTTGGAAATGGAAGGGCAATCTTCGTATGGGGCCGAGTTACCAGGATCTGATACAGGCTCCTATTCATACAACTCAGAAATTTCGGATTCTAGGACTAGAACTTCAGAGGGCTCGCTTGACTCTGTAGCAAAGTTTGTCACATTTGATTGTGTAAAGCAAGAACCGTCAGTACAAATCTGGCCTCCTAACTTATCTGGCAGTTTTATCGACTGGACTCCAGAACCTTTGTGTTATAGACAAGATATTCAATTCGAGATACCCAGTCATCTAGGTATATCTAGTTTTGCTGCGGGAGCTACTGATAATGTTTCAGATATCGGAGGAACTTTGCATACTAATTACTCAAAAGGTGAAACTGAATTTGTGTTCAGGTCTTTGGAAGCGAATAGACATTATCTGCCTACATGATTTAAGCCCTGAATTTACTGTTTTGCAAGTACATTATTTTATTTGTAACATTGATGAAGAACAAACTCAATTTTTCTTAATGTTTCAGGTCCGCCTTACAACTGGTCAATGGAGAAATCTGATATTAGTTACGGAACATATGGTTCCCTGGGTGATAATAATTCTCAATCCCTAGGAGAACGACATACGGAGGAGTCCTCTATTTTGAATGCGAGGTTATCTTCACATAGTGCATGCCATACTCAACCCAGTAATTGTGAACTCCCTAACATTGACTTTCCTGACGTAGGAAGTCCCTATATTTTGGAATTTTACAATCAGTATCCCCATTTGCAGTATTCCATTGGTTTGGAGAGTCCATTATCTTTTGGTCCCTCTAGACAATGTTTCACTGAAAATTTTGGTATTCAATCTGTAGCAAATAATGTTGAGAGGATGGCCAATGTAAAGGATGAAAAAGGGAAGCTTCCAACCCAGAGTGCATACTTGAGGAGTGCAATGAATTTTGAGGATCGGTTGGAAAGAGCTGGTGGAGCAGTCACTGCTGCTTCAGTGATGATAAACTCTGATGTCAGTGGGCTGAATGACGATCACAAAGGCGCTGATTATATCTTACCAAGCTGTGGAATCTCTTCTGATAATGCAGAGTTTGGGCTTACAGTTGGGAAGGCATCATCAGCACAGATTTTGCATCCTACTTTGTCAAACATGTCTAGCAAGAAACAAGCTGTTCATGTGAAGGATGATAAAAATAATGAACTGTTTGCATCGCAGGGGACTGCATACCGATCTCTTATGGCTATAGATGGTGAGGTTGGCAGGATCTCTTGTGGAGTTTCTAATGGCTTGTCTAGCAAGAAGCAACCATTTCATGTGAAGGATGAAAAAAATAATGAGCTGTTTGCACCTCAGGGGACCGCATACCGATCTTCTATAGATGTGGATGTGGTTGGCAGGAGGCCTTCTAGGATTGCTGATGGCTTGTCTAGGAAGAAGCACATGTTCCATGTGAAGTATGAAAAAAATGAAGAACCATTCTCAGCGCAGGGGACTGCATACCGATTTCGTATGGATGTGGATGATGTGAGTGGCAGGAAATCTTCTGGTGTTGTTGATGGAGTTTTTGCTGATAGGCAATCACTTTCCAGTACTCTGACGTCCATTTCAAGTAAAAGCCAGGTGGTTGAAAATGATGAAATAAGTGACATCTTAATTGCATCTAATAGAGCTCACCATTATCTTGATGAAGATGAAACTTGCACAATTATCAGTCCAGTTGGTAATAGTCATTGTCAGGATGTACAGATTTCAGAGCAACTTTGTTTGCAGCAATCCAAGTCAGTGAGGAGGCAGTTGGTTCCCACACTAGAAGACAGGGATAGTAACTTGATTCAATCTATGAGTATGGGTTCTCAACATTCAAATGTCAGCCACCAAGCAGTTCAGAGTAATACCTGGGTTCAAAGATCTCATGTTGATGATGACTCCGATATATGTATTCTGGAAGATCTGAGTGAACCTGCACGTCGAAATCAATCTCCAGTGAATGGGAAGTCACATATTGCATCACGAAGTTCTTCATTTATCGACTCCCGTAGTCACTTTGAAGTAGGTGGTGTGAGACTCAAAACAAATGATGAAAGAATTATATTTCATGCTGCATTGCAGGTGAATTATGATATTTTGAATTATCTTTGCTTGCTGAAGTCATTTAACAAATTTTGTTGTTGTCTACCTATATCTTTTTATATTGTCAGGATTATAAGAAAGAGGGTAAACTGAAAATAACAAAAATAGTTAGTATATTCTAGAATTGGATATTTTGTATACACGTGTGCACATGGAAGCTGTTAACTTGTGTGTATAGGATAAGAGAGTGGTGTAGGTTAAGAGTATTTACACTTTTAAGCATTTTAGTAGCTATTTATATGCGTGTAATGGAGTGGAGTAACCTCCAAACTTTTGAATATTATGCAATTTGTGAATGAAATGGGAAAAACTTATTTAAGCTCTCTCTCTATCTCTGTCAGTTTCTCGTGATAAATCACTAAGTTCTTCTCCTTCATTCTTCCTTATTCTCTCTGAATTCTCTCTTATTTCTATCTCTCTGTTTCTCTTATTTTTTGGTTAGGCTTCAACAAGGGTCCGACAAATTGGTATCAGAGCTCAAGTTCTATCCAAACTCGTCATCTTTTTCCTCTACATCCTTTGTTTCCCTTATATTTGATTTCTATCTCTTCTACCATTTTCCATCCTTCAAACACCACCTAGAACAAACACAAAATCATCGACAACTACTGTAGATCTCTGCCCCAAAGCTGCATAAAATAGGCCTCGAAGACTATTTTTTAGAGTACTTGAAACTCAACAATTTCAAGTATTAATTCACTTGTTTCTGGTATTAAACACTTCCATCTTACTTGTTCTTCTCACATATAGATTGCCTATTCCATAAAACTCATTTACAACATCACCTACACATTTTAATTCAAATTTTGCTTGATCTTCTCTGTCGGTAATTTTTTTCTAGATTCTATGAATTAGTTTTGTTTGATCGTTTTGTTGGTGTTAGGAGATTCATATTAAGTTGTTCAGTTGTAGAGTCTAACAAGTTGTTTCTTATAAGTTGTTTCAGTTGTAGAGTCTAACAAGTAATTTCAATCATAGTCTTATATGTTGTTTCAATCGTAAAGTATTACAGGTCGTTTCAGTTTACAATCGTAAAGTAAGTTGTTCCATTCTATGATCATAGTCTTATAAGTTGTTTCATTCTACGATTGTAGTCTTATAAGCTGTTTCAATCTACGATCGTAGAACCTTCTAATACTAAACAACTTTTGCTCTGATAACTCGTGTTAATATTAGTTTTGATCCTTTGGTGCTATAGCTTCATTTGTGTGCTTGTTTACTTGTTAAAATTCAACTAAGCTCTAATTAGTTGAGTTAAACTTGTTTGGCCTGGGATATTCAGTTTCTTTCAGTGAGGAAGTCCACTTCTTAGTTAAATAGCAACTTAAGCTTACTCTTACTCGAGGAGTGTTGCTATTGCTTGAATTTCATTTTCAAACTCGGAATCCCAATTATTCTGTGACTCATTTTCTCTTTACTCTATAAATATGATTGGTCCTTTACAAATGTTGCAACATGATTTCATAAACTACAGAGAGTACACCAATGAGAAACGAGAAAATGGACCACTTCATGGAAGGTATGAATGAATTGTTGAGACAGAAGAGCCCAAATAATGACATGTTTTAAAATCCTTTTGGGGATAATGGAAGGGGCAAGAGGCATGTTCATATGAGGCAAAAGAGGGATAAGGGCTTCTTTAGAGACCCTAGACATGTTGAGCAAGAAAGAGCGAGGAAGTCCACTTCTTAGTTAAATAGCAACTTAAGCTTACTCTTACTCGAGGAGTGTTGCTATTGCTTGAATTTTATTTTCAAACTCGGAATCCCAATTATTCTGTGACTCATTTTCTCTTTACTCTATAAATATGATTGGTCCTTTACAAATGTTGCAACATGATTTCATAAACTACAGAGAGTACACCAATGAGAAACGAGAAAATGGACCACTTCATGGAAGGTATGAATGAATTGTTGAGACAGAAGAGCCCAAATAATGATATGTTTTAAAATCCTTTTGGGGATAATGGAAGGGGCAAGAGGCATGTTCATATGAGGCAAAAGAGGGATAAGGGCTTCTTTAGAGACCCTAGACATGCTGAGCAAGAAAGAGCGAGGAAACATGAAGAAGATGATGCTCAATGGAGGAGGAACCAAAATGATGATGATGGTGAAGAGAGAGAACTTAAACATCTTAAATTGGTGTTTCCATTATTTACTAAGAGTGATGATGCTAAGAGTTGGTTACAGGATTGCGATGAATAATTTGGCATATATGGGATTCATTCTCATAGGAGGATTGCTATAGCTGGGATGCACCTCCATGGTTCTTCAAAATATTGGTACAAAATTGACACAAGGGCTTACTTTTGCAAATGATTTCACTGTGTCGTTTACTGAGGCAGGTGTGGAAAGCATGTATAAACAATTCTAGTTGTTGAAGCAAGAAGGAATTGTGAATGTGTACTATGATGAGTTTGAAAGGAATAAGGGAGACTGCTTGAGAAGTTGCCTCACTTGACGGAGGACTTCTTTGTGGGGAACTTTGTTGGTGGACTGGAAGATGAAATAAAAAAATTTGTACAACTGTGTGACCCAGAAACTCTATCCCAAGCCTTCAAACAAGCCAAGTTCTATGAGAGTCCTATTCCTAAACTTGCCAACACCCACAACTATCCTAAACCACAACCCAGCCAGACCAACACTTAGCCCAACTACAAAAAGAAACTCCCTGCACCACCAACCAAAACTCCTATGCTCACCTATCCGACTTTAACAAGCCTAAACTTTTTACTGCAACTCAAAGAGATGAGAGAAAAGCCAAGGGCCTATGTTTTTATTGTGATGAAGTACACCGTGAGACACCAATGCAAGGCTCCTCAAAATTTCATGATCACTTGTGAGGATTTCCAGAACTGTAAGGACTCAAGAGTTTGTGAATACTCTGGACCTCCCCAGTTTGATGAAAAACCTGAGCCTACCCATACAAAGGATAATGATAAACTTAAGGGAAAAGCTACCTTGTGTAATTTGCAACTTCAAGTAGAGGCAAATGGGGGTCAAGTCTAATTCTTAAAGAGGAAAAAGTGAAGGAAAATAACCGAGGATGTTAATAGATAGTGGTAGTATCTTAAATTTTCTAAGTGAAGATGCTACCAGGGCACTAAACTATCTTATGCAACCTATTAACCCAGTTACTTAACCTTCTTAAAGGTGAGGAACTTCATAGTAAAGCATGGTGCCCCGAGTTTACATGGAATTTTGACACAGTTTTAGCACACCTATGTGGATCATTAAGTTGCAGCCATATGATGCTATCTTGGGAACTACATGGCTGAAACAGTTAGGAGGAATACATATGGACTACAATAACCTAATCCTCAGCTTTACACAACAAGGAATGGAAGTTCTGCTACATGGATGGACCAACTTCCAAAGAAGTGTAGACCTTAAGTATTTGACAATAGCCCAACCAACATGGATGTCCCAGATTGTTGAAAGCTATGAAGGTGACAACAATATTTCCCAAGTTATAGCTGAGCTAGCAGCTACAAAAATGGGGCCTAATGAGTTGAGCTAGTCCATGGCCTGCTAAAGTACAGAATGGGGTAATAGGTTTTCAAGGAGACTTAAGAAAACTATTTGAAGAACTCCATGAGAAGGGAGTAGGGGGGGTCATTCAGGGAAGGGCCACTTTAAAAAGGATAGAGCAATATTTCTATTGGGTAGGAATGAAGAATGATATCACAAAGTGGGTGGATGAGTGCCCTATTTTTCAATTTTTTGAACATGAAAATGTGAGAAACCCTGAGCTGCTCCAACCATTGCCCATCCCTAACCAGCCTTGGATGGACATATCTATGGATTTTATTAGTGGACTCCCCAACTACGAAGGCTATGAAGTTATTTGGGTTATTATTGATGGTTTATTATTGATAGGTATAACAGGAACTCTCATTTCTTACCTCTCAGTCATTCTATCTCTACCAAGACATTATCCCAACTATTTTTTGAGAACCTCTTTAAGCTTTATGGCCTTACCAACTTAATTGCAAGTGATAGGGATCCTATATTTTTTGAGTGACTTCTGACAGACACTTTAAACTTGCAGGAACAAGGCTCCACGTCAGTACTTCCTATCATCCTCAAAGTGATGGGAGCACTGAAAGGATAAACCAATGTTTGGAACAATATCTAAGAAGCATGTGCAGCCATTCACCAAAACAATGAAGCTCTTGGCTACCTATGGCAGAATGGTGGTTTAATACCTCTTTCCACACTTCTCTACAAACAACCCCATACAAAATTCTCTATGGATATGACCCTATACACTTGAGCATGCCCTTAAAATTTAGTACCAACATTGCAACAGTTAAGGACATTCTTGCAGAGAAACAACGACAACTGGAAATTCTCAAGGATAAGTTAGCTAAGGCTCAACAAAGTATCAAGAGCCATGTTGACAAGGGAAGAACTGAGAGGGTTTTAAAGGTTGGTGAGTGGGTATACCTGAAGCTACAACCTTACAGACAGTGTTCAGTTTCAATAAGGAAGAATACGAAACTAGCCCCAAAATTTTATGGGCCTTTTAAAATTCTGGAAAAATATGGGGCTGTTGCATACAAATTGGAGCTTCCAAGCACTTCTAGGATACATCCCACTTTTCATGTTACATAACTAAAAAGGCATTTGTGGGCAGCATAAATCAACACCTAGCTTCCAGAGGTTAATAAAAATGGACAATTTGATGTCGGACCACTCAGAACCTTAAAACAGAGGAGAGTTTACAAAGGGAGAAAGATCATATACCAATACTTGGTACAATGGAAATACTGTAGCATTGAAGAAGCTAGATGGGATGACGAAGATCTCTTTAAACTTAACTATCCAGACTTAATACTTCATTCATGAGGACCTGAAACCTCTAAAAGGGAAGGGAAGAGAATGTTAGGATTACAAGAAAGAGGGTAAACTAGGAATAACTAAAATAGTTATTGTATATTCTAGAATTAGATATGTTGTATACATGTCTGCACATGGAGGTCTTGTGTGTAGGATAAGAGAGTGGTGTAGGTTAAGATTATTTACACTTTTCAGCATTTTAGTAGCTATATATATGCATGTAATGGGTGGAGTATCCTTCAAGCTTTTGAATATTATGCAATTTGTGAATGGAATGGGTAAAGCTTGTTTAAGCTTTCTCTCTCTGTAGTTCGTGATAAATCACTGGTCTTCTCCTTCCTCCCTTATTCTCTTTGAATTCTCTCTTATTTCTATCTCTTTCTTTGTTTCTCTCTTATTTTTTGGTTACGCTTCAACAAGTGCTTGACATATATTTGCATCTATATATTTGATTTGGAGTTCTGGAATATTTATTTCTTTGTATATAGAAAGGGAGACATTATGTTATTTGATTTGGAGATTTGGTATATTTTTTTGTTTATTTATAGAAACATAGATGCATTATGTTGATTTGTTTGGAATTATAAGTTTAATTAACTATATTAAAATTTAAGATAGAAGTTATCTAAGTGTTGCCATTCCAAGTCTCTTTTGACTTTTACTGAATTTAGAAGGAATTAATTAACAAATTCAAGTTGCTTGTAATTTTAAGTGGAATTCGCATGGCATGGCATATTTGTTATCGTATATTTGAGGATTCACTCTTGTACAATGGATAAGCCTCAATGCTATGCTATAATGGATAAATGCATGATTGTTATTATTTTGACATTAATTTTATGGTTTACTCATCATTTGGACTTAATAATATGACTATTTTTAGTTATTAATTAGTACTATATATATATTATATAGTACTAATAATGTCAGCATTAGAGATATTTGTGGGTGCATCATGAGATTTTGAATTATATATAAATATTATATTATATATGTTTGTCTTATATTTTTTATTTGATTGTATTGTGTAGACAGTAAAATGACGGAAGTTTCGGGGGCCGATAATTATGATATAACGAAGGATCCTAAAAGAAAAGCTAAATCGAACGATCCGGGTTGAAAATATGAATATTGGTCGGATTTAAGTAATAAGGATGTCGTGCAATGTATACTTTGCGGGAAGAAATGCCATTCGGGCATCAAGAGGCTTATGCAACATCTAGCCGGAAATTTTGGAGATGTAACAAAGTGCCCTAAAACAATAATAGAAATTATGAGGAAGATGCAAGAGGCTTTGAATAGTAAAAAGAGGAACAAGGCAGTTGAGCTAGATGATGATGATGATGTAGTAGAAGTGCAAGAAGAACAATCATTTGTTCGTCCAACCATGGCCTCCAATGTTTCTTCTAACACTTTCCCAAGTTTTGGGATAAATTCTAAAAGGAAGAAATCTGTATTTTAATTCCAAAAGTCACAAGCAAAAGCTCCAACAAAGACGGTTGAAACACTTTTAAGGAAGACTCCTGAAGGTGTAGAGGAGAGACATAGCAAGTGTTTGAGCCAAACTAGTATTGAAAATCGTTTGAGGACACCGGAGGAAAAAGAAAGAGTCCAAATGCACGTTGACTTTTTCTACGAATGTGGCATACCATTTAATGTTGCAAATTCAAGGAGATTTGAAGTAATGGTCGAGTCCATAGGGCAATATGGGCCAAGTTTCAAGCCTCCAACGTATCATGAGTTGAGGGTTCCTTTACTTGAGAAGGCAAAGATGAAAACCGATGAGTTAATGAAGAAACACGAAGTTGCTTGGAAGGAATATGACTGCACACTCATGCCGGATGGTTGGACAGATAAGAGGGGAAGACACTTGTTGAATTTCCTTGTTAATTGTTTGAAGGGGACTTATTTCATGGGTTCTGTTGATGCCTCCAGTCAGTCGCAAGATGCCACAATGTTGGCAAATCTACTTGATAACAAGATTGAGGAAATTGGCCCCGAGTATGTTGTTCAGGTGGTCATGGACAATGTCTCTAATTACAAGGCAGCGTGACATATATTAATGGAGAGGAGGCCTACACTGTTTTGGACACCTTGTGCAGCTCACTGCCTTGACCTTATGCTAGAGGACATAGGCAAGTTGAAGCAATTCTAGCCCACAATCACAAATGCAAGAAGAATCACAACATTCATTTATAGGCATGGTCGTCTTCTTAATACGACGAGGGAAAAACAAATGAGAGGGATCTTATGAAACCCGTAGTTACTAGATTTGCAACAACTTTCCTCACCTTGCAAAGTTTGTACAAGCATAAAGATGCATTGAGATATTTGTTCATAAGCGAGGATTAGTCAAAATCGAAGTTGTCGACCAATGAAGCGGGGAAGAAAGTATGTGATACTGTTATTTCAATAACATTTTGACATCATGTTGAGGATTGCATTAGGACGTCACAACCACTTATAATCTTGAGGATTGTTGATAGTGATGATAAGCCTGCTATGCCAGAAGTTATTGTTGCGATGGAATGTACGAAGAAAACTATCAAAGATACATTTGATAACAAACAAAGACTGTATAAGGTGATTGAAATTGTTGAGAGGCGATGGAAAAGTCAAATGGAGCAAAAATTATATAAGGTTGCGTTATTTCTCAATCTGGGTAAGTACTTTGATATCAAAGAGGAACGTCGGTTGTTTACTAGTGCTTTACGAGATGACTTCAATGACGTTCTTGCAAAGATGGTGACCGAGCTAGATTTGCTAGACAAGATAAGCAATCTAGCCGAAAACTATGATGCTTCTCGAGATACTTTTGCAAGAAAAATTGTGATTAGGCAACGGAAAATAAAGTTTCCTCGTAAGTATATTAAAAAATATATATAAACATATAAAAGCTAAATTATAATTATAATCTATGTACCTTCTTCCATTCCTCCCTTTAAAAATATTTATATTTCTTTTAAATGTTTGCTAGTTGATTAGTGGAATGCTTTTGGAGGGCAGACTATTGAGCTATCTTCGTTTGCAAAAAGAATTCTAGGCTTTTGTTATTCTTCTCCACGGTTGCGAGCGCAATCGGAGTACATTTGAGTTTGTAAGTACTTTCTATTGTTCAAATTTCAAAAGTAATAAGTCATTCACTACTAATACTAACTATTTTTTATATAATTAAAATTTTATCATTAATATTATTATTTTTTGTTTTATTTATTTTAGATTCATACAAAGAAGAGGAATATATTGGAACACAAACGATTGAAGGGGTATGTCCAATACAATCGAAAGATCGTCTCAAGGTTCCAAATGAGGCTTGAACTTGGAAGTAGTTTTGATCCATTAGCCATTGATGATTTTGAATGGGGTAATGAATGGATCAATAATGAAGCCAATGTTGTTCATCCCGGGGAGGATCTTACATGAAATGATGTGGATCGAGCAATTGAGGGTTGCAATTTTTCAAGGAGAGCTTGTGCTAATACTAGTGATAAGACGTGGTGGTGGTTCAACTTCAAGAGATGGATTCTGACTCCGATAATGAAGTTAATGAAGAAGAGAGAATTCCAAATGATGATGAATATGTGGAGGATGATTTTGGAGAAAGACCGCCTACGCCTTTGAATGAGAGTAGTTCTCGAGAAAGAGATGGAGATGGCATTTTCCTTGATTTTGTTTGAACGATGTTTCTAGACTAGTGTAGAGAGTCTAGACATTACTTTGGCTTGTTGTGTGGTGTTTTATTAGTTATTAGACTACATATTTGTGATGGTTAGTTATAACTTTATTTTCTATGAGGTGTTTGAAACAATATGGCGTTAGGCCCCCCCTTAGCGCCCCGCCTAGGACCTAGGCCCCCTCTTGGCGCCTCTAAGCCCCCCAGGCCTAAGGCGACAAAAAAATCCCTCTAAAAAATTAGGCGGGTTCTAGGCGGAGAGTTTTTTTTTATTTTAATAACTACTTAAATTAAATCTTGATATATTTATTTTTCTAATGATTTACCATATTCATAATACAGGTTGTAGCATATCAAATCACAACAAGAAATGAACAATATCAAGTCAAAATGGATAATTTTATTATAGTTGTAATTTTTTGAACTTATACCAACTTCAAATTATATAAATGAGAATACATTTGTAATATTTAGTTTAATTCAATTTTATAATTCTTAAATTTATGTTTAGTTTCTTAAGTTTTAATATTAAATTAAATTCTTGAAATTTTAAATTTTATTATTTAATAGCAATCTTGTTTATAAATAAAACGAATACGTTAAAAATATATTTAAACTTTGAATAATTGTATGTTTATGTTTGAACTTTGACATTAGCAATATGGATGTGTTTGAACTTTAAGAAAAGACCTTTATTATCTTTATTATAGATTGTTTTGCTTTATATTATTATTTTGTTTGGATAAATGTAAGATAAAATATTAAAATTACCTTAAAATAAAAAATTCCGCCTAGGCCCCGCCCATGCCCCCTTCGGCCGGCCGCCTCCCGCCTTTTAGAACATTGGTTTTTGGATTGTTATTGCTAAGTATTTACATAATTATGTCTTTAATGTTATTTCATAGTGTTATGTTTTGAGTTTTAATGTATATGAAATTTTATTGCCAATATACTTGTTAAATAAAATAAATAATATATAAATTGCACATTATAAACGATTTGTCGCCATACGGACGTCATGGCTATCGCCTAGGCGTCCAGGCAGCCAACTACCGCCATGACTCGTCGGTGGCGTGATAACTATGAGTAAAAATTAAGTTCCCCAAATATTAATATGCTTCAAGGGAAAAAAATTAACAAATCAAACATGATTTTTATTTTGGTTTATTTTGAAAGTGTAACTTTTTATCCTAAATATAAAGTTCCACTTCCTAACACACTTACAAGAAGTAATTAGACAAAATATAAAAGACAGAATTTAAGAAAAATGATATTTTTTTTAAATTAAAACAAGAATAATCGTCTTATTCTAGCAAAGCATTAAAAGGAAAGTTGTTAGTCACCTAACAATAATTTAAAAACATACTTAACACTCCACATGAGACTAAAATTGGCATAATTGGTATTAAACAAAATTTGAAAGATTAAATTGTGGCCTCAAGAAAAGACTGTCATAATTGTGGTAAAACTAAATAAAAGGAGAAGTTGGAAAGCTCAAGAAAAGATGACAAACCATAATAAAGCAAAAATAAAAGGACATACTAGCTGGCTTAAATAAGGACAAGATGGCATCATAGTAGTAAAGCTAAGCTAAATTAGGAGGACGGGCAGATGGTTAAACTGATTTTGATTGTTGAGTGGGCTCATATAGTCTGTGGACTGGAAGTGAATAATAGGAATATGGTTTTTTCTTGTATATTCTAAGGTAATCTATGTATGCTTGATAGCATAGTTTTTAAAAGCAAAAGGTGCACTAAGACGAAAAGATCTCCCAGGAGCTTAGGCACAAGGCAAGGTGGGAGCCTCATCGAAGTGAGGTGCCCAACCTCAATAAATACAAAATATGGCGTCATATTTGAAACAATAAAGTATGTATAAGATATAAATTAATGACATATAGCATGAATACACACTAAAATAGAAGATATAATATAAACAGGGGTAGTAAAAAAGGAATTGGATTGAGAAGAAAGTAGAAAAATAGAAGGAAAAAGGGGAAGAAAAAACAGTGGGAGAGAGAGCAAAAAAGGGTAAGATAACAGAGGAGAAAATGGGTAATAAAAAGAAAGAGGAAGAATTTAAAAGGATAAAAATCAAAATATAAAAACGTGAAATAAAAGAAGAGAAAAGAAAAAAGATGGAAAAAAAAGGAAAATAGAAGATGATGAAAAAGGAGGAAAAGGAAGGTGGGGGGGGGGGAAGAAGTAGGTGAAAGAAATTTCACTGGAGCCTTGTTTTAGATGCACCTTAATTGTGCTTTGCACCTCTGGGCTTTGGCATAGGCCAAAATGTGTGGGCCTCTTTGAATGCGACTCACCTTAGCCAAGACAAGGCCCTAGTGGTGCGCCTTGTCTTGCCTTGGACTTGCGTGCGTGCGTGCCTTTTTGTGCCTTTAACACCTATGCTTGGTGGCATTATTTGTAATCTCCAAATAACTTTGCGTGAAGCTTCCATTACCTTTTATAGCATTGAGATCTTTCAGAACTTGTAATTAAAGCAGCACAATGATTTTTGGGAAGCTTATGTGTTTTGACCATGTGAAAATTTCTCATGGTAATGCAAGATAAACATATTTTTTGTGGTTTTTGCGTTGGCAAGACTCTAGTTTGATGCAAATGTCAAGTTAGCAAGGAACTTCAAAAATAGCATGCTTTAGATTTTAAGAATAATTTTGTTCTTTGTTATAATAAATCATTTTATTTTTCACTTCGATAGGCACTTAAGATTGCAGGCCGTGATGGAATCTGGAAGTCTATTTAATTATTATACAAGTATAAGGACTTTCCTGTATTAGTTCCGGATGTGGTCAAGACCGTGTCGTGAAATTATTCAACCATTGTGCTCATGTTCAGTGTTCATATTTTTGAGCTTTTGTATACCTTGCTATTTTTATGCTCCCACGATCTATGTAGCTGGAAATTTGACAAGACTAGCTGGCAATGCAGGATCTTTCGCAGCCAAAATCTGAAGCTACTCCGCCAGATGGTCTTTCAGTCCCTCTTTTGAGACACCAGGTTTGTAGCTGTTCTCAAATTATTCTTTGATGTGACCCGATAATTGATATTAAGTAACATTTGTTTAGCTTGGACTAAGGACTTAGTTATTAGACGAAATTTCATAAATAAACCTAGAAGTATGAGCCCTTCTTTTAGTTGTTATACCACTGAGGATTAAGCTGTTTGTTGTGGTGATGTAGTGAAGTAATTTAAGATTTGGCCACAGGAATTTGAGATGTGCACTATAAATGTGATTTGTTAGGTAAAAGGTGTTTGACTTGGTACTGAGTGGTTATGGCAATTTATTAATCACTTTTTTAGATGAAACGAATGTCTAAAATATCTAACAAGAACTATGCTTATTAGATTGGATTGTATCGTTGTCCAAAATAACGGGATCAAGGTGTTTTATGCCTTACACGGGTATCGTCTCTTTGTCAGTAATTGCTTGTCTTGAACATCTTTTATTGTCTTTTCTGTTAATAATTTAATTTGGCATTCACATGGAGCACTTGATTCTCCGATTTTCTTTACTTTCTGCTCTTTCAATCTGTTTTGAGGACTTGGTGAACTGACATTAATTAAGTACTGGACAGAGAATTGCTTTATCATGGATGGTCCAAAAGGAGACAAGCAGCTTAAACTGCTCTGGTGGAATTCTAGCAGATGATCAGGTTGTTTTTTGCTGTTCTTACAATTTCTTGTATTTTCTAGTCCTACTGCGTTTACATCGACAAAGAACTGTTCTTTTATTCTCTTCGGGGTTTTATACATTCATTATGGTAGGGACTGGGTAAGACTATATCGACAATTGCACTTGTACTCAAGGAAAGATCACCATCTTCAAGATTTTGTACAAACAACACCAAGCAGATGGAGACATTAGATTTAGACGCTGATGATAGTGTTACTGAGCTTAATGGAACAAAGCAGGTTACTGAATCTTGTGAAGTTATGGCTAATAGAAGTTCGACCAAGGGTAGGAATCCATCTGTGCAAACAAAGGTCAGGCCAGCTGCTGGAACCCTTATTGTTTGTCCGACGAGTGTTCTTCGGCAATGGTCCGAGGAATTGCATAACAAGGTAACCAGGGAAGCTAATCTCTCTGTATTAACATACCACGGAGGCAACAGAACGAAGGATCCTTTAGAGTTGGCAAAGTATGATGTCATCTTGACAACATATGCAATTGTTAGTATGGAGGTGCCAAAGCAGCCACTTGTTGATGAAGATGATGATGAGACAGGAAGGCAAAGCCACATCCCACCTATTGGACATCCATCCACTAAGAAAAGAAAATATCCTCCTAGTTCTGATAAAAGATCTTCGAAAAGCAAGAAAGGCGATAGTGAATTGTTTGAATCTGTTGCTCGTCCTCTTGCTCAGGTTAGGTGGTTTAGGGTTGTACTGGATGAGGCTCAGAGCATCAAGAATCACAGGACTCAAGTTGCTAGGGCTTGTTGGGGCCTCCGTGCTAAACGTAGGTGGTGCTTGTCGGGTACTCCTATTCAGAATGCAATTGATGATCTCTATAGCTACTTCAGATTCCTCAAGTATGACCCATATGCTGTATTTAAGTCTTTCTGCTCTACAATAAAGGTCCCAATTCAAAAGAATCCAACAAAAGGGTACAGAAAGCTACAAGCTGTTTTGAAGACAATAATGCTACGTCGCACTAAAGGTAAGACGAGTAATTTTTTGCAAACGAGTTGTCATTTAATAATCAACTGTGCAAGTTAGTTATATATGTCCTATTCAATTTTTTATCTTTTATTATGATCATTATTATTTTATCTCTTTATGTGATTAATTCATCTTGTTAGTATGTTAATGTTTAAATGTTTTCTTTTCTCTTAAAGGTTATATTATTATATGAGGTGTTGGGTTCTCATCCATTGTCTTTCTTTATTCTTATTGCTTGGCTAGGGATATGTTTCTTGTGACTAGGCCTGGCTGGCAAATGGGCGGGTGTGGGCTGGTATAAATGTGTTTGGGTTTAAATGGGCTGAAATTTAAGTGGGCTGTAAATGGGCGGTCATAAATGGAAACGGGTGGATATGAGCAAACCCATTTAGAAGGTAGCAGTCAAATTTTTTTACATTGTTATAAACTATTTAGCATAAGGAAAAAGGTAAATACTGAAAATATGAAACCAAATGATGCCCAACCATAAGTGCTGAACAGTGCAACACTGAGCATAGTAAATCATGTTCAAACATAAGTACTGAAGAACCATGAACCAACTGAGAAATTAGCCATGTGATTGTACCTAATCCTTAAGTAACAAGCTCTTTTTTTTTTTTTGCTTAGAGAAATTATTAAAGTTCTTAGCTGTGAATACTTTCCTATTAGATAATTTCTACATTTCAGGGAAAAAGTTTTTATTTTAATCTATTAAAATTAATTTATAAAATTACAAAATTTAAATTGATATGAATTCTCTTTTGATTTTGGACGAATATAACCGTTTGTAAATTATCTGAAAGTTTTTGTAAAATTTGTTATCATCAAAATTTATGTAATCACATTAATTTTATATTTTAAAATTTCACAAAATTATTTAAAAAAATAAAAC
>CM029014.1:225056893-225356893 GCA_016801055.1 Panax notoginseng
TGTTGGGACCGGAGAGTTGGTACGTTATGACTACAGAAAAGATTCAAACGATCCGAAAACGTATAAAAATCACAAGATCGACAAAAGAGTTATGCTGATCTTCATCGAAAGGACGTAGAATTTGATGTAGGGGATCATGTGTTCTTACGTGTTGCTCCATGGAAAGGAGTTACAAGATTTGGAAAAGAGAGGAAAACTATCCTCGATTCATCGGTCCATTTTTAATCCTCGATCGAGTAGGAACTGTGGCTTTTAGACTCGCTTTACGCCAAGTATGTCTCGTGTTCATAACGTTTTCCATATATCCATGTTACGCAAATATGTGGAAGACCCGAACCACATTATTGAGTTAGAAACCGAACGAAATAGCGAAGGATTTTGAGTGGTGAAGAAGTTCTGTTCAAATCTTGGGATAAGAAGGAACATATTCTACGCTCCAGGTTATACCTCAAGTCAAAGTTTTGTGGAGAAACCACGATGTTGAGGAAATGACTTGGGAGTTAGATCAGAGAAATGAAATCAAGGTATCCTTACCTCTTCGACATACCAGGTACGTACCCTAATTTCGAGGGCGAAATTTCATAAGAAGGGGAGGTTGTAAGACCCAACTTTTTATAAATAAGATGAATTTTCTATAATATCATTTTTGAATATTATGGAGTTAATTTGATATTAATGTTATAGTTGTGGGTTAATATTTATAATTTTGCAAAGTAAGCAAGTTGTTATAAAATATTCGTTTGGTCGGAGAATATTCTTTTTGTCGGGGAATATTGTACGACGGCACAATCATTGGTGGACCCCACAACGGAATTATTGTCGGATTGAGAAAACGACAGAATTATCTTTCTATAAAAATAACAGCTGAGGTGTTACCGTTAAAATCGTTTAAACTGTTGAACTACTTGGTAGTAAAAGTACAGTAATACGCGTGATTGCATAGTAGCACACGGTATTGATTATTGATGCTTACGTGAGAAGTCACTCAGCTATATCAATTATTGTTACAGTAATTGCTGCATCATATCTCTTAAATTTATTGTCATAGTATCATCGGTATAATATATTATATTATTAATCAATAATTGAGACGTTATGATAAGTTTGGTTATTTTATGGGGGGGCCATATGTCATCATCTAAGAGTCTCTTCGTCAATAGTAATTACCGTCGTCAATAGTAATTTCCGTCGTCAATAGTATTTACTGGTCAATAGTAATTACCTTCGTCAATAGTATTTACCTTGGTCAATAGTATTTACCTTGGTCAATAGTAATTACCTTCGTCAATAGTATTTACCTTGGTCAATAGTAATTACTTTCGTCAATAGTAGTTGTCCCTTTTATTACCAAGAGTCATTTGACCTTCGTTAAGACCAAGAGTCATTTGACCCTTCGTTAAGACCAAGAGCCACCCTCAGTTTTTCTATAAAATAGAGGCCTAGGGCTTCATTATTTTTCACGAATTCATTCAAGCTATAGAGAGAGAAAGTATAGAGAGATAAGAGAGAGAGAGAGACTAAAAGTATTCTGCTACATCACTTTTCAATATCCAGTTCTTTTAGGTAGGGAATATTATTTCTTTTATATTTATGAAGAGAACTTCTGTTATTCCATTTGTTATTATTCTGTTGGAATAACAGTATACGCGGTTTACCCTTTATACGTGGTGACATTCTTCTATTATTCTGTTGGGAACATCCTGTCTGTGTGTTTTACACCGGACCTGGTTCCGTTTTTTATTCTGTTGGAACATCCTGTCTGTGTGTTTTACACCGGACCTGGTTCCGTTTTTATTATTATTCTGTTGGAACATCCTGTCTGTGTGTTTTACGCCGGACTGGTTCCATATTTATTATTCTGTCGGAATATCCTGTCTGTGCGTTTACGCCCGGACCTGGTTCCATTATTTATTATTCTGTTGGAATAACCTGTCTGTGCGGTTATCGCATGCTTGGTGATTTCTTTTGTTATTCCATTCTTATTATACTCAGTTGGTTAAGTTTTGACTTCTATACTCCATGAAATTTTGTGGAATATCCTTGATAGTTGCGTTTCATTCAGTATCTTTTCAAGAAAATATTCTTCTAAGCATTCTTGAATTTTACTCCACAATGCAGTATCATGTTGACAATTTGGACGTTGTTAATTCCTGGATAAATTAATTCTTGTGAACTTGTTTTATTGAATCTTTTATCATTGTCATCATCCTCATGTTTATAAAATGTTGAAAGTCATCTGTGGCCTGTAGTGCATAGATGGACTTGGTATGATTATGACCAGGGGTTATTCGGTATATCATGACCGTAATGTTACAAATGATGTGGTAAAAGTCCTCATTGGCCCGTAGTGCATTGATGGACAGTTGTTGGCATGATCATGACCATTAATGAATACACGAATATCCTTGGCCGTAGTGCAGGGGTGATTCGATGATGTGGATTATTTTTTTAAGCTGAGTCTCAGCGATCACAGTGTTGAAAAAACTTTTTAAATCATAAAAGATAGTAGAGTTTATTTTCTACTTGACTCTTTTAATGGATTGCTTGTTCCGCTACAGTTAAACTTGATGTCTATTATATTTTATCAGTTTAACATTGTTGAAGGCTAATGATAATTTATTTCTGCATTATCTTAGTTAATATTTCTTACTGGGCTAGTTGAGCTCACCCTTTCTTTCACTGTTCTCTTCAGGAAATGAGAACGTAGCTGGGACAAGTCGGGGTACGGGAGTAGTGATGGTCCGAATGATAGTATTAGTTAGTAGTCCTCACTATTCTATGTAATGGTGTGCTAATAAATGTAATGAGGACTCCTTTTGAGTATGAATACTCTCTAGAAGATAATATTGTATTCAAAACTCACAGTTTTTGTTTTGTCGTATTGTACACGACAGATGTATTAATCAGTTGTATTTGTATTCTGTACTATGTATCTGACGACCCAAGATGGGTGATGTATACCTAATTTTGGGGCGTCACAGTTGGTATCAAAGCTTAGGGATATGATCCCTGGCTAAGATGTGAGAATAGAACTAGGAGGGGAGAGACGGGGAATTCCTTCGCTAGTATGACATACCTAAGTTTATTTGCATGGTATTTAATTGGTCGGTCATAATATAAGGATAATATATGACATATCAATTAATTTTTATTTTGTGGCAGTATCTGAAAATGGCATCTGAGAACGTTGAGAATAGCAATGGAGCACAGCGACTGTTGATTCACCACATATCAATAATCAGGATAATGTGCATCAGGAATGTGTCAATCCTCATGCAAACAACAACACTGACCAAATGATGAATGATCAATGTTCAGAGGCTTTATGCAATTCATGCAACAACAGGTGGAAAGCGGCTCCTGTCCACAACGTAGGTGGAAATACTGGAAACTCGCAGGCGGTCACCGCTAAACAGTTTAAGGAGCTGGGACCACCGGAGTTTAAGGGAGAACCCAACCACTTGTAGCTGAAACATGATAAAGCAGATCACCAAGATATTTGATGTCTTGGGTTGCTCGAGGAGCAATTGGTTCCTTTGCCGCCTTTATGTTACGAGGAGAGGAGATTACTGGTGGGAATCGATTAAAAGCGTACTCAACCTGTCGCACTGAAGATGTCTTGGGAGAAGTTTCAAGATCTGTTTAACGACAAATACTTTCCCGAGAGTATTCGTCACATGAAGGAGGTGGAGTTCATCAAATTGGAGCAGAATAATATGACGTGTCGCAGTACGAGGCAAAATTTGCGGAGTTATCCCGGTTTGCGTCCCACTGGTGTGGATAATGAAGAAAGAATGACGCGGATGTTTTTAGAGGTTTGAAGCCGGAGATACGTCAACATCTTGTTTCTCATAAACTATGTTTGTATTCAGATGTTGTAAATAGGGCTCAGTTGGTGGAGCGCGATAACGAGACAACGCAACCAAAAGAGAGCAGCCGGCAAAATGATAATACCAGTGAGAGCAGTCATCGAAGCGGTGACAACAAGCGTGGAGGGAATCAACAGGCCAGAAATGGTAACCACTTCGGTGGGTAATCAGGGCCAAAACAATAAGAATGGACATTTCAAGAAGAGGAGATTCAACAATGATGGAAAGACGTCAGCACCAGCACCTGTCGTTAAGGAAGGAGAACGACCACCTATCATATGTTTCAAATGCGGAGGGGAGGGGCACATCAGTCCAAACTGCGTGATGCCGTCCAAGCATGTTATAATTGTGGAAAAGAAGGTCATTTAGCCCGATTTTGTCGTTTACGAAGACAAATTCAGTAGGATGGAGGCACCAAAAGCCGTCCCAGAAAAGTCAAAACCGGTTGTGCAAGGGAGAGCGTTTGTTGTGAAATCTCAGAGAGCAAAGAACCCGAATGAGGTCATCACGGGTAAGCTTATTATAAACTCTAAAGAAGTTTATACTTTATTTGATACCGGTTCAACCATTCTTTTATTTCTCCTACTTGCGCTCATCGATTAAATTTGATTCGGAGAAATTAGACTTTGACTTATCTGTAGAAACTCCGTTGGGAGAAACTTCATTACCTCCACTGTTTAGTAGTTTGTTTGGTTCAAGTTGGTACCCACACATTACCTATCGATCTGATTTCATTAAAAATACTTGCATTTGATGTGATTTAGGGATTGATTGGTTAACTACTCATTATGCAAAATTGATTGTTTTCGTATAAGGTTGTTAGTTTTCATATTCCTAATCGACCTATTATGCGAATTCAAGCAACCAAACCATTAAAATCAATCGATGTCATCTCAAGCCATAAAACTATTCGTTTATTGAAAAACGGATGTCAAGCTTTCTTAGCTCATGTCACAGATCTAAACAAAAATACGTCAGTTTTGAATGATATTTCTATTGTTAATAAATTCCCTGACGTATTCCCTGAAGAACTTCCTGGCCTACCCCAGAGCGTGAAATTGAATTTTGTATCGATCTTGAACCCGGTACAAAACCCATTTCCAAAGCCCCATATCGAATGGCTCCTATTGAACTTCAAGAGTTAAAGATCCAACTGCAGGAATTGTTAGACATTGGCTTTATTCGTCCTAGTACTTCTCTTGGGGAGCTCCTGTTCTATTCGTGAAGAAGAAGAAAGATGGAAGTATGCGACTTTGTATTGATTATCGGGAGTTGAATCATGTCACCATCAAAAACAGGTACCCATTGCCACGTATTGATGACCTGTTTGACCAGTTGCAAGGAGCACAATTCTTTTCAAAGATCGATCTTCGTTCTGGATATCATCAGCTGAAGGTTAGAATGAGGATATTCCAAAGACGGCTTTAGAACTCGGTACGGGCATTATGAATTCCTAGTCATGTCCTTTGGATTGACTAATGCTCCTGCTGCCTTCATGGATATGATGAACCGGGTATTCAAGGAATATTTGGATCATTTTTGTGGTCGTCTTTATTGATGACATCCTTATTTATTCCAAAAGCCGTGAAGATCATGAGCAACACTTGAGGCTGGTACTCCAAAAGCTTCGTGAATACAAGCTTTATGCCAAGTTGAAGAAATGCGAGGTTCTGGCTGGAGGAGGTAGATTCTTGGGCACGTAGTATCAAGTCGTGGAATATCAGTTGACCCGGCAAAGATTGAAGCTATTCAAAGCTGGGAGCAACCTAAATCAGTGACCGAGATACGTAGCTTTCTTGGTTTAGCTGGTTATTATCGGAGATTCGTGGAAGGATTTTCTCGAATCGCTACTCCGTTAACTCAGCTGACTCGAAAAGATACAAAGTTCAGTTGGAGCGAAGAATGTGAGCAGAGTTTTCAAGAACTCAAGAGTAGACTCATTTCAGCACCTGTTCTAACAATACCATCTGGCTCGGAGGGATTTGTCATCTACAGTGATGCTTCGAGCAAAGGGTTGGGATGTGTTCTCATGCAACATGGAAAAGTCATAGCCTATGCATCAAGACAATCAAGGAATATGAGAGGAATTATCCTACTCATGATCTAGAGTTGGCAGCTGTTGTCTCTTTGCACTTAAAATTTGGAGGCATTACTTGTATGGGGAGAAGGTGGAGATCTTTACGGATCATAAAAGTCTCAATATTTCTTCACTCAAAGGAACTCAACATGCGACAACGACGTTGGCTTGAACTGTTGAAAGATTATGATCATACCATTCAATATCATCCTGGAAAAGCGACAGTGGTAGCTGACGCATTGAGTAGAAGATCATATGCAAGTACGAGTGCGATATTGTCAACACAAAGACCCATTTTGTGTGATTTGCAAAGGATGAGATAGAGTTAAAGACTCCAGGGACCCATGCGATGATGGCGAATATACGAGTAGAACCGACTTTGATCGATAAAGTTAAAGCTGCTCAAGCTACAGACCTGGAGCTGATGCGTATGAAGAAGAAAGTGCAAGAAGGTGCTATATCGGAAGCAAGAATCGATGAAGAAGGAATACTTCGAGTCAACTCCAGACTTTGTGTTCCTAACAATCCTAATTTAAAGTATGAAATCATGATGGAGGCGCACAACACACCATTTGCAATCCATCCTGGAAGTACCAAAATGTAGCATGATCTTCGTCATACATTTTGGTGAGCAATATGAAGAGAGAGATAGCGTTGTTTATCTCAAGGTGTCTAACTTGTCAACGAGTCAAAGCGGAGCATCAAGTACCAAAAGGTCCATTGCAACCACTTGAAATTCCAGAAGATAATAGTCCTCACTATTCTATGTAATGGTGTGCTAATAAATGTAATGAGGACTCCTTTTGAGTATGAATACTCTCTAGAAGATAATATTTGTATTCAAACTCACAGTTTATGTTTTGTCGTATTGTACACGACAGATGTATTAATCAGTTGTATTTGTATTCTGTACTATGTATCTGACGACCCAAGATGGGTGATGAATTACCTAATTTTGGGGGCGTCACACCGGGTGAAGATCCATTTGCATATATTATAACATAAATATAAGAATATTTGCATTTTATCACCACTTGAGGTCGTGACTTAGTTTATTTTTCTATATCATACATGCAATTATTTATTATTTTAATAAATATTAAAATTGTGTTTTAACCCAGAATAGATGGCAAACTTGGCAAAAATAGATTTTTCTATTTTGGAAAATCTCTGGAGACAACATTGGCTTGGGCACTTGATGCAGAATTGCACTTAGTGTAAATGAGTTAGAAAAGACAATTGAAATCAGGAAATACAGCTGCTTCGGCACAAAATGCAAAAGTCATAATTTTTCTTCGTCACCATATTGATGAAGAATTAAAGACTGAGTATTTTAACAGTCAAAGATCCTTTGTCTTTATGGACACAACTGAAGAAAGATTGACCACCAAAAATTAGTTGTTCTCCCTAATGCCAAATTTGAATGGCTTAATTTAAGGCTACAAGATTACAAATCAATTACGAAATATAGTTCCAATATTTTATAGAATAATCTCTACTTTGGCTTTGTGCGAGATCCAATTTCTGAAATCCAAATGTTAAAAAAAAAGCTCTCAACTTTTTATCCCACCAACATGATTCTGTCGCAACAATATAGACAGAGTAAGTTCACAAAATTCAGTGACTTATTGTTTATTCTCCTGGTTGCAGAAAAGAATAATGAATTGTTGTTGAAAAATCATCATGTAGGGCCAACGGTGCTACCCCCCATTGCCATATATTAACAGCACGTCATTCCAGTAGAATAAACGTGACAAAAGAAGGTCATATAATAAGAAGCCTTGGGGGTGAAAGAATAAACGAGACCATCATAACAACAAATTTCAGAACCGCGACAATTCAGGTCACCAGAAGTGGCAAGTGTCTGGGTCGGGTAAAAATAAAGAAAATGTAACACAGAAAAGAACAAATCAGATGTTTGTTTTAGGTGTGGGATGAATGGGCATTGGTCGCGTACCTGTCGTACGCCGAGGCATCTGGCTAATTTATTCCAGGAGTCTCAAAAGAACAAAGTATGGAGGCATAAACAAACTTTGTTAATCATCAATTGAATATTGTTGATGATTCACCAATGACCAAAAATGAGGAAAAGTTAATGATATTACTGAACCTTCTGAAAGTATATTTTGGGATATCGTTTAATTTCTTGTTTTAATTAAACATCATGCATGTATAATATTATTAGTTTTCATTCTATATATGGTATGTGTTTCTCATGAATAAAATTATATATGAAATGTAACTTTTCTTATTTATGTTTTTACATGTGTCAGACCATTTTTAATGAAGATCTTCTCGTCAGTTCTACTATTTCTGAAAAATAGAATATCCTAGAAAAACTTCATTAAATTTCTTCTAGATTATATACTATGAAAATTAGAGCAATTGAGTCTCTCATACTCTTATGATTTCAAAAATCATAGATCCCAAATCCTTTATGCTTTGGCATGAAAGACTCGGTCATCCAGGTACTTCTATGATGTGCCATATTATTGAAAATTCTTTTGGTCATTCTATCAAAAAAAAAAGATTTTTCCTAGTAGTGAATTTTCTTGTGCTACGTGTTCTCGAGGAAAGTTAATTGTTCGACCATCACCAGTAAAAGTTTATAAAGAAGCCCTAAAATTCCTAGAGGGAATTCAAGGAGACATTTGTGGACCCCTTCACCCATTGTCTGGTCCATTTCAATATTTCCTGGTTTTTAATAGATACTTCAACTAATTGCATGACCATTAATATTAAGGGCTAACTTACCTACCTCAGTTTGGGGTTATGCAATTCTTCATGCTGCAGCCATCATTCGAGTAAAACCAATGGCTCTTCATAAATTTTCTCCTCTACAGTTAGTTCTTGGACAGACACCCAATATATCACACTTTCGAGTTTTTGGAAGTGCAGTATATGTTCCAATTGCACCTCCACAAAGAACTAAACTGGGAGCCCAACGAAAAAACAGGTATTTTTGTTGGTTTTGATTCTCCTTTTTATTCTCCTTCATTAGATTCTTGAGCCTTTAACTGGTATTTGTTGTACTACATGTTATGTAGATTGTCATTTTTTAATGAATCTGTATTTTCACCTTTAGGAGGAGGGAAAGTTTTAAATAAAAAACCCTCTGACATATCATGGAATGCATCAGAATTAAATTCACTTGATCCTCGTACAGGACAATGTGAAATTGAAGTTCAAAGAATTATTTGTTTATAAAATATTGCAAATCAAATGCCAGATGCATTTAATGATGCTAGAAAAATGATAAAGTCATATACACCTGCAGTGAACACTCCAGCAGAGATAGAAATACCTATTGAAAAATCAATTCCTGGAGAATTAACGAATAAGGTAATAGAAGAATCTAAACCACGCCAGAAGCGTGGAAGACCGGTTGGTGCAAAAGACACTGTACCACGAAAATCAAAAGCAAATAAGGGAATCCCTGAAGGAATACCCACTCCAGAAGTAGCACTTATTCTAAGAGTGGGAATAACCCAGAAGAGGTACAAACCGCTACAGAAGTAGCACATATTCCAAGAGTGGGAATAGCCCCAGGAGAGGTTCAAAATCTCAGTAAAGGGATAAGAGATTAACACCAAGAGATCTCAATAAATTATGTACATGATGAAAAATATGAGATCGAAGCAAAGTCATGATTGACGATATATTTGCTTTCTTTATAGCATAAGATATTACTTTGATTCTTGACACGGATCCTGAACCACAAAACGTGGAAGAATGTCGGAAAAGAAAAGATTGGCCAAAATATAAGATGCTATTCAAACTGAGCTACAATCTCTATTGAAAAGAGAAGTATTTGGACCAGTAGTTCAAACACCGCTGGGTGTATTCCCGTTTGGAAATAAATGGGTATTTGTACGAAAAATGAAATTGTGAGATATAAAGCCCGACTTGTAGCTCAAGGGTTTTTCACAAATATCTGGTATTGATTATCAGGATACAGACTCTCCAGTACGTAATGGATGGAGTCACTTTTCGCTTTCTAATAGGTATGGCAACCATGGAAGGTTTGAAAACACGTCTGATGGATATTGTAACAGCATACCTATATGGCTCACTAGACAGTGAGATTTACATGAGAATCCCTGAAGGATTGAAAATGGCTGAATTACAAAAGTCCCGTCACATATATTCAATCAAGTTACAACGCTCGTTGTATGGGTTGAAACAGTCTGGTCGGATGTGGTATAATCGACTTATTGATTATTTAATAAAAGATGGATATATAAATGATCAAGTATGTCCATGTGTTTTTATTAAGAAATCACAAAATGGATTTTCCATCATTGCTGTATATGTGGATGATTTGAATCTTAGGTAGGTACTCCTGAAGAACTCACAAGAACTACTACTTATTTAAAAGATGAATTTGAAATGAAAGATCTTGGAAAGACAAAATTCTGTTTGGGAATACAAGTGGAGCATTTAGCATCTGAAATTTTTGTTCATCAATCCATATATGCTGAAAAGATTCTCAGTCGTTTTCATATGGATAAAGCTCATCCTTTGACTACCTCGATGGTTGTTCGATCTTTAGAAGTTGATAAAGATCTATTTCGCCTCTAGAAAGTGGGGAAGAAGTTCTTGGACCTGAAGTTCCACACCTAAGTGCAATAGGTGCTCTTATGTATCTTGCAAACTGTACACGACCTGATATTACTTTTCCTGTCAACTTGTTAGCAAGATATAGTACTTCTCCGACTAAGAGACATTGGGATGGGATCAAACACATTTTTAGATACCTCCGTGGAAGTATAGATCTTGGGTTATTTTATCCAAAAAATTCAACGTCACAATTGGTTGGATATACCGATGCTAGATATTTATCAGATCCACATAATGGAAGATCACAAACAGGTTATGTATTTACATATTGTGACACGACTATATCCTGGAAATCCACAAAGCAAACCATGACAGCTACATCTTTAAATCACTCAGAGATTCTCGCTATACATGAAGCAAGTAGAGAGTGTGTTTGGTTGAGATCAATTATTCAGCATATTCAAAAGTCATGTGGATTACCATCAATCAAAGACATTCCTACAATCCTGTATGAAGATAACGCTGCATGCATTGCTCAACTTAGAGGCGGGTACATCAAGGGAGATAGAACAAAGCACATTTCACCTAAATTCTTCTTCACACATGAGCTACAAAAGAAGGGTGATATAGATGTGCATCAAATTCGATCATGTGATAATCTAGCCGACTTATTCACAAAGTCGCTACCATATGCAACGTTTGCAAAATTTCGGAAAAGGATCGGAATGTGTCGACTGAGAGACTTATGACAACATTTCATCAAGGAGTAATGAATTCCTTTTGAGGGGAAGACTGTACTCTTTTTCCTTAGTCACAGTTTTTATCCCAATAGATTTTTCTTGACAAGGTTTTAACGAGGCAGTCAATTAAGATATTTATGTAAAAGATATGTACTCTTTTTCCCTTCGTTAAGTTTTTTCCACTGGATTTTCTTAACAAGGTTTTTAATGAGACATAATCTTCTATCGTAGGGAATCAGGAGAAGTGTTATACACAAGATTCCCTAGGAAGGAACCCATGTGTACTCTTCCTTCTCCTCTACTCTTCCTCCTTTGGATTCTCCTTCCTTCCCCTTGACTCTTGCCTTGCCTATATAAAGGCATGCTGCTGAATGAATATTTAGAATTCGCCCAAAAGAATTTCTCTCTTTTCTCTTACTAATTCTCTATAAATTTATGCAGCAATTATAAGAGTATCTTTATACACTTTTGCTAAAGTTTTATAATATTTTGCTTGCTCGTTGATTTCTTATTCTTTATTTTGAATTTGCTTCTAACTTACATCTAGATTGTTGCCATGCATACAAATTTATGTTGTTATTAAATATTATATCCAAATTAAATATTATCGTATGTAAATATATAAATTAAAATAATAAAAAAATTTAATAATTAATAGACTTCACATTCATGAGAGTGATAGCAATATCAGGAACTTGTAAAAATATCATTTTTTTTGTGAAAATAGTAATTTCGTAAAAAAAGAGACTCATATATTATTACTCTATCTGTTCTATATTATTTGTTTTTTAAAATTAAGTTGAGAGATTTATAAACTCAAAATTGACAAAAAATAATAATTTTAGTCAATATATTAATAAATATTATAAATTATTTAAATTTTATAATTTTTAACTAGTCAACTCAAATTAACTTTTAAAAATTAATAATAATCATATAATTAATTTAAAACGGTGATAATATTATTTTTATTTTATTGGTCACAATTTCCACATATCAAACATAAATTTATCATCAAATATCCATTACCTATTCTATTACCTAGACAAGGGCCAAAATAGTTACTTTAAATAAAATAAAAACAATAGGTAAAGAATTTGTATTATGACCTGAGACGTCATGCCAAACATATGAAAATGTTGGTCTACAGATTTTTTGTTCCAAACGTTAAATCATCTTAAGATCTATTTTTTAAAAAAAAAATTAAATTAAGGGGGAGAGAGAAACAAATCAAGGTGTATTCATCATTTTATTGCACTTCCTCCTATTTCAAAATTAGATTTATATTTTGAGTTCATAATTTAATTTATGAAATTCTTAATTTTAAAATTAATATGAATTTTTTTATGTTTTAGAAACAAAAAATATGACAATCTTGGTGTTTTTAGTTAGTTTACAATAACAGGGGATCTTTTGGGAAAAAAATATTAAAATTAAAATTAAATAATTCTGCATCAATTTTAAAATTTTATAATTAACTTCAAGAGCATATATAGATATACGGATGCTCATAACAGGCATGTTATGAGCATTAACGACGGACAAATCCGTCGTTAAAGACTGATCTATTAGAGTATTAATAACAGTTTTCCTAATTAACTCTCTATCCCCAATTTTAAAGAGATATATCAGTAAATCATTATCCAACAGTTTCCTTATCCTTATTTGAATATCTATTTTAATCACTATAAAGGATTTTACTCTCCAGTGTGAGGGAATCAAAAGACCATTTTATATATATACAAAATGACATTTTACACCCTCATTTAAGTGGACAATTCATCAATCATACACATCTTGACATTTTTTTACTACTTCATTTTTAAATTATAAACTTAATATTGACTTTTAAAAAAAAAAATCAAACGTATTCAAATTTAAAATTGATATAAATTTATTTAATTTATGTCAATATAATTATAAAAATGCAATTAATTATAAAATTTATTATTTTTAAAATTTAAATGAATCATTTTAAATTTAAAAATATCACAAATTAATTTTTTAAAAGTTAATATTGATCTTATGTACATTTACAATTACAATCCATTCAATACTCACTCCATAAATTACTTAAAATTTAAAATAAATAAAATTATTTTACAGTGGAATATAATTGATAAATTATACTCTCTTTTATAAATTATAAGATTATTATTAATTTGATATTTTGACTGTTGTAACTTTTAAATTTTAAATTTCATTATTAGGAATAATATAAGGAACATGTTGGGTACTGTAAGACCCCAATTTTTTATAAATAAAGATGAATTTTCCATAAATATCATTTTTGAATATTATGGAGTTAATTTGATATAATGTTATAGTTGTGGGTAATATTTATAAATTTTGCAAAGTAAGCAAGTTGTTATAAAATATTCGTTTGGTCGGAGAATATTCTTTTTGTCGGGGAATATTCGTACGACGGCACAATCATTGGTGGACCCCACAACGGAATTATTGTCGGATTGAGAAAACGACAGAATTATCTTTCTATAAAAATAACGGCTGAGGTGTTACCGTTAAAACCGTTAAAACTGTTGAACTACTCGGTAGTAAAAGTACAGTAATACGCGTGGTTGCATAGTAGCACACGGTATTGATTATTGATGCTTACGTGAGAAGTCACTCAGCTATACTCAATTATTGCTACAGTAATTGCTGCATCATATCTCTTAAATTATTGTCATAGTATCATCTGTATAATATGTTATATTATTGAGACGTTATGATAAGTTTGGTTATTTTATGGGGGGCCATATGTCATCATCTAAGAGTCTCTTCGTCAATAGTAATTACCGTCGTCAATAGTAATTACCGTCGTCAATAGTATTTACCTTGGTCAATAGTAATTACCTTCGTCAATAGTATTTACCTTGGTCAATAGTATTTACCTTGGTCAATAGTAATTACCTTCGTCAATAGTATTTACCTTGGTCAATAGTAATTACTTTCGTCAATAGTAGTTGTCCCTTCAATATTACCAAGAGTCATTTGACCCTTCGTTAAGACCAAGAGTCATTTGACCCTTCGTTAAGACCAAGAGCCACCCTCAGTTTTTCTATAAATAGAGGCCTAGGGCTTCATTATTTTTCACGAATTCATTCAAGCTATAGAGAGAGAAAGTATAGAGAGAATAAGAGAGAGAGAGATAAAAGTATTCTGCTACATCACTTTTCCAATATCCAGTTCTTTTAAGGTAGGGAATATTATTTCTTTTATATTCATGAAGAGAACTTCTGTTATTCCATTTGTTATTATTCTGTTGGAATAACCAGTATACGCGGTCTACCCTATACTTGGTGACATTCTTCTATTATTCTGTTGGAACATCCTGTCTGTGTGTTTTACACCGGACCTGGTTCCGTTTATTATTCTGTTGGAACATCCTGTCTGTGTGTTTTACACCGGACCTGGTTCCGTTTTATTATTATTCTGTTGGAATATCCTGTCTGTGTGTTTTACACCGGACCTGGTTCCATTATTTATTATTCTGTTGGAATATCCTGTCTGTGTGTTTTACACCGGACCTGGTTCCATTATTTATTATTCTGTCGGAATATCCTGTCTGTGCGTTTACGCCGGACCTGGTTCCATTATTTATTATTCTATTGGAATAACCTGTCTGTGCGGTCTATCGCATGCATGGTGATTTCTTTTGTTATTCCATTCTTTATTGTACTCAGTTGGTTAAGTTTTGACTTCTATACTCCATGAAATTTGTGGAATATCCTTGATAGTTGCGTTTCATCCAGTATCTTTTCAAGAAAATATTCTTCTAAGCATTCTTGAATTTTACTCCACAATGCAGTATCATGTTGACAATTTGGACGTTGTTAATTCCTGGATAAATTAATTCTTGAACTTGTTTTATTGAATTCTTATATCATTGTCATCATCCTCATGTTTATAAAATGTTGAAAGTCATCTGTGGCATGTAGTGCATAGATGGACTTGGTATGATTATGACCAGGGATTATTCGGTATAATCATGACCGTAATGTTACAAATGATGTGGTAAAAGTCCTCATTGGCCCGTAGTGCATTGATGGACAGTTGTTGGCATGATCATGACCATTAATGAATATACGAATATCCTTGGCCGTAGTGCAGGGGTGATTCGATGATGTGGATTATTTTATTAAGCTGAGTCTCAGCGATCACAGTGTTGAAAAACTTTTTAAATCATAAAAGATAGTAGAGTTTATTTTCTACTTGACTCTTTTAATGGATTGCTTGTTCCGCTACAGTTAAACTTGATGTCTATTATATTTTATCAGTTTAACATTGTTGAAGGCTAATGATAATTTATTCTGCATTATCTTAGTCATAATATTTCTTACTGGGCTAGTTGAGCTCACCCTTTCTTTCACTGTTCTCTTCAGGAAATGAGAACGTAGCTGGGACAAGTCGGGGTACGGAGTGATGGTCCGAATGATAGTATTAGTTAGTAGTCCTCACTATTCTATGTAATGGTGTGTTAATAAATGTAATGAGGACTCCTTTTGAGTATGAATACTCTCTAGAAGATAATATTTGTATTCAAACTCACAGTTTATGTTTTGTCGTATTGTACACGACAGTTGTATTATTAAGTTGTATTTGTATTCTGTACTATGTATCTGACGACCCAAGATGGGTGATGTATACCTAATTTTGGGGGCGTCACAGTTGGTATCAGAGCTTAGGGATATGATCCCTGGCTAAGATGTGAGAATAGAACTAGGAGGGGAGAGACGGGGAATTCCTTCGCTAGTATGACATACCTAAGTTTATTTGCATGGTATTTAATTGGTCGGTCATAATATAAGGATAATATATGACATATCAATTAATTTTTATTTTGTGGCAGTATCTGAAAATGGCATCTGAGAATGTTGAGAATAGCAATGGAGCACAGACGACTGTTGATTCACCACATATCAATAATCAGGATAATGTGCATCAGGAAGGTGTCAATCCTCATGCAAACAACAACACTGACCAAATGATGAATGATCAAATGTTCAGAGGCTTTATGCAATTCATGCAACAACAGGTGAAAGCGGCTCCTGTCCACAACGTAGGTGGAAATACTGGAAACTCTCTGGCGGTCACCGCTAAACAGTTTAAGGAGCTGGGACCACCGGAGTTTAAGGGAGAACCAAAACCACTTGTAGCTGAAACATGGATAAAGCAGATCACCAAGATATTTGATGTCTTGGGTTGCTCCGAGGAGCAAAAGGTTCCCTTTGCCGCCTTTATGTTGCGAGGAGAGGCAGATTACTGGTGGGAATCGATAAAGCGTACTCAACCTGCCGCACTGAAGATGTCTTGGGAGAAGTTCCAAGAGCTGTTTAACGACAAATACTTTCCCGAGAGTATTCGTCACATGAAGGAGGTGGAGTTCATCAAATTGGAGCAGAATAATATGACCGTGTCGCAGTACGAGGCAAAATTTGCGGAGTTATCCCGGTTTGCGTCCCACCTGGTGGATAATGAAGAAAGAATGACGCGGATGTTTTTAAGAGGTTTGAAGCCGGAGATACGTCAACATCTTGTTTCTCATAAACTGTGTTTGTATTCAGATGTTGTAAATAGGGCTCAGTTGGTGGAGCGCGATAACGAGACAACGCAACCAAAAGAGAGCAGCCGGCAAAATGATAATACCAGTGAGAGCAGTCATCGAAGCGGTGACAACAAGCGTGGAGGGAATCAACAGGCCAGAAATGGTAACCACTTCGGTGGTAATCAGGGCCAAAACAATAAGAATGGACATTTCAAGAAGAGGAGATTCAACAATGATGGAAAGACGTCAGCACCAGCACCTGTCGTTAAGGAAGGAGAACGACCACCTATCATATGTTTCAAATGCGGAGGGGAGGGGCACATCAGTCCAAACTGCGCGATGCCGTCCAAAGCATGTTATAATTGTGGAAGAGAAGGTCATTTAGCCCGATTTTGTCGTTTACCGAAGACAAATTCAGCTAGGATGGAGGCACCAAAGGCCGTCCCAGAAAAGTCAAAACCGGTTGTGCAAGGGAGAGCGTTTGTTGTGAACTCCCAGAAGCAAGGAACCCGAATGAGGTCATCACGGGTAAGCTTATCATAAACTCTAACGAAGTCTATACTTTATTTGATACCGGTTCAACCCATTCTTTTATTTCTCCTACTTGCGCTCATCGATTAAATTTGATTCCGGAGAAATTAGACTTTGACTTATCTGTTGAAACTCCATTGGGAGAAACCTTCATTACATCCACGGTTTATAAGTCTTGTTTGGTTCAAGTTGGTACCCACACATTACCTGTCGATCTTATTTCATTAAAAATACTTGCATTTGACGTGATTCTAGGGATTGATTGGTTAACTACTCATCATGCAAAAATTGATTGTTTTCGTAAGGTTGTTAGCTTTCATATTCCTAATCGACCTATTATGCGAATTCAAGCAACCAAACCATTAAAATCAATCGCTGTCATCTCAAGCCATAAAGCTATTCGTTTATTGAAAAACGGATGTCAAGCTTTCTTAGCTCATGTCACAGATCTAAACAAAAATACGTCAGTTTTGAATGATATTTCTATTGTTAATAAATTCCCTGACGTATTCCCTGAAGAACTTCCTGGCCTACCCCCAGAGCGTGAAATTGAATTTTGTATCGACCTTGAACCCGGTACAAAACCCATTTCCAAAGCCCCATATCGAATGGCTCCTATTGAACTTCAGGAGTTAAAGATCCAACTGCAGGAATTGTTAGACATTGGCTTTATTCGTCCTAGTACTTCTCCTTGGGGTGCTCCTGTTCTATTCGTGAAGAAGAAAGATGGAAGTATGCGACTTTGTATTGATTATCGGGAGTTGAATCATGTCACCATCAAAAACAGGTACCCATTGCCACGTATTGATGACCTGTTTGACCAGTTGCAAGGAGCACAATTCTTTTCAAAGATCGATCTTCGTTCTGGATATCATCAGCTGAAGGTTAGAACTGAGGATATTCCAAAGACGGCTTTTAGAACTCGGTACGGGCATTATGAATTCCTAGTCATGTCCTTTGGATTGACTAATGCTCCTGCTGCCTTCATGGATATGATGAACCGGGTATTCAAGGAATATTTGGATCACTTTGTGGTCGTCTTTATTGATGACATCCTTATTTATTCCAAAAGCCGTGAAGATCATGAGCAACACTTGAGGCTGGTACTCCAAAAGCTTCGTGAATACAAGCTTTATGCCAAGTTGAAGAAATGCGAGTTCTGGCTGGAGGAGGTAGCATTCCTTGGGCACGTAGTATCAAGTCGTGGAATATCGGTTGACCCGGCAAAGATTGAAGCTATTCAAAGCTGGGAGCAACCTAAATCAGTGACCGAGGTACGTAGCTTTCTTGGTTTAGCTGGTTATTATCGGAGATTCGTGGAAGGATTTTCTCGAATCGCTACTCCATTAACTCAGCTGACTCGGAAAGATACAAAGTTTGGTTGGAGCGAAGAATGTGAGCAGAGTTTTCAAGAACTCAAGAGGAGACTCATTTCAGCACCTGTTCTAACAATACCATCTGGCTCGGAGGGATTTGTCATCTACAGTGATGCTTCGAGCAAAGGGTTGGGATGCGTTCTCATGCAACATGGAAAAGTCATAGCCTATGCATCAAGACAACTCAAGGAATATGAGAGGAATTATCCTACTCATGATCTAGAGTTGGCAGCTGTTGTCTTTGCACTTAAAATTTGGAGGCATTACTTGTATGGGGAGAAAGTGGAGATCTTTACGGATCATAAAAGCCTCAAATATTTCTTCACTCAAAAGGAACTCAACATGCGACAACGACGTTGGCTTGAACTGTTGAAAGATTATGATCATACCATTCAATACCATCCTGGAAAAGCGAACGTGGTAGCTGACGCATTGAGTAGAAGATCATATGCGGGTACAAGTGCAATATTAACAACGCAAAGGCCCATTTTGTGTGACTTGCAAAGGATGGAGATAGAGTTGAAGACTCCAGGGACCCATGTGATGATGGCGAATATACGAGTAGAACCGACTTTAATCGATAAAGTTAAAGCTGCTCAAGCTACAGACCTGGAGCTGATGCGTATGAGGAAGAAAGTGCAAGAAGGTGTTATGCCGGAAGCAAGAATCGATGAAGAAGGAATACTTCGAGTCAACTCCAGACTTTGTGTTCCTAACAACCCTGATTTAAAGTATGAAATCATGATGGAGGCGCACAACACACCGTTTGCAATCCATCCTGGAAGTACCAAAATGTATCATGATCTTCGTCATACATTTTGGTGGAGCAATATGAAGAGAGAGATAGCGTTGTTTATCTCAAGGTGTCTAACTTGTCAACGAGTCAAAGCGGAGCATCAAGTACCAAAAGGTCCATTGCAACCACTTGAAATTCCAGAATGGAAGTGGGAGCACATTACCATGGATTTCGTTACCGGTCTTCCTAGGGTTTCTCAAGGTATTGATGCGATTTGGGTCATTGTTGATAGATTGACCAAGTCTGCTCATTTCTTACCGATACGAGAAACTTATACACTTGAACGTCTTGCTCGTATGTACATAAACGAGATTGTAAGACTGCATGGTATGCCAGTATCCATAGTTTCTGATCGAGACCCAAGATTCACTTCACGATTTTGGGTTAGTTTACAAAAAGCTATGGGCACGGAGTTACGATTTAGTTCAGCATATCATCCTCAGACGGACGGACAATCAGAGAGGACTATTCAAACTCTTGAAGATCTATTAAGACTCTGTGTCTTTGACTTCAAGGGAAGTTGGGACAAGTTCTTACCATTGGTGGAGTTTTCCTACAACAACAGTTATCAAGCAAGTATTGGCATGGCTCCATTCGAAGCATTGTATGGAAGAAAATGTCGTTCTCCAGTATGCTGGGATGAGGTGGGCGAAGCAACGTTGTTGGGACCGGAGTTGGTACGTATGACTACAGAAAAGATTCAAACGATCCGACAACGTATAAAAACCTCACAAGATCGACAAAAGAGTTATGCTGATCTTCATCGAAAGGACGTGGAATTTGATGTAGGAGATCATGTGTTCTTACGTGTTGCTCCATGGAAAGGAGTTACGAGATTTGGAAAGAGAGGAAAGCTAAATCCTCGATTCATCGGTCCATTTTTAATCCTCGATCGAGTAGGAACTGTGGCTTATAGACTCGCTTTACCGCCAAGTATGTCTCGTGTTCATAACGTTTTTCACATATCCATGTTACGCAAATATGTGGAAGACCCGAACCACATTATTGAGTTAGAACCGGACGAAATAGCGGAGGATTTGACGTATGAAGAAGTTCCTGTTCAAATCTTGGATAAGAAGGAACATATTCTACGCTCCAAGGTTATACCTCAAGTCAAAGTTTTGTGGAGAAACCACGATGTTGAGGAAATGACTTGGGAGTTAGAATCAGAAATGAAATCAAGGTATCCTTACCTCTTCGACATACCAGGTACGTACCCTAATTTCGAGGGCGAAATTTCATAAGAAGGGGAGGTTGTAAGACCCCAATTTTTATAAATAAAGATGAATTTTCTATAAATATCATTTTTGAATATTATGGAGTTAATTTGATATAATGTTATAGTTGTGGGTAATATTTATAAATTTTGCAAAGTAAGCAAGTTGTTATAAAATATTCGTTTGGTCGGAGAATATTCTTTTTGTCGGGGAATATTCGTACGACGGCACAATCATTGGTGGACCCCACAACGGAATTATTGTCGGATTGAGAAAACGACAGAATTATCTTTCTATAAAAATAACGGCTGAGGTGTTACCGTTAAAACCGTTAAAACTGTTGAACTACTCGGTAGTAAAAGTACAGTAATACGCGTGGTTGCATAGTAGCACACGGTATTGATTATTGATGCTTACGTGAGAAGTCACTCAGCTATACTCAATTATTGCTACAGTAATTGCTGCATCATATCTCTTAAATTATTGTCATAGTATCATCTGTATAATATGTTATATTATTGAGACGTTGTGGTAAGTTTGGTTATTTTATGGGGGGCCATATGTCATCATCTAAGAGTCTCTTCGTCAATAGTAATTACCGTCGTCAATAGTAATTACCGTCGTCAATAGTATTTACCTTGGTCAATAGTAATTACCTTCGTCAATAGTATTTACCTTGGTCAATAGTATTTACCTTGGTCAATAGTAATTACCTTCGTCAATAGTATTTACCTTGGTCAATAGTAATTACTTTCGTCAATAGTAGTTGTCCCTTCAATATTACCAAGAGTCATTTGACCCTTCGTTAAGACCAAGAGTCATTTGACCCTTCGTTAAGACCAAGAGCCACCCTCAGTTTTTCTATAAATAGAGGCCTAGGGCTTCATTATTTTTCACGAATTCATTCAAGCTATAGAGAGAGAAAGTATAGAGAGAATAAGAGAGAGAGAGATAAAAGTATTCTGCTACATCACTTTTCCAATATCCAGTTCTTTTAAGGTAGGGAATATTATTTCTTTTATATTCATGAAGAGAACTTCTGTTATTCCATTTGTTATTATTCTGTTGGAATAACCAGTATACGCGGTCTACCCTATACTTGGTGACATTCTTCTATTATTCTGTTGGAACATCCTGTCTGTGTGTTTTACACCGGACCTGGTTCCGTTTATTATTCTGTTGGAACATCCTGTCTGTGTGTTTTACACCGGACCTGGTTCCGTTTTATTATTATTCTGTTGGAATATCCTGTCTGTGTGTTTTACACCGGACCTGGTTCCATTATTTATTATTCTGTTGGAATATCCTGTCTGTGTGTTTTACACCGGACCTGGTTCCATTATTTATTATTCTGTCGGAATATCCTGTCTGTGCGTTTACGCCGGACCTGGTTCCATTATTTATTATTCTATTGGAATAACCTGTCTGTGCGGTCTATCGCATGCATGGTGATTTCTTTTGTTATTCCATTCTTTATTGTACTCAGTTGGTTAAGTTTTGACTTCTATACTCCATGAAATTTGTGGAATATCCTTGATAGTTGCGTTTCATCCAGTATCTTTTCAAGAAAATATTCTTCTAAGCATTCTTGAATTTTACTCCACAATGCAGTATCATGTTGACAATTTGGACGTTGTTAATTCCTGGATAAATTAATTCTTGAACTTGTTTTATTGAATTCTTATATCATTGTCATCATCCTCATGTTTATAAAATGTTGAAAGTCATCTGTGGCCTGTAGTGCATAGATGGACTTGGTATGATTATGACCAGGGATTATTCGGTATAATCATGACCGTAATGTTACAAATGATGTGGTAAAAGTCCTCATTGGCCCGTAGTGCATTGATGGACAGTTGTTGGCATGATCATGACCATTAATGAATATACGAATATCCTTGGCCGTAGTGCAGGGGTGATTCGATGATGTGGATTATTTTATTAAGCTGAGTCTCAGCGATCACAGTGTTGAAAAACTTTTTAAATCATAAAAGATAGTAGAGTTTATTTTCTACTTGACTCTTTTAATGGATTGCTTGTTCCGCTACAGTTAAACTTGATGTCTATTATATTTTATCAGTTTAACATTGTTGAAGGCTAATGATAATTTATTCTGCATTATCTTAGTCATAATATTTCTTACTGGGCTAGTTGAGCTCACCCTTTCTTTCACTGTTCTCTTCAGGAAATGAGAACGTAGCTGGGACAAGTCGGGGTACGGAGTGATGGTCCGAATGATAGTATTAGTTAGTAGTCCTCACTATTCTATGTAATGGTGCGTTAATAAATGTAATGAGGACTCCTTTTGAGTATGAATACTCTCTAGAAGATAATATTTGTATTCAAACTCACAGTTTATGTTTTGTCGTATTGTACACGACAGTTGTATTATTAAGTTGTATTTGTATTCTGTACTATGTATCTGACGACTCAAGATGGGTGATGTATACCTAATTTTGGGGGCGTCACAGGTACATAGTGAAAAAATTGAATCTCTATTTTGCAGAATGACTCAATAACACTGCAGAGTAAGAATAAAGATAAAAAAACTGTTGTAAATGCTCTTAACGAGAATATCCCTATATATATATATATATATATATATATATATATATATATTTATATATATATATATAGCAAGGATCTTAAGCTCACCCTTATTGAGCTCACCCCGAGCTCACCCTGCCTTTTTTTTATATAAAAAAAAACATAACTAATAAAAAATGTATAATAATTTTTGGAATTGAAAGTTTTTTTAAAAAAAGTATTTTGGGTGTGATTTGGGTACATATAACAAAACAGTGTTGTACAGTCGTTTTGTTATATGTACCAAAATCACACCCAAATATTTTTTTTAAAAAAACTTTCAATTTCAAAAATTATTATACATTTTTTATTAGTTATGTTTTTTTTTATAAAAAAAAAGACAGGGTGAACTCGGGATGAGTTCAATAAGAGTGACCTTAAGAAATGGACTATATATATATATATATATATATATATATATATATATATATATATATATATATATATATATATATAGGAGTATTTATTTTTCTTTGTTGGCAAATGCCACCAAAGTAATAAACTAAGGACCAATTTTATAGTTCTCAAAAAAAAAAAGACCAATATTCAACTTATTTCATCCAATAAAAGTCTTAAAATTAAATTTAATAAATTTCAAGAATATATGTTTATATTATAATCCATTTATCTCTAATTTGTTTAACAATAATAATATGATCTAAAATTTAAATGACAAACTTAAGTATATTGTGTCATTTTACTTCTTCCGTCTTCAAATATATATCTAAAAATATCTTTGTATTAATTTACTTGAATGATTCACCCATGTGATTACTGTCAAATGTAATTAATAATCATCAAATTACTATTGAATTAATTAATTGCGTATTACTCAGTAATTGTATTAAAACTTTTAATATGTATATAAAATAACAATTCAAGATTTATTAAATTATTAAACACAAAATTTTATGTCGCTAATAATAAATTAAACTTATAATAATAAATAACAAACAACACAACATACTTTATATGGACATTAATTATTTTAGTTAAACTAAACGTGTTGACAAAAAAATAAAATAAAAAAAGAAATGTAAATTATGTGGCTAATAAGGATATTTATGTCCCAATTATTAAATATAAATGATATTTTTGTCTAAATAAAATTACAAAATGACCACTTTGTGGTAATCTCATATTACTACCTATTTTTGGGTCATTTGATTTAAATAAAATTTTGACACTTTATCGGGTATCTGATTACAGATAATGTAATATTACCGATGTAACAAACACGATTTATAAAAATGATCAGCGCAAATTACTGAGTATAGGGGTGAGCATAGTGCGGTTTGAAACCCAAATCGCACACGAAACTGCTTAGGTGAGGTTTGACAAATTCAAAAACGCACATAAAACCGCTTGTGATTGATGCGGTGTGGTTTCATTTGACGTGATTTCGGTTCCAAAATCAATTGAAATAATAACATTTTATGCAATTTAAATTAACAATTTAACATCACACAATATTAAAGTTGTAAAAGAGATCAAAACAAAGATATCGAAGTTTGTATCCCTCGTCCTACACATCCAAGAAGGAAAAATAAGCAGTAAGAAAAAATATTCAATAATACTTCATCCAACACCGAGTTTCAGAAGCACGCTGATAACTCAAAAGGGTTGCCTCATGATTTGCCTAATTTCAATAACTACAATTTTTTTAATCATAAAAGGTGTGTGTGTGTGTGTGTGTGTATATATATATATATATATATATATATATATATTATGAGATTTGTATGGTGATGGTGATCATGTAGATCGATACCATCCAAATTTAGAATTAGTAGCTTAATTTTCATGGGAGATTCACTACACAAGGGTAAATAAAATATCTCTCTTGTATCAAGATTGTATAATTAATTAATTTTCATGGTGCGGTCTGGTTTCAATTTTATGCATGCAGTTTTGACTAGTAATAAAATCGAAACAGTAAATTTAATTTTTCAACTCACCTAAAACCGTTACATACGCCGAAACCGTTGGTGCGGTTTGTGCAACTTTTGATACGATTTCGGTTTCAATTTGAGTCATTGCTCAGCCCTAACTGAGTATCTAAGATGACCACTCTAGATGAAGTATAACAAACGTGTCCTCAAATGTAAGATCCCAACTTTTATAAATAAAGATGAATTTTCTATAAATATCATTTTTTAATATTATGGAGTGAAATTGATATAATGTTATAGTTGTGGGTAATATTTATAAATTTTACAAAGTACGCAAGTTGCTATATAATATTCGATTGGTCGGAGAATATTCGTTTTAACAGAAAATATTCGTACGACGACACAATCATTGGTGGACCCCACAAAGAAATTATTGTCGGATTAAGAAAACGATAAAAATACTTTATAAAAATAACGGCGGAAGTTTTACCATTAATACTGTTGAACTACTCGGTAGTAAAAGTACAGTAATACGCATGGTTGCATAGTAGCACACAGTATTGATTATTGATGCTTACGTGATAAGTCATTCAGTTTTATTTTATTGGTATTATTAATGTAATAACACAGAAAAGTTTTTTATATAAAACAGAATACTTTTATAAAGTTATTCGTTTTATTAGGCTAATAGTAAAATATTTTTATATAAAACAGAATACTTTTATAAAGTTATCTGTTTTATTAGACAATAATTAGAATATATTATATTTTATAATGCATAGTGTTTGCATAGTATCTGCATAGTATTTACATAGTAAAATCTTTTATAAAGTTATTCGTTTTATTAGATTATAAATAGAATATATTATATTTTATTTCAAAGATTTTGCTTTAAATATGGACCGTCAGATTAAAGTAAATCAATCTAGACCGTTCATGAGTTAGTTACTATGCAGTCCATTTTTCTATAAATAGAAGCTCATTCCTTCATTATTTTTTTACGAATTCACTGAAACTCTAGAGAGAGAAACTATAAAGAGAAAGAAGAAAAATATTCTGCTACTTCACTACTCCGATATCAAGTTTTTTTTACGGTAAAAGATATTATTTATTGTAGTCACAAAGGGTATTCTTTCTTTCTTATTCATGAAGAGAACTTCTGTTATTCCATTCTTTATTATTCTGTTGGAATAACCTGTATACTCGGGTTACCCTATACTTGGTGAAATTCTTCTGTTATTACATTATTTATTATTCTGTCGGAATATCCTGTCTGTGCTTTACGCCGGACCTGGTTCCATTATTTATTATTCTGTCGGAATATCATGTCTGTGCGTTTACGTCGGACCTGGTTCCATTATTTATTATTCTGTCGGAATATCCTGTCGGTGCGTTTACGCATGACCTGGTTCCATTATTTATTTTCCTGTTGGAATAACCTGTCTGTGCGGTCTTAGTCATAATATTTCTTACTGGGCTAGTTGAGCTCACCCTTTCTTTCATTGTTCTCTTCAGGAAATGAGAATATAGCTGGGACAAGTCGGGGAACGGAGTGATGGACCAGATGATAGTATTAGTAGTCCTCACTATTCTATTAAATAGTGTGATAATAAATATAACGGGGACTTATTTTGAGAGTGGATATTGTCTAGAAGACAGTATTTGTATTAAAACTCACAGCTCTCTTGTCGTATATTAACGATTGTATTTGTATTCTGTACCATATTTTTGGCGACTCAAAATAGGTGATGTATACCTATTTTGAGGGCGTCACAGTTGGTATCAGAGCTTAGGGATATGATCTCTGGCTAAGATGTGAGACTAGAACTAGGAGGGGAGAGACGGAGAATTCCTTCGCCAGTATGACCTACCTAAGTTTATTTGGTATTTAATTGGTCGGTCAGAGTATAGAGATAATATGTGATATGTTATTTAACCCTTGTTTTGTAGCAGTATTTGAAAATGACAACCGAGAATGTTGAGAATAGCAATGGAGCACAGGCGACCGTTGATTCTCCACATATCAATAATCAGGATAATGTGCATCGGGAAGGCGATAATCCTCATACAAACAACAACACTGACCAAATGATGAATGATGGAATGTTCAGAGGATTTATGCAATTCATGCAACAGCAGGCGAGAGCGGCTCCTGTCCAAAATATAGGTGGAAACATTAAAAACTCTCGGACGGTCAACGCTAAACAGTTCAAGGAGCTGGGACCACCAGAGTTTATTGGAGAACCAAAACCACTTAAGGCGAAAACGTGGATAAAGCAGATCACCAAGATATTTGATGCCTTGGGATGTGCCGATGAGCAAAAGGTTCCCTTTACCACCTTTATGTTGCGAGGAGAGGCAGATTACTGGTGGGAATCGGTAAAGCGTACTCAACCTACTGCACTGAAGATGTCTTGGGAGAAGTTCCAAGAACTGTTCAATGACAAGTACTTTCCCGAAAGTATTCGTCACATGAAGAAGGTAGAGTTCATCAAGTTGGAGCAGAATAATATGACCGTGTCGCAGTACGAAGCTAAGTTTGTCGAGCTGTCCCGGTTTGCGTCCCACTTGGTGGATAATGAAGAAAGAATGACGCGGATGTTTTTAAGATGTTTGAAGCCGGAGATACGTCAACATCTTATTTCTCATAAACTGTGTTTTTATTTAGATGTTGTAAATAGGGCTCAGTTAGTGGAGCGCGATAACGAGTCAACGCAACCAAAAGAGAGTAACAGGCAAAATGATAATACCAGTGAAAGCAGTCATCGAAGCGGTGACAACAAGCGTGGAGGGAATCAGCAGGCCAGAAATGGTAACCACTTCGGTGGTAATCATGGCCAAAACAATAAGAATGGACATTTTAAAAAGAGGAGATTCAACAATGATGGAAAGGCGTCAGCACCAGCACCCGTGGTTAAGGAAGGAGAACGACCACCGATCATATGCTTCAAATGGGGAGGGGAGGGACACATCAGTCCAAACTGCGCGATGTCGTCCAAAGCATGCTATAATTGTGGAAGAGAAGGTCACCTAGCCCGATTTTGTCATTCACCGAAGACAAGTTCAGCTAGGATGGAGGCACCAAAGGACGTCCCAGAAAAGTCAAAATCGGTAGTGCAAGGGAGAGCGTTTGTTGTGACCTCCCAGAAAGCAAAGAACCCGAACGAGGTCATCACGGGTAAGCTTATCATAAACTCTAGTGAAGTCTATACCTTATTTGATACCGGTTCTACCCATTCTTTTATTTCTCCTTTTTGCGCTCAGCGATTAAATTTGACTCCAGAGAAATTAGACTTTGACTTATCTGTGGAAACTCCGTTGGGAGAAACATTCATTACATCCACTGTTTATAAGTCTTGTTTGGTTCAAATCGGTACCCTCACATTACCTGTCGATCTTATTTCATTGAAAATACTTGCATTTGATGTAATTCTAGGGATTGATTGGTTAACTACTCATCATGCAAAAATTGATTATTTTCGTAAGGTTGTTAGCTTTCATATTCCTAATCAACCTATTATGCGAATTCAAACAACCAAACCATTAAAATCAATCACTGTCATCTCAAGCCATAAAGCTATTCGTTTATTGAAAAACGGATGTCAAGCTTTCTTAGCTCATGCCACGGATCTAAACAAAAATACTTCAATTTTGAATGATATTTCTATTGTTAATAAATTTCCTGACGTATTTCCTGAAGAACTTCCTGGCCTACCCCCAGAGCATGAAATTGAATTTTGTATCGACCTTGAACCCGGTACAAAACCCATTTTCAAAGCCCCATATCGAATGGCTCCTATTGAACTTCAGGAGTTAAAGACCCAACTGCAGGAATTGTTAGACATTGACTTTATTCGTCCTAGTACTTCTCCTTGAGGTGCTCCTGTTCTATTCGTGAAGAAGAAAGATGGGAGTATGCGACTTTGTATTGATTATCAGGAGTTGAATCATGTCACTATCAGAAATAGGTACCCATTGCCACGTATTGATGACCTGTTTGACCAGTTGCAAGGAGCACAATTCTTTTCAAAAATCGATCTTCGTTCTGGATATCATCAGCTGAAGGTTAGAACTGAGGATATTCCAAAGACTGCCTTCAAAACTCGGTACGGGCATTATGAATTCTTAGTCATGTCTTTTGGATTGACTAATGCTCATGCTGCCTTCATGGATATGATGAACCGAGTATTCAAAGAATATTGAGATCACTTTGTGGTTGTCTTTATTGATGACATCCTTATTTATTCCAAAAGCCGTGAAGATCATAAGCAACACTTGAGGCTGATACTCCAAAAGCTTTGTGAATACAAGCTTTATGCCAAGTTGAAGAAATGCGAGTTCTGGCTTGAAGAAGTAGCATTCCTTGGGCACGTAGTATCAAGTCATGGAATATCTGTTGACCCGGTAAAGATTGAAGCAATTCAAAGCTAGGAAAAACCTAAATCAGTGACCGAAGTGCGTAGCTTTCTCGATTTTGCTGGTTATTATCGGAGATTCGTGGAAGGATTTTCTCGAATCGCTACTCCATTAACTCAGCTGACTCGAAAAGATACAAAGTTCGGTTGGAGCGAAGAATGTGGGAAGAGTTTTCAAGAACTCAAGAGGAGACTCATTTCAGCACCTGCTCTGACAATACCATCTGGCTCGGAGGGATTTGTCATCTACAGTGATGCTTCGGACAAAGGGTTGGGATGTATTCTTATGCAACATGGGAAAGTCATAGCCTATGCCTCAAGACAACTCAAAGAATATGAGAGGAATTATCCTACTCATGATCTAGAGTTGGCAGCTGTTGTCTTCGCACTTAAAATTTGGAGGCATTACTTGTATGGGGAGAAAGTGGAGATCTTTACGGCTCATAAAAGCCTCAAATATTTCTTCACTCAAAAGGAACTCAACATGCGACAACGACTTTGGCTGGAATTGTTGAAAGATTATGATCATACCATCCAATACCATCCTAGAAAAGCGAACGTGGTAGCTGATGCATTGAGTAGAAGATCATATGCAAGTACGAGTGCGATATTGTCAATGCAAAGGCCCATTTTTTGTGACTTGCAAAGGATGGAGATAGAGTTAAAGACTGGACCCATGTGATGATGGCGAATATACGAGTAGAACCGACTTTAATTGATAAAGTTAAAGCTGCTCAAGCTACAGACCTAGAACTGATGCATATGAGGAAGAAAGTGCAAGAAGGTGCTATGCCGGAAGCAAGAATCGATGCAAAAGGAATACTTCGAGTCAACTCCAGACTTTGTGTTCCTAACGACCCTGATTTAAAGTATAAAATCATGATGGAGGCGCACAACACATTGTTTGCAATCCATCCTGGGAGTACTAAAATGTATCGTGATCTTCGTCATACATTTTGGTAGAGCAATATGAAGAGAGAGATAGCGTTGTTTATCTCAAGGTGTCTAACTTATCAACGAGTCAAAGCGGAGCATCAAGTACTAAAAGGTCCATTGCAACCACTTGAAATTTCAGAATGGAAGTGAGAGCACATTATAATGGATTTCGTTACTGGTCTTCCCAAGGTTTCTAAAGGCATTGATAAAATTTGGGTTATTGTTCGTCTTGCTCGTATGTACATAAACAAGATTGTAAGACTGCATAGTATGCCAGTATCCATAGTTTCTGATCGAGACACAAGATTCACTTCACAATTTTGGGTTAGTTTGCAAAAAGCTATGGGCACGGATTTACGATTTAGTTCGGCATATCATCCCCAGACGGACGGACAATCAGAGAGGATTATTCAAACTCTTGAAGATTTATTAAGATTTTGTGTTTTTGACTTCATGGGAAGTTGGGATAAGTTCTTACCATTGGTGGAGTTTTCTTACAACAACAGTTATCAAGCAAGTATTGGCATGGCTCCATTCGAGGCGTTGTATGGAATAAAGTGTCGTTCTCCAGTATGCTGGGATGAGGTGGGTGAAGCAACGTTGTTGGGACCGAAGTTGGTACGTATGACTACGGAAAAGATTCAAACGATCCGGTAACGTATAAAAACCTCACAAGATCGACAAAAGAGTTATGCTGATCTTCATCGAAAGGACGTAAAATTTGATATAGGAGATCATGTGTTGTTACGAGTTGCTCCGTGGAAAGGAGTTACGAGATTTGGAAAGAGAGAAAAGCTCAATCCTCGATTCATTGGCCCATTTTTAATCCTCGATCGAGTAGAAAGTGTGGCCTATAGACTCGCTTTACCGCCAAGTATGTCTCGTGTTCATAATGTTTTTCACATATCCATGTTACGTAAATATATGGAAGACCCGAACCACATTATTGAGTTAGAACCAGACGAAATAGCGGAAGATTTAACGTATGAAGAGGTTCCTGTTCAAATCTTGGATAAGAAGGAACATATTCTACACTCCAAGGTTATATCTCAAGTCAAAGTTTTGTGAAAAAATCACGATGTTAAGGAAATGACCTGGGAGTTAGAATATGAAATGAAGTCAAGGTATCCTTACCTCTTCAATATACCAGGTACGTACCTTAATTTCGAGGGTAAAATTTCATAAGAAGGGGAGGTTGTAAGACCCTAACTTTTATAAATAAAGATAAATTTTCTATAAATATAATTTTTCAATATTATGGAGTGAAATTGATATAATGTTATAGTTGTGGGTAATATTTATAAATTTTGCAAAGTACGCAAGTTGCTATATAATATTCGATTGGTCGGAAAATATTCGTTTTAACAGGAAATATTCGTACGACGACACAATCATTGGTGGACCCCACAACGGAATTATTGTCGGATTGAGAAAACGATAAAAATACTTTATAAAAATAACGGCGAAAGTTTTACCACTAATATTGTTGAACTACTCGGTAGTAAAAGTACAGTAATACGCACGGTTGCATAGTAGCATACTATGACGCCCCCAAAATAGGTCCATTCCATCCAACCTATTCTGAGTCGCCAAATACATGGTACAGAAAACAACTACAACTTTGTTACAACAATTGTCGTGCAAAATACAACAACACAAATACTGTGAGTTTGGATACAAATATATACCAAATGTGACTCATGTCCCAACCGTGGACAGCACCTCACAATGACACCTTACATAAAGGTATAGTCAAAAACTATTTTAGAAATTAGAATCTTTGGGAAGTGCTCGTAATATACTCAGCAAGTGGATGAGCACATCCCTGTCTTATGATGACACGAGATTGTATATCATTAGACATCTTGCATGATAGTGGCAAAACACCCTTCCAACGTTGGGTTCGGCTCACCCTATTTGATTCACCAAATATAACTACTAAATGATGTATACAACACTTTTCTATACTGCTTAGGGAGAACCTCCATAGCTAGAGACCACCGTTCGATTTTTCCGTTACCCTAGCTCGACCCAGCTACACTCTTATTACCTGAAAGGAATTGTGAAACAAAAGGGTGAGCACAACTAGTCCAGTAAAGAATATCATGACTAAAGATAAATAAGTTATCAATAGCCTTCAACAGAATTAAATCAGAGATTTAGAACATATGGCGGTAGATGATAAAAATTTTCAACCATAGTTGCAGCGGAACGAGCAATCCATTAGAAGAGTCAAATAGACTATAAAGTTTATTATCTTCTCCATGTTAAAAATTCACCAACAATATTTTATCCCTGTAACATCAATCAACAATTCTGGTCCACAATCATATGAATAACTCATAATCATAATTGTAGTTCTAAATTCCTCTTCTCATCCAGGACGAAGATAATTTTCATCACCTATCTTTACCTGAAACATCAAAGATCATGGTTACACCAAATCACAATTCATGTTCATAATCATACTAATAACTTCATCTTTGCACTACGGCCAAAGATATTTATTTGTATCACCAGTTGGTCATGTTCATCTTAACACTTGTTCATCTTTGCACTACTGGCCAAAGATATTCAACAACATGTCATCTTTGCACTACGGGCCAAAGATATTCATCACCAGTTCATCTTTACACTACAGACCAAAGATATTCAACAACAGTTTATATTTGCACTACAGGCCAAATATATTCATCAACAGTTCATATTTGCACTATAGGCCAAATATATTAATATCTCAAAGAAATATATAATCATTTCAGAATTTATATAAACAATAATTATAACCATGTTGATCATTTCACCTTTGCACGTAAGCTAAAGATATTCAATTATAAATTCAATGGTCATGATCATACCAGTCAATAATTCAACTTTACACTACTGGCCAAAGGGAACCCATAGTCATAATCATACCAAAAATCTACCCATCTTTACACTTAAGTCAAAGAGAAATTTCTTCACCAGGATTATAAAAATGTCATATATAATAGTAAAATCAATATAATCAAAACATCTAGATTTAATCTCAAGAGTAATATTCATAAGTCAACTATAATTTGGTTAGAAAAAAAATTAATTTTGTCGTGAATAATAACTCGTGAATAGTATCTCATAAATAGTAACTCGTGAATAGTAAACTCGAAACAAAAAGGTAGAAATTCCACAATAAAATGCATACCAATATTTTGGTATAATGATATTGAAAGAATAATATTTCTTAAGCTTATAAATAATTTATTTTAATTGTTTACACTTTACTAAATAATGCATTTAATCATCTTAAAATGTCAAACTCATAAGATTTCACTACCAATAACCAAAACCCTCATAAAAAATCTGCATATACCTCATATAGGATTCTCAAGCCATAAAATCATATTTTTTACTTTTCTTCCTTCACATAACATATTTAATTCATTTACTCATAACTAGTCTATTTTCATAAAAAATACCAAATCAGTTCTAAAAATATTTCTTTTCTGAGATTTGGCATAATATAGTCCCATATTGAACATATATTTTTCTCAAAATTTTTAAAACTCATTTACTATTTTTTATATGGCCAAAACAGTCGAATATTTAGACATTTATCATAAATTATAATTTTATCCAAAAAATCCGAAGTTCACAGAGTATACTGATATTATATAGATATACTTCCAATAAAAATTTTATCAATTTTGGAGTTAACCACAAGGAGTTATAAGAGGTTACTTTTAAAATAGTCTTTTCTCATAAAAATCATAACTCTTAATCTATACATCCAAAAATTACCATTTTTGGACACAATCAATAAAACTCATCAAAATATCATTTCAAATTTTTGCAAAATTTTCTGAAGGTCAGGAGAATTACGAACTGAAAAACATAATAACCCTTAAAATCTCATACCTCAAAAGAGCAGTACTTCTGACTTGAATATCGAATATAACGGTGAGCAACACTCAAGATATCTAAATACTCACAAAAATATACTTGATAATATAGAGAGAAAGAAAACTTATTTCTGATGTGATTTTCAATTCTAACATAAGCACCTATTTATAAGAAAATACTAGAACGCCAAAGGAGACTAAAATAATAAAATATTATTATTTTTTTTCAACACACCAACCATCCAAGACCAGCCATCCAAGCATGACAATTCTAAAAAAATATAGCAGCCCACATGTTATTAACACCAACCAAAGTGGGTCCCACCCATAAATTTAATAAAAATTATTTTATTTTCCAAAACTTCAATAATTCATAGAAAATAGCCCTTTTATCAGAAAATTCGAATCTCGCTATTTTTTATAGAAAATTCAATTCTCTACAACTTTACAGAAGAAAATTTTTCCAAATTCCAAACAGAAATTGATCGAAATTCATAAACGGACGATTTTACAGGCTATAATCAAATTTCAGTCAAGAAATGGGGTCTACCGACACACAAAATATGTGTTAATCATTTAATGTAACAAAAATACTCTTCCTCCTCATATACTCATATATCTCACATTCATTGTAAAACTATCATCATTATTATATTATTAAATATAATAATAAATTATTTTATCAGAAAAGATAAAATATCATTTTTCAACAATTGTCACTTTAAAAATTTTCTTCATCTATATTCACATAAAATTAATATTTTTCTCATCATATAAATTAATAATTAATTATTCACAAATAATATTACAGAATCACAGTACTGGCAACCAGGCCGTTCCCAGGAAAGAGGGGGCTTTTCAATAAGGATTTCTCCTTACTGGCGCGCAATTAGGTGACCAAACCTCTCTTTAGACAGAACTTTCTAGACGTTGTCAATAATGTTATCTAATAATATTATTCCGATAATATGAATTATTGCTCCGATAATGGAGATGATGTGCAGTGACAATTATTGAGCGACAATAATATAAAAAAATCAACGCAGCAATTATTGAATTAATAAAATAAAATATTAAACAGTAATTACTGTAATAATTATTGAGTAGTGTCTTCTTACGTAAGAATCAATAATTGGTGCAATACCGTGTGCTACTGTGCAACAACGCGTATTACTGTGTTTTAACCACCGGGTATTCCAACAGTGTTAACGGTAACAACTACGCTGTTAATTATAAAAACTCAATTTTATCGTTATCTTCATCCGACAGTTATTCTGTTATGGGGCCCACAAATGACTGCACCGTCGTACGGATATTCCCGATAAAAAGAATATTTCACGACCAAACGAATATTACCCGACAACAATAAATATTTTATAGCCACTTGCGTATTAAAAAAAAATTCATATATCACCCTTAACTTTAACTTTTATCAATTTAACCATTTACTGAATAGTAATTATAAGAAAAATTGAATACTTTTATTTCATAAAATTCGGGGTCTTACAATCTCCCCTCCTTATGAAATTTCGTCCCCGAAAATTACGTACCTGGTATTTTGAAAAGTTGAGAATACCTTGCTTTCATTTCAGATTCTATCTCCCGGATCATAATGATTTCTCCATTACTCATCTCCCGTGATAACTTCATTCGGGTTCCTCACTTGTTGGGAAGTCATGACAACCGCTCTCCCTTGAACTACCCGACTTTGACTTGTCTGGGGCAGCATTTGGCGTCATCACTACCGTTGAAATATACTTTTCTATAGGGCATATTCCTCCCTCAACTGCCTCGTCGTACTCCTGATTCATGATCTGAATCATCAATCTTTGATCCATATCGAATTCAGGTTGACCGCTCTATACAGGATAATTCAAAACTCGATGTTGGGTTCTTCCAATTGCTGTCCAAAAAGAGAAATACATATCATCTATTTTAGCCTTCTTTGATCGGACATCTCTTTCCATAATATCAACGCGTCGTGTGGCTTTTATCCCGTCGGTGCGTTTACGCATGACCTGGTTCCATTATTTATTTTTCTGTTGGAATAACCTGTCTGTGCGGTCTATCGCATGCATGGTGATTTCTTTTGTTATTTCATTCTTTATTATATTCAGTTGATTAAAGTTTTGACTTTATACTCCATGAAATTAGTGGAATATCCTTGATATTTGCGCTTCATCCAGTATCTTTTCATGAAAATATTCTTCCGAGCATTCTTGAATTTTACTTCACAAAGCAGTATCATGTTGACAATTTGAACGTTATTGGTTCCTGAATAAATTAATTCTTGAACTTGTTTTATTGAATTCTTATATCATTGTCATCATCCTCATGTTTATATTCTGTTGAAAGTCATATGTGGCATGTAGTGCATAAATGGACTTGGTATGATTATGACCAGGGATTATTAGGTATAATCATGATCGTAATGTTACAAATGATGTGATAAAAGTCTTCATTGGCCCGTAGTGCATTGATGGACAGTGGTTGGCATGATCATGACCATTAATGAATACACAAATATTCTTGGCCCGTAATGCATGGATAATTGTGGTCGTGATACTAAAGAATATCCTTGACCGTAGTGCAGGGGTGATTCGATGATGTGGATTATTTTTTTTAGCTGAGTCCCAGCGATAAAAGTCATGAAAATCCTTTTAAATCATAGAAGATAGCAGATTTTATTCTTTACTTGACTCTTCTAATGGGTTGCTTGTTCCGCTGCAGTTAAACTTGATGTTTGTTATATTGTATCAGTTTAACACTGTTTAAGGCTAATGATAATTTATTCTGCATTATCTTAGTCATAATATTTCTTACTGGGCTAGTTGAGCTCACCTTTTCTTTCATTGTTCTCTTCAGGAAATGAGAATATAGCTGGGACGAGTCGGGGAATGGAGTGATGGACCAGATGATAGTATTAGTAGTCCTCACTATTCTGTTAAATAGTGTGACAATAAATGTAACGAGAACTTATTTTGAGAGTGAATATTGTCTAGAAGACAGTATTTGTATTAAAACTCACAGCTCTCTTGTCGTATATTAACGATTGTATTTATATTCTGTACCATATTTTTGACGACTCAAAATAGGCGATGTATATCTATTTTGGGAGCGTCACATCAAATTAATTCTAATAATTGGTATAGTTAAAACACATTTTATACTCTTCATTCTAATTTGCCAAACATAATGTGTGTCCACTGCACTCTAGACAATTTTTAGAGAAGGAAAAAAGTAAAATATAATCAATAAAACAACAATTACTTTTATAGAACAAAATAATTTGATAAGGAAGACCCTTTTTTTTGTGTGTAGAATAATTAAAGTATGACTTTATATAATTTGTTTATTAGCTGTCATGTGGTATTTCTTCTTCTTCTAGATGAATTTATATTTATACATACAATGAAGCCGCCATCACCGCGTTTTCATATTAATTTTTGACTTTTGAGCCGAATGATTGATTGATAGAAAATTCCAAAGCATTTCATAAATATTAATCTTGAGTTTCACATTGGTAGTCTTGTAGCTGGAAAATATAAAAATAAATAAATTGTTTAATTTTTTTAAAATGGACATATAAAAATATATTCGTTCACAAAAGATACTCATTTATAATATCTACGAACTTTAATAATATATTTTTAATCCATTTTGCCACTTAAATTTATTTTTTGCTTAATTTAATAATGATAACAAAATTGATAATAAATATGAAAATATTTTGTCATTTTTTGGCACAAAATTTGACAGATGAAACTCTTTTGTTAAAGCGGGAGAAATAATACAAACTCAAAATCACAAGGGAAAAGGAAAAAAAATTGAACAAATAAACGAGAAATTGCATCTAAAAGTGTAAATAAATTGAGTCGTGTATTTGATTAAAACTCGTTTAACTACCGAGTCGAACCCAATCTCAAATCAAACGACCGAACAGTTTAAACTTTTTGAATAAATATAATTCAAGTATCAATAGAAAATTTAAATTTGAAGAAATTAAATAATTTATTAAACTTTAAAATTTACTCATATTTTAATTATTTATATTTCGAATCGAGCTCAAATTGAACTTTTAGTTCAGCGTTTTAAAGCATTAATTGAATCCCTATTACATTGATAATTGATAAGACCTGAACCAATAAGCCCTTACATAAAATTATAAAGAAGGCCCATACTTTATATCAATTTATATTAAGCCCCACAACTAATCCATTGTTTTTGCCAATTCATTGAAAAAAATATGCCAAATGTTCATAACAAAAATAGAAGAAAATGAGTTGAAAATACCACAATGATTTAAAAATGAACCATAAAACTCCAAAAAAAAGGGAAAAAAGATGTAAACAGAGCACATAAAAGTAAAAGAGAGCAGCAGAAGATAAACCATGACTTGAATAATTGGATTATATCAATTATATGATGAGGTCAAATGGGCCAAAAGACTAAAATAGATTACAGAATATTGCAGAGAATGTAAATATCATATATAAAGAGAAGCCAAACAAAATTGGTCCAAGGGAGTTGCACCAGGGGCTATGTTCTCTTTTGTTGCATCCGTCTTCGTTTCCTCCTAAAGCGATCGACCCATTTCCTGTCCTCCTTCACGGCTTCTTCCCAGCGCTCCTTAAATATTTGCAGCTCCAACGCAGATTGCCTCCTTATCTGCTCAATCAATGCAATTTAGATAACCAACTCAACAGGTTTAGTTCTGATCAGGTGGGCAGGTAATGCTATAGGTATATCACCCACCATTTGAGACGCTATATGTGGAACCTCGGGCTATTCCCAACAATCTTAAGTTACAAAAGAAATTGTAGAAATACCTAAAGGCCAGCTTGGAACATTGTATACGAACATATAAATTTCTTATATTTGTACCCACCAAAGCTAATCAAATGGAATTTATGTTAATCTAAAAACTAAGGGTAACAATAGTCAAGTTTAGCAAATGGTGAAACGATAGCTAAAATCATGTCGATTAAAATGGGAATTTTAGAAAGGAAACGATGTCGATTTAAATGGGACGGAGGGTGTAAACTTTAGAGACGTAAATATTCTACCATCACTTGAGAAAAGACTCATAATCCGTGATAAGGTAATGAAATAAATATTCAGGAGAAGCACATGCATTATTATACGTAATAGGTTAAGCACCCAACTGAGCCGAGGCCAGATAATCCTAAGTACAAGTACTCAAAGAGAATGAAATTTTAAAATAACAGCTATTACGGGTCCAGTTGTCTCACCTCAACCCGCTCATCAAGAGCATGTCCCTGAAAAAAATGAGTAACAAAAACAAATCAAGGACGACCAGAACATAGCCAAATATTTGATGAGGAGAAAGTCATTATTGTTCATATAATCATATATCTCCAAAAAGACAAGAAAAACAAAGATTGCAAACAATAGAGAGAGAAAAGAAAGACAGAAATATAAGGAAGCAAAAAGGAAGTATACCTTCATCGAGTCTTCAGATTTTGAACCCTGCATAAAGACAAGAAAAACTTAGATAGGGTCAATGAAATAAAGTGATGCAAATGCAACAATTTCAAATAATATGACGTCAAAACTTGGTTGGAAACCAGATCAATTGACAACAGAGAAACAATAAGTACTATAATTAAAACTTTAACCTTCTACTCAAAAGCTTAATAAATACAGTTGAATTAAAAACAAAGAACCATGCAGTCAAAAAAGAGAGGATAGAACCGGAAGAAGGAGAGGTAGATTTGTATCCAGTAAACACAAGGAAAAGAAGAAACCCATACTGAAGGCAATGCAGAGAGGCGTACTCACTAATGTTTTTTGATAAGTAAATTTGTAAGTATATAAATAAAGGCATCAAAATTCAAAAAAAGGATGCCCGAGTACATGAGCATAGAATGTTAGGTTATATAACTATATAGGATTAACCATATAGAAGATTCTAGTAGAGAGCTCCATATAGCATCACGGCATTGATGAGTTGAGTCGAATAGTTAATAGTAAGACTGATAGATTGAATTTAGTCCAAAGTCCTACAAATTCATGATCGCATAAAGGCCCACAACCGATATTTAAACACAAATGTGCAGAAAAAAATTATTGTTTTGAATAAATATTTTTGACAAGGTTATGAAGTAGTTTAGGGATCGATCTATAACACCAAAATGGAATTGGAAAACAAAAGTCTTAGAAAGAATAATCAAAAGCCAGCTTGACACAAGCATTAATATGATGGTCATTAACCAACACAATTAGTAGCTTTTTCATCAAGGAGATGGGAATACATGTAGATTTTATTTATTTATTTATTCATAATTTTGGCCCCATATATATGTGTAGATAACTAAATATGCAAAATAAAGATTAAAGGAGTGCTTAAGAACATATTTCATGATAAATCATGATTAATATGAAATTCAGTACTCATAATATAAAAAAGTAAACTCAGCCTACACTACAAGTTTGACATTGAGATCTTGACAGACACAGAAAGCAAAATTATTTAATGGTACACAAAATTGATTTAACAAAGAAATATGAACATTATCTATTCAAACAAATGACCTTTCTTGCAGATGTCCCACCCAAAGTTTGTATGGCCTGATGAACAATATATTCACTATCAACAACTCCAACTTTCTTTGTGCGGTCCCCCTGTAGAAAACCAAGAATAATCAAATATATAAGAATGCCAATTTCCATGCTTAAACATCTAGTTAGATTAAAAAACATAATTACTACATTAACCTATGCACCCTAACTTATTCAAGTACATCACTTCATCACCTGATAGAATATAGTTTCTCTTCTGGGTAAAGTTTCTAGTACAACAAAAATCACAATAAAGATTGATAGCCAACCGTTTTGATACGAAACATTAAACGGTCGTATTAGTGCCATGGGAAGTAATATCCTTTGTTGGTATATAAGTGCTATCTCCACAGTTCACACGTGACGAAACTAAACAATACTTCAGAAAAAGATTTAGAGAGACACTGGAGAACATGCATTCACACAGACACAAGCTAGAACTTTTGAGAGGTCAAAAAGGGAAATTATAAATGGCAACAGTGTCTGGCAAGTGGCAATGGAGGTGGCAACAATTTGTCCCTATTGTTAACTTCTTAGCACTAATAACATCTAAGAGAGTCTATACATTGAGATGGAATATGTATCAAGAAACCCATGCAGTAAAACTTAAGTTGATGGTTCTTCGCTTTCTTTACTCTCTTTTTTATAATTATTATAATATATTGATTCATTATTACCCTTGGTTGTATGGTGGTTAATTGGTAATCAGAAATGTTTTGCTTTTCACCATTGGCAAGCAGTTGGGATATGTGGTTATACCAGTGGTGTGAAAAGAAAAACTCCCACCAATCCAAAATGTAAAATAGCAAGTTTGACATTTTAAAGTTAATATGAGATATTTTCAAATAAAAATTGCAGTGATTTATTTTACTTCTGAAAATAATAAATTTTGTAATTAGTTGTACTATTAACATAGTTTACAATTTTCATTATTGTGTATTGGTCAAAATTTAAAAAATTCATATCAATTTTTAACTAGAAAATATCTCAAATACTGATGATTTTATATTATTTTTTTTGGAAACAAAAAGAGTATTCACTTTCTTATTGCCTGGGGAAATAATACTTCTAAGAGTGTTAAAGCAATGAAACAACTCCAGTAACCTCCTGTTAATAATTACTACACATTTAATATAGATAAAAAAAGACTGATGATATTTTCTTCTGGCATATCATGTTGGCGTGATAAGCAGAATCTTGCTGGTTCATCTCTCAAAAGGGAAAATCAAATATAACAACACTACCATCCCTAAAGAATCATCCTTGTTAGATCTACCCCAACCAAAGAACAAATAACCTCACCTGCGCACAATAGCCAAGTTTCATGTCCATTCCCCATCCAAGAACAAGATCATTCTGACATAAAAGAGAAGCAAGCTTATAAGGATTCATCAAACTACAAACACATGCAATTTTAGCAAAAGTAATTCACAGAGACCACAAAGTCTTAAATTCACTGATAACCAAATCTTTAGCAACAAAATATACTCCCAAAGAAAGTTCAACAAGAAAGAAAAGTTGGTGGCAGTGAAAGCAACCTGGTCACCTATGCAACATCAAAAGTTACAAAAGCTTTAGAATCACCATTTCTGGGAGCCACATCCCTTTCGTCAGTTTGGGGGAAGATAACAGTAAATGAGGAAAAATTAAAAGAAACAAGCACCAGCCACACAACTAAAAGAGTTGCAATATAAAATATTACGACTATTAACCCAAATTGCCACAAAATTGCATGGTGGGCATTGATCCTTTAAAGGTAGCGAAAGTTGGTACTCTGCAGATTATAGTTTAGCAGTAAAATCCTGAATTGAATCTCTGCAACCCAGTAAGCATGACAAGGAAATATGTGAATTTCAGTAGCTCGAAAGAACCAGGTTCCAAAACCCTTTTTCCAGTTTCAAATCAAGATAGAAAACAGAATTTGAATAGCTTGAATCAGAAATATGCAATTTTAATTTTCTTTCTAAATTATAAGAATATGAAATTGGTTCACAGGGTTGCCAGATGACAACTTGATCATTATGAAAGAATAACAACAGGGGAAGGTATCTGTTTTTTCCTTCCTAATCAAATAATTTGCGAGGTAAAGTATTTCCCATATATCATCATTTATCTGATGATGCAATCCTTTGGTTTCTAAATTATTATGCTAAGACAAATCCAGAAGAGCATTATAGATAACACGAGAGACCATGTCTTTTATGAAAAATTCTCGATTATTACAGCTCATCATGTCTTTCTAAATTATTATGCTCTAAGACAAATCCAGAAGGGTATTATAGGTAACATGAGAGATCAAGTCTTTTATGAAAAATTCTCGATTACATATCATTTAACATGATCTGGTTTGAGTAAATTTCGAACTTCGAACCATATTAATAAGCAGCTACTCCAGATAAGGTGGAGACTCCCACCAAATGCAGTAAACTCTAAAGACTAGTTATATCTTCCAGTTCCCAACACCACACTAAAAAAACATTATAAAATCTCCTTCATACTTTATTTTTCTTAAAACTAAACTATCTTCCATACCCTTGAATTTGAGATAACCTTGTACGTCATATATATAAAATATAAACCATTGAAGTATGCACTCTCATCATTTTCTTTTGAGTTCAGAATCCCATTATATCTCTTGTGGAACTTAACTATAATTTTTTTCCAAAAGTTAAGGAATTTTTTATATTTATAAAAAAAATTAACAAAAAAAAAGTTGTAGGTTGGAGACGTACATTATTGGTAAGATGTTATATCCAGTAGAAGGTTCAAATTGCCACAAAATTGATACACCAACCCATATATGGCTCAGTAATATTTTGAAGATGTTAACTTGAGGGGTGGGTGCTTCTCAGAAGGAAGATCTGATAACTTACCTGAATAAGGTGCCAAGCACAATGCCATGCAGATCTTGAGAACACCGGAGCCATTCCTTCCACAAATCTGGAAACATAAATGGTTTAACTCATTTATACAAACAAAAAGAAATATTCCAATAAATTTTGTAAGTAGTGTATCCAAAATCCCAGGACACTTTTCTTCTGAAATAGTGAATACGTTCTTCATATTTATAATGAATTAGTGAGATTCCTATTTGAAAGTTGATACACAACGCTATTTCAGTGTAGGACTTGGTTGCTTGAGTAACACTCTGAAATCAGCAAGTCTTGTCTTGACCAAGTCCAGCAAAAAAAAAAGAAAGCAATGTCAATGATCTAGTTATGCCAACTTACCCAGTGCATGGTGGACCCTGACTGTCATCTGAACATTTTGTACTTCCTCTGCCTTCATATACTCTTCTGCATAAAGTACAATGTTCTAGCATCAGAAGCCAAATACAAATATTATTTATCATTGAAATCTCTGAAACTGAGAAACTCACCTATGAAATATGTTAGTTCTACTCCGTACTGTAATCCTGTGATGTATCCCAGTCGAATTTGGGTCTAAAGCTGGCTGAGATATCTCCAGTCCTTCAGATTTAACAATTTCCAAGTATCTGGAAACAAAGAAGAGTGATAAACAAATCTACATGATCTATGGAATAATGTGATATTATAGTTAAGAGATTAAACCATGATAACTATAACCACTTTCAAAATCAAAAACATTCACATTAATCCATTCTCTTTGCGGATTGTCTTAATCTGAAATACACACTCAATAGGTGTATTTTCAATATTTTATGAAAGTATATAGAGAGCTGGCAAAATGCTAAATGGATTGACATCCAATGCCAAGAATCTATGATAATAGCAGAGACACGCGGAGACACTGACAGAAGGGTTAATAAATTGTTACCAAAACCAAAACTGAATACTACAAATAATGATTTGTCACATAATTGTCCCCTTTTACTTTTTCATACTATTTTTGGTCCTATTTTTCCAAAATTACCCTTCTTTAATTTGATCTGCTTTTATTAGAAAACAGCACTAGTTACATAAGAAAGGCAAGGAATGAGAAAGGAGAAAAGCAAGGATAATTTGGACAAAAAGAATTTTTTTAAATAAGCATGTACTCAGTAATTAGGACAAATAAAGGAGAACATGTGCGCTACATGTTTTCACAAACAAATATCTTTAAAGGGGGGAAAAAGAAGAAGATAATGTACAAAAAAATGCCAAGAGGTTGCGCCACAAGTACCTTCTCGGGTTAAAATGCTCAACCCCCAAATCTTCATCCCAGAGAAATATATAATCATAAGGGGAAACAACTGACGGATGCAGAAAGCGTTTTGCAAACCACCTGAGGAAAACATGCCCACGTGATCTCGAATTAATAACTGTTACAGGAACTAAGTTAAATTAAACTTATCCTCTCTCTCTCTCTTCTCCCTTTTCAAGGCATTAGTTTAAGGAGAACTAGAAATTCTATAAATTAAAACAAATAATTAAATAAGAAAGAATAATTTAATCTGGAATGAATCCAAGTCACTATTTACTTTACAGTTAACTTCAGGACTTAATTAACCAAGCTAATCCGTTAAGACGATGTAACAAATATAGTCTAATAAATATAAATAAATGGAGGGTTGAGATTAGGCTTAATAGTTATAAGTTGAATGGCTAGGATGGATTGTACTAAGCCTATATAAGGCTAATTTGTACTGAAAATGAATCATCCAATATTATCAAACCAATTTTCCAATCTCTGCAAATGATCCACGAAATCGATGTCATCATCCACTTGTTTTCCATTTGATTCCACCATGTCAACTCTAAATGAAAGCACCATTGTAGCAAGAAATTATAGTCTCTTGCAATGACTCTAGAAAGACAAGGGAGAAGAGAAAAAATCTAGAGAGAAGATAGAGAAATTTTGGTTAATTCATTGATAATCCCATCTCAGTACATACGTGACCATATATAGCTTTCATTTTACATTAAATCCTAGCCATTCAACTTATAACTATTAATCCTAATTTCAACCCTCCATTTATTTATATATATTAGACTATATTTGTTACAGAGGCAGGAGAGAATAATAGGTAGAAAGAAAAGTGTATAATTATTAATTGATGTCTTAGTCTCCATGTACTTGTTGAGCTAGCCTAAGCCCGAAATAGAAAAATAAAGTTTTTATATGCAACCTTGTGCCAAATTTCCATGCTGCCCACATAACCTATACTTGGTCCAAGAGATACACAGATCAACTCTAAAATTATGCACCTAAAGAAGAATAATTAACAACATATTATCCAAGCCTTTCTCTAAAAAGAGTAAATTAGAATTTTCTTTTAATCAGATAGAAATTTTACATGCTACTTAACAAATAAAATGAAAACACTGATAGTGGTTAGTCTTACCACTTTGTTTGGTTCAGAGCAACAATATGTATAGCCCTGTAACTCCATTCAAGATCCCACCACCCGTCCACTTTGCCATCATAATGGAACAAGACAACTGTAAAATTCTCTGAAAGAAACTGAATACAAACAGTTTATGTAACGACATGTCGAAGATTAATATACAATCAAACTCTTTTGAATGGCAATTTTATACAATTATTGTACCTTTTGAACGATAGTATCAACATTATCCTTCTGTTTAATGCCAACAGGAATTGCCAGCAAGTAAGAAGGAGTTGGCAGCAAGTAAGAAGGGCTGGAAACACTTGGCTGATTCAAAACATATAAACAAGTAAATGATCATCCGCACACAAAAAAAAATAATTTTTCACAGTAAAGCAATCGCTACTTTTAAAATGTAAAAGTCTACTGAAATTCAATATACGATGAACTAATTGTTTCATGGCTATAAGAAAATAATCAGCATGCAGTTTCAGCAATTTGATGCCAAAAATAACAGGATAGGAATCCAACCTTTGACTTGGAACTACTAGTCAACCATAGAGGCTTTAAGTCAAAATCAGATCTAGCATGAATGATGCCACGAGGTAAACCATTCAAACTTGCAGATGCTACCCCCGCTTCCTAGACAAAACATCAGAAGCACCTAATGCTATTAATGGTTAAAAGGAACATTTGCGTTGTATTATGCAAGTGGAATAGGTCAGATAAAGAACCCCAAAAGAATCAAAATTATCTACGATAAGTATTTTGAGGCAATAAAGATATTTCTAATTTCATGCATCTTGCACACAGAAATAAGAGTACAATAAAAAAAACAAAATGAGAAACTAAAAACTAATATGAGATGCTACTTATGAGACTATTTATTACCTCTAATGTGTAGAAAGGATACAATTTGGAATCCATCTGTTGATGCAAAAACAAAAGGGGAAACCATTATTGGACACACCATGAAATGAAGGTAAAAAGTAAAAGAAGTTCCTATATAGAACTTATCAAAACTCAATGTACAAAGGATTTTCAAGACAAGCATTTCAAATGAGCTATTATCATCTTTCTGAAGCACAAACAGTAGGTGATAGTAACCTTTAATGAACAAAGTTTCATAATAAAGATTTAGGGAAATATGTCTGCACCTACTAATGATACTACAAAGACCAACCCATGTGTTTTCACACACACATACATACATTTATGACCAAAACATACGTGTGCGCTTGGCTTTGAAATTTTTGCTCATCATTCTTGATAACCACGAGATGACATCAATAAAGTGGTTATGGTATTACTTAATAGTAGCATCTAAAAATCTTCAAAGTGGCCCCATGAAGTGCCTAAAGCCATTAGAGCTTGGAAGTGCACGCTAAAACTGTAAATGGTGTCACCATACCTCTGTCTGCTGATACTGATAATTTGTGGTTCTATACACAACAAACAACATCACTGTACAAATAATGCCCATAAACGGTTTCATCTTGACACCGCAAGTTCCCTGCAGTTTCCATGGTACAAAGTAAGGATTCATTCAAACAATTCTAATCTAATCAGAACATATAGGCATCTAGGTTAAGAACATACCCCGTCAAACAAAATATATCTTTTTCTCAACAACCACCTCCATGAATTAAATGCCCTCATAGACAAATATGAAAACTAAATATTCTCATAACAAGCTGCGGGCAACAAATAAAAAGGCAATGAATATCAAAATAATTCCAGTGATTGCGGTGCGCCATAAGAAAACATATCTAACAAACCATGAATGTTACTACCATGTTTGACAAAAGATAGAAAATATAAGGAGAAAAAATAGTAAGCTCAATTTAATCACCTAGATGTTGCTCAATGGAGACGAAATTTATTACAAATATGGACTTGGTGAGATATTCTTACCCCAAATATTAAAGTTCAAAACTTCAAATCCTGATCATGAGTTGGGGCATATTATTGGGACTCCATACACTTTACCATATACACCCCAAACCTATCACCCCATAATGTAATAATATAGAATAACCTTTCTAAAATTCACATACCAGAAAGTTGTCTATGGTACTGGTTATTGGAAAAGGTCACATGTGGGTGTTGTTAATGTAGCGAATGTGTGATAGAGTGGGGGAGATTGAAATATTGCTCTAGATATTATAAAGCAGCTCTCGGATATGCTTTTTTATTTTCGCATTTAAACTGAGTAACAAATCAAAAAGAAACCCATAAAATTTGATAAACTGCAAAATGACGATAACGTAAAACACCAAAGATTCTCTCCCTTACCCAAAAATACAAAACACCCAAAACTTACCCCGAAATAAAATCAGAGTATTTTGTCGGAAGCAAACATTTAGCTTTTATATACTCCAATTTCCAAACAAAGATGACATTTTTGACCGATTAAATCCGATAACTGAAACTCATTAAATAATTCACATAAAAAATAATAAAATTGAAACGTAAGACACCACCTAAAGTTCAATCAATACAAACCAGAAATTATTCATTTAATACATTAAAACTCTACTCATCCCAAAGCATACAAAATTAGGGGGAAATAATTTAATTACTCGCATTGTAAAACAATGCATCTTAAACTAACTCGTCAATTAACAATTGAAGAACACAAACCTCTGAAAATCGATTATTATTAGGATGCAAATAATATATTCCTGATCGAATAGGTAGCTATTGTAGCTGAATTCAAAGCTTCCGGCAAATCAAATCCGTGTAGGTCGAGTCTACATATACACACACATATATATATATATATAGATATAAATACAATAACTGTAGTCGTTATCTATGTGCAAAAGGAGATTAGGGAGAGAAAATGAAACGAAATGGAAAGAGAGAGATACGAGGAGGAGTCCAAAGACGAAAATGTCAGAAGCGCCACGTTTTATGGTTTTGAGAGAGAGAGAGGAGAGGGAGAAGAGAGAGAAAGAGAAGGGGTAGTTTTGTAATTTAATTATCTGTTGTTAAAGATTTATTTATTTATTAAAGATTTTATTTGATTCATAAAGAAAGTGCCCAAAATTCTCTCCGTGTTCCTCTTCATATGTCGCAATGATATAATAATGTGTATCCGGTCCACTAAAAAAATATGAGTAGACTCAAGGATATACTCGTTTCATTTATATTTAAATTATTTGAATTTTTGATAGGTTAGATTAGATATTATACGTGACGCCCCTAAAAATAGGTATACATTATTTATTTTGGGTCGTCAGATATATAGTACAAAATATAAATATAATTATCGTGCACAATACGACAAAATATAAAATGTGAATTTGAATATAAATATTATTGTCTAGAGAGTATCCATACTCAAAAGGAGTCATCATTACAATTATTATCACACTATTACATACAATAGTGAGGACTACTAATACTATCATCTGGTCCATCACTCCGTTTTCCGACTCGTCTCAGCTATATTCTCATGTCCTGAAGAGAACAGTGAAAGAAAGGGTGAGCTCAACTAGCCCAGTAAGAAATATTATGACTAAGATAATGCAGAATAAATTATCATTAGCCTTCAACAATGTTAAACTGATAAAATATAATAGACATCAAGTTTAACTGCAGCGGAACAAGCAATCCATTAAAACAATCAAGTAGAAAATAAACTCTACTATCTTTTATGATTTAAAAGGTTTTTCAACATTGTGATCGCTGGGACTCAGTTTAATAAAATAATCCACATCATCGAATCACCCCTGCACTACGACCAAGGATATTCGTGTATTCATTAATGGTCATGATCATGCCAACAATTGTCCATCAACGCACTACGGGCCAATTAGGACTTTTACCACATCATTTATAATATTACGGTCATGACTATACCGAATAATCTCTGGTCATAATCATACCAAGTCCATCTATGCACTACAGGCCACAGATGACTTTTAACATTTTATAAACATGAGGATGATGACAATAATATAAGAATTCAATAAAACAAGTTTAAGAATTAATTTATCCAATAATTAACAACGTTCAAATTGTCAACATGATACTGCTTTGTGGAGTAAAATTCAAGAATACTTAGAACAATATTTTTATGAAAAGATACCGGATGAACCGCAATTATCAAGGATATTCCACTAATTTCATGGAGTATACAAGTCAAAACTTAACCAACTGAGTATAATAAAGAATGGAATAACAAAAGAAATCACCATGCATGCGATAGACCGCACAGACAGGTTATTCCAACAGAATAATAAATAATAGAACCAGGTCCGGCGTAAAACGCACAGACAGGATATTCCAACCAAATAATAATAAAGACGGAACCAGGTCCGGTGTAAAACACACAGACAGGATGTTCCAACTGAATAATAATAAAGACGGAACCAGGTCCGGTGTAAAACACACAGACAGGATGTTCTAACAGAATAATAATAAAAACGGAACCAGGTCCGGTGTAAAACACACAGACAGGATGTTCCAACAGATTAATAATAAAAACGGAACCAGGTCCGGTGTAAAACACACAGACAGGATGTTCCAACAAAATAATAGAAGAATATCACCAAGTATAGGGTAGACCGCGTATACAGGTTATTCCAACAGAATAATAAAAAATGGAATAACAACAGTTCTCTTCATGAATAAGAAAGAATAACACCCCTTACCGTTTTAAAAAAAAGCTGAAATAAGGAAGTAGTTAAGTAGCAGAATATTTTTCTTCTCTCTCTATAGTTTCTCTCTATAGTTTCTCTCTCTAGAGTTCAGTGAATTCGTAAGAAATAATGAAGGAATGAGCTACTATTTATAGAAAAATAGAATGCATAGTAACTAATCCATGAACGGTCCAGATTGATTACTTTAATCTGACGGTCCATATTTAAAGAAAAATATTTTAAATAAAATATAATATATTCTATTTATAGAATAACTTTAATAAAGTATTCTGTTTTATATAAAAAGATGTTTCTGTTTTATTACGTTAATAATACGAATAAAACAAAACGTCATTATCGCTAAATAATTCATATTATTAACTGACAATAATTGAATCAAACTGAGTGACTTTTCACATAAGCATTAATAATCAATACCATGTGCTACTATGCAACCATACGTATTACTATACTTTTACTACTGAGTAGTTCAACAGTATCAATGACAAAACTTCCGCCGTTATTTTTAATAAAATATTTTTGTCGTTTTCTCAATCCGACAATAATTTCGTTGTGGGGTCCACCAATGATTGTGCCGTTGTACGAATATTTCCTGTTAAAACGAATATTCCCCGACCAATCGAATATTATATAACAACTTGCGTACTTTGTAAAATTTATAAATATTACCTACAACTATAACATTATATCAAATTAACTCCATAATATTCAAAAATGATATTTATAGAAAATTCGTCTTTATTTATAAAAGTTGGGGTCTTACACTATATAATATTCTTATAATATATATAAAATTAAATTAAATTAAGATAATTATTTATTATTAATATATTTTATTTTTAATTTTAATTGTAATTTTATATTTATAAAATGTAATTGTAAGACCCCGAATTTTATGAAATAAAAGTATTCAATTTTTCTTATAATTACTATTCAGTAAATGGTTAAATTGATAAATGTTAAAGTTAAGGGTGATATATGATTTTTTTCAAAATACACAAGTGGTTATAAAATAATCATTGTTGTCGGGGAATATTCATACGACGGCGCAGCTATTTGTGGGCCCCATAACGAATAACTGTCGGGTGAAGAAAACGACAAATTTGAGTTTTTACAAATAACGACGTAGTTGTTACTGTTAACACTGTTGGAATACCCGGTGATTAAAATACAGTAATACGCGTTATTGCACAGTAGCACACGGTATTGCACAGTATTTTTAAAATTATTGATTCTTACGTAAGAAGGCACTACTCAATAATTGTTACAGTAATTACTGTTCAATATTTTATTTTATTGATTCAATAATTGCTGCATTGATATTTTATATTATTGTTGTTTCAATAATTGTTGCTGCACAGTATTTTCCATTATCAGATCAATAATTCATATTATTTAAATAATATTATTAGATAGCGTTATTGACAATGTCTAGAAAGTTCTGTCTAAGGAGAGGTTTGGTCATTTAATTGCGCGCCAGTAAGGAGAAATTCTTATTGGAAAGCCCCCTCTTTCCTGGGAACGGCCTGGTTGTCATAAATATGATTCTGTAATATTATTTGTGAATAATTAATTATTGATTCATATGATAAGAAAATATTTATTTTATGTGGATATAAATGAGGGATATATGTTTGTGGTTAAAAAATGAAGGAGTTAATGTTGAGATTTTTATCCGTATTTTTGTCGGAATGGAGGTATTAAAAATCAGGGTTTTTGAGATATTTTGCGGGGGTTATAATTTTTAATCCGACCGTTGGATCGTGGTAATTTTTGGATATGTTATACATATATAAGTTGAGTATATGCCCACAAATTTTGAACCGTTAAAAATGAACGTATGATTTATTATGAATTTTACGAGATGACTAGCTCAGAAATTGTTGAATTTTCGGAGTTTATCATTTTGGTGGAAAATTCTAGAATTGGTGGACCCCACTTGTGGTTGGTGAAGAAATGTGCAGAATTATATTTCAAATGTGGTGGGTGGGAATAGTAGCAGGTAAAGCCATCAGGTTGCAGGTCAAACCTACCAAAATTTTCCTATAAATAGAGGGCTAAGTTAGAATTGAAAAGCACACCAAAAACATAAGCTTTCTCTCTTTCTCTCTCTATATTATGAAGCATATTTTGTGAGTTTTTAGATACTTGGTGAGTTGCTATTCATCAGTGCAAGTTTTCTTCGGCTTTGCATACCGATCAGAAGTACTGCTCTTTTGAGGTAAGGGATAGTACGGGATAGTAAGGGATAGTAAGGGATTGTAAGGGATAGTAAGGGATAGTAAGAGATTTTAAGGGTTGTTATGATTTTCAGTTTCGTAATTTTTCTGATCTTCAAAAATTCTGGAAAAATTTGAAATGATATTTTGATGAGTTTTCTTGATTGTGTCCAAAAATGGTGATTTTTGGATGTATAGATTGAGAGTTATGAATTTTATGAGAAAAGACTATTTTAAAAGTAACCGCTTATAATTCCTTGTGGTTAACTCCAAAATTGATGAAATTTTTATTGGGAGTACATGTATATGATAGAAGTATACTCTGTAAATTTCAAAATTTTTAGACAAAAGTACAATTTTTGATAAATGTTTAAATATTCGGCTATTTTGGCCATATGAAAAATAGTAAATGACTTTTAAAAATTCTGAGAAAAATATATGTTCACTATGGGACTATATTATGCTAAATCCCAGAAAAGAAATATTTTTGAAACTGATTTGGTATTTTTTATGAAAATGGTCTAGTTATGAGTAAATGAATTAAATATGTTTTGTGAGAAAAGAAAATTGGAAAATAGGATTTTATGGCTTGAGAATCCTATATGAGGTATATGCAGATTTTTGATGAGGGTTTTGGCTATTGATGATGAAATCTTAAGAGTTGACATTTTATGATGATTAAATGCATTAATTAGTAAAGTGTAAACAATTTAAATAAATTGTTTATAAGCTTAAGAAATGTTATTCTTTCAATATCATTATACCGAAATATTGGTATAGATTTTATTGTGGAATTTCTATCTTTTTGAGTCGAGGTTACTATTCATGAGTTACTATTCACGACAAAATGGGTTTCTTTTTCTAACCAAATTATAGTTGATTTATGAATATTGCTCTTGAAATTAAATCCATGTTTTGACCATATTATTTTTATAATCATATATAACATTTTTATAACCTTGATGTTGAAATTCTCTTTCGCTTGAGTGTAAAGATGGGTAAATTATTGGTATGATCATGACTATGGGTTCTCTTTGGCCAGTAGTGCAAAGTTGAATTGTTGACTGGTATGATCATGACCATTGAATTTATAATTGAATATCTTTAGCTTAAGTGCAAAGGTGAAATGATCAACATGGTTATAATTATTGTTTATATAAATTCTTAAATGATTATATATTCTTTGAGGTATTAATATATTTGGCATGTAGTGCAAATATGAATTGTTGAGGAATATCTTTGGCCTGTAGTGCAAAGATGAATTATAGATGAATATCTTTGGCCCGTAGTGCAAAGATGACCTGTTGTTGAATATCTTTGGCCAGTAATGCAAAGATGAACGGTTGAGGAATATCTTTGGCCTGTAGTGCAAAGATGAATTGTAGATGAATATCTTTGGCCTGTAGTGCAAAGATGGTCTGTTGATGAATATCTTTGGCCCGTAGTGCAAAGATAAACTGTTGTTGAATATCTTTGGTCGTAGTGCAAAGATAGATTTATTAGTATGATTATGAACAGGAACTGTGATTTGGTATAACCATGATCTTTGATGTTTCAGGTAAAGACATGTGATGAAAATATTCTTCGTCCTGGGTGCGAAGAAAAATTTAGAATCACAATTATGATTATGAGTTATTCATATGATTGTGGAAAGGAACTGTTGATTGATGTTACAGGGATAAAACATTGTTGATGGATTTTTAACATGGAGAAGATAATAGACTTTATAGTCTATTTGACTCTTCTAATGGATTGCTCGTTCCGCTGCAACTATGGTTGAAATTTTTATCATTACCATATGTTCTAAATCTCTGATTTATTATTGATGAAGGCTACTGATAATTTAATTATCTTTAGTCATGATATTCTTTACTGGGCTAGTTGTGCTCACCCTTTTGCTTCACAATTCCTTTCAGGTAATAAGAGTGTAGCTGGGTCGAGCGAGGGTAACGGGGAAATAGAACAGTGGTCTCTAGCTGTGGATGTTCTCCCGAAGCAGTATAGAAAAGTTCATTTAGTAGTTATATTTGGTGAATCCAATAGGGTAAGGTGTACCCAACGTTGGAAGGGTGGTTTGCCACTATCATACAAGATGTCTAACGACATACAACCTCGTGTCATCATAAGACAGGGTTGTGCTCATCCACTTGCTGAGTATATCTATGGGCACTACCTATATAATCTTGGTGTTTGTTTGAAGTATAATTCTCAATTAGAGACAGTGGAGATAATGATAAGTCAAGAGAGGACTCACCATTGGGAAGAATATGATAGTAATCTTCTCGTTTTTCTTTGGGGTCTATTGGGTCAACCAAGGATAATTCTGTGGCCATATGATATCTATCATAACCTAGACGCGTGGCCTCCCATGTACGAAGGTTTCCTTGAGCACTTCCCAAAGATTCTAATTTCTAAAACAGTTTTTGACTATACCTTTATGTAAGGTATCATTGTGAGGTGCTGTCCACGATTGGGACATGAGTCACATTTGGTATATATTTATATCCAAACTCACAGCATATGTGTTGTTGTATTTTGCACGACAATTGTTGTAATAAAGTTGTAGTTATTTTCTATACCATGTATTTGACGACTCAGAATGGGTTGGGTGGAATGGACCTGTTTTGGGGTTGTCACATGTGGTATCAGAGCTATAAGTAAAGAGCCCCGAGCCTCTCGCTGGTGACTTCCTGTTGATGGGGGATGCACCGAAGCCAGACTCTCCGTAGGGGACGCCGTTCTGCGGTGGCAAACTGATAGGTATCAATGTAAGGTGCTGACATAGGTTGGTGTCCAGAGTTACATTTGGTATCAGAGCTTGGGGATATGATCTCTGGCGGAGATCGGGGAATACAACTAGGAGGGGAGAGATGAGTAAATCCTTCGCTAGTGTGTCCTACCTAAGCTTATTTGATGGTCAGTCATAATATCGGGATATTATGTGATATGTTAATTTATTAAATTAACCCTTGTTTTGAAGCTGTATTCTAGAATGCTATTTGAAATACAGGAGATGAGCAATGGAGAAATTATGATGACAGAGAAGATGGAATTTGAAATGAAAGGAAGGTATTCTCAACTCTTTGAATTACCAGGTACGTAAATTTCGGGGACGAAATTTCATAAGGAGGGGAGATTGTAAGACCCCGAATTTTATGAAATAAAAGTATTCAATTTTTCTTATAATTACTATTCAGTAAATGGTTAAATTGATAAATGTTAAAGTTAAGGGTGATATATGATTTTTTTCAAAATACACAAGTGGTTATAAAATAATCATTGTTGTCGGGGAATATTCGTACGACGGCGCAGCTATTTGTGGGTCCCATAACGAATAACTGTCGGGTGAAGAAAACGACAAATTTGAGTTTTTATAAATAACGACGTAGTTGTTACTGTTAACACTGTTGGAATACCCGGTGATTAAAATACAGTAATACGCGTTATTGCACAGTAGCACACGGTATTGCACAGTATTTTTAAAATTATTGATTCTTACGTAAGAAGGCACTACTCAATAATTGTTACAGTAATTACTGTTCAATATTTTATTTTATTGATTCAATAATTGCTGCATTGATATTTTATATTATTGTTGTTTCAATAATTATTGCTGCACAGTATTTTCCATTATCAGATCAATAATTCATATTATTTAAATAATATTATTAGATAGCGTTATTGACAATGTCTAGAAAGTTCTGTCTAAGGAGAGGTTTGGTCATTTAATTGCGCGCCAGTAAGGAGAAATTCTTATTGGAAAGCCCCCTCTTTCCTGGGAACGGCCTGGTTGTCATAAATGTGATTCTGTAATATTATTTGTGAATAATTAATTATTGATTCATATGATAAGAAAATATTTATTTTATGTGGATATAAATGAGGGATATATGTTTGTGGTTAAAAAATGAAGGAGTTAATGTTGAGATTTTTATCCGTATTTTTGTCGGAATGGAGGTATTAAAAATCAGGGTTTTTGAGATATTTTGCGGGGGTTATAATTTTTAATCCGACCGTTGGATCGTGGTAATTTTTGGATATGTTATACATATATAAGTTGAGTATATGCCCACAAATTTTGAACCGTTAAAAATGAACGTATGATTTATTATGAATTTTACGAGATGACTAGCTCAGAAATTGTTGAATTTTCGGAGTTTATCATTTTGGTGGAAAATTCTAGAATTGGTGGACCCCACTTGTGGTTGGTGAAGAAATGTGCAGAATTATATTTCAAATGTGGTGGGTGGGAATAGTAGCAGGTAAAGCCATCAGGTTGCAGGTCAAACCTACCAAAATTTTCCTATAAATAGAGGGCTAAGTTAGAATTGAAAAGCACACCAAAAAACATAAGCTTTCTCTCTTTCTCTCTCTATATTATGAAGCATATTTTGTGAGTTTTTAGATACTTGGTGAGTTGCTATTCATCAGTGCAAGTTTTCTTCGGCTTTGCATACCGATCAGAAGTACTGCTCTTTTGAGGTAAGGGATAGTACGGGATAGTAAGGGATAGTAAGGGATTGTAAGGGATAGTAAGGGATAGTAAGAGATTTTAAGGGTTGTTATGATTTTCAGTTTCGTAATTTTTCTGATCTTCAAAAATTCTGGAAAAATTTGAAATGATATTTTGATGAGTTTTCTTGATTGTGTCCAAAAATGGTGATTTTTGGATGTATAGATTGAGAGTTATGAATTTTATGAGAAAAGACTATTTTAAAAGTAACCGCTTATAATTCCTTGTGGTTAACTCCAAAATTGATGAAATTTTTATTGGGAGTACATGTATATGATAGAAGTATACTCTGTAAATTTCAGAATTTTTAGACAAAAGTACAATTTTTGATAAATGTTTAAATATTCGGCTATTTTGGCCATATGAAAAATAGTAAATGACTTTTAAAAATTCTGAGAAAAATATATGTTCACTATGGGACTATATTATGCTAAATCCCAGAAAAGAAATATTTTTGAAACTGATTTGGTATTTTTTATGAAAATGGTCTAGTTATGAGTAAATGAATTAAATATGTTTTGTGAGAAAAGAAAATTGGAAAATAGGATTTTATGGCTTGAGAATCCTATATGAGGTATATGCAGATTTTTGATGAGGGTTTTGGCTATTGATGATGAAATCTTAAGAGTTGACATTTTATGATGATTAAATGCATTAATTAGTAAAGTGTAAACAATTTAAATAAATTGTTTATAAGCTTAAGAAATGTTATTCTTTCAATATCATTATACCGAAATATTGGTATAGATTTTATTGTGGAATTTCTATCTTTTTGAGTCGAGGTTACTATTCATGAGTTACTATTCACGACAAAATGGGTTTCTTTTTCTAACCAAATTATAGTTGATTTATGAATATTGCTCTTGAAATTAAATCCATGTTTTGACCATATTATTTTTATAATCATATATAACATTTTTATAACCTTGATGTTGAAATTCTCTTTCGCTTGAGTGTAAAGATGGGTAAATTATTGGTATGATCATGACTATGGGTTCTCTTTGGCCAGTAGTGCAAAGTTGAATTGTTGACTGGTATGATCATGACCATTGAATTTATAATTGAATATCTTTAGCTTAAGTGCAAAGGTGAAATGATCAACATGGTTATAATTATTGTTTATATAAATTCTTAAATGATTATATATTCTTTGAGGTATTAATATATTTGGCATGTAGTGCAAATATGAATTGTTGAGGAATATCTTTGGCCTGTAGTGCAAAGATGAATTATAGATGAATATCTTTGGCCCGTAGTGCAAAGATGACCTGTTGTTGAATATCTTTGGCCAGTAATGCAAAGATGAACGGTTGAGGAATATCTTTGGCCTGTAGTGCAAAGATGAATTGTAGATGAATATCTTTGGCCTGTAGTGCAAAGATGGTCTGTTGATGAATATCTTTGGCCCGTAGTGCAAAGATAAACTATTGTTGAATATCTTTGGTCGTAGTGCAAAGATAGATTTATTAGTATGATTATGAACAGGAACTGTGATTTGGTATAACCATGATCTTTGATGTTTCAGGTAAAGACATGTGATGAAAATATTCTTCGTCCTGGGTGCGAAGAAAAATTTAGAATCACAATTATGATTATGAGTTATTCATATGATTGTGGAAAGGAACTGTTGATTGATGTTACAGGGATAAAACATTGTTGATGGATTTTTAACATGGAGAAGATAATAGACTTTATAGTCTATTTGACTCTTCTAATGGATTGCTCGTTCCGCTGCAACTATGGTTGAAATTTTTATCATTACCATATGTTCTAAATCTCTGATTTATTATTGATGAAGGCTACTGATAATTTAATTATCTTTAGTCATGATATTCTTTACTGGGCTAGTTGTGCTCACCCTTTTGCTTCACAATTCCTTTCAGGTAATAAGAGTGTAGCTGGGTCGAGCGAGGGTAACGGGGAAATAGAACAGTGGTCTCTAGCTGTGGATGTTCTCCCGAAGCAGTATAGAAAAGTTCATTTAGTAGTTATATTTGGTGAATCCAATAGGGTAAGGTGTACCCAACGTTGGAAGGGTGGTTTGCCACTATCATACAAGATGTCTAACGACATACAACCTCGTGTCATCATAAGACAGGGTTGTGCTCATCCACTTGCTGAGTATATCTATGGGCACTACCTATATAATCTTGGTGTTTGTTTGAAGTATAATTCTCAATTAGAGACAGTGGAGATAATGATAAGTCAAGAGAGGACTCACCATTGGGAAGAATATGATAGTAATCTTCTCGTTTTTCTTTGGGGTCTATTGGGTCAACCAAGGATAATTCTGTGGCCATATGATATCTATCATAACCTAGACGCGTGGTCTCCCATGTACGAAGGTTTCCTTGAGCACTTCCCAAAGATTCTAATTTCTAAAACAGTTTTTGACTATACATTTATGTAAGGTATCATTGTGAGGTGCTGTCCACGATTGGGAAATGAGTCACATTTGGTATATATTTATATCCAAACTCACAGCATATGTGTTGTTGTATTTTGCACGACAATTGTTGTAATAAAGTTGTAGTTATTTTCTGTACCATGTATTTGACGACTCAGAATGGGTTGGGTGGAATGGACCTGTTTTGGGGTTGTCACAGTAATAATAAATATATTTTCTCATTTTAAGTAAAATAACAAATTCAATTTATAATTATATTTATTATAAAGCTAGTTTTTATGTGGAGACTCGAATTCAAGCTTGAATTTAAAGCTCGCGAGTAGTTTGAATACAATTCGATCCGACTCGTATCGAATTCGAGTAATAAATATTTGAGTCGAGTCAAGTCGAGTAGAATCTGAGTAGATAACGCCAAAGAATCAATTATGAGATTCAGAAATAAGATTTAATTTTAACGCAATAAACTAAAAGATATTTCAATAATATAACTCCCAAAATCTAATTTTTGTCCACTTAATGCAAATAATTTCATGCGCTTTAAAATTATTAAAACATATTTAAAAGATACTTCATCCGTTCCAAAATAAATATAATTTGATTTTTGAGGTCATATTAAACTTCAAATTGATATGAATTTATTTACTTTTAATCCATACATTTATTATAATTCTATAGTACATATATACCAAAAACTATTAATCACAAAATTTATTTCATTCTAAATTTTTACGAATTATACCAAATTTAAAGTTTAATATGCCGTCGTTTGACAAAAAAAAATGAATATAAAATTTATAAGTTATGTCTAAAATTAAGGATATAAGCATATCTTTAAAAAGTAACAAATTTTAAAACAGAGATGTAAACAAATTTTCTTTAAAAAAAATAAAAAAGTAACATCATTTTCTCAACTTGTTCTTAATAAAAATGGTTAAGTTTGTTTTTGCTTAATATTAATATTCGTAGGGAGGTATATTCAATTAAGATTTTTAAAGACTTTTTTTAAGTGACAGACTTTTATAGAATTTGTGAGATTTTAATGACTTTCACGGACTTTAAATACTTTTTTAAAATGACTTTTATAGACTCCATGAAATAAGTAACAGACTTTTATAAATTTTTTATCAAGATTGTGATAGACTTTTGTATACTTCTAATATATCTTACAACTTATATTAATTGTTAATTAGCCCATGTGTACAACATCTCCCTCTTTTTTCATGAACAAGAGTAAATCTTATTATATTATTGTGACATGAGATTTTATATATGTTGAAAGCGTTCACATTATTCTATTTATTTCATGATACATTTGGATACTCGGATATCAATAAAACTTTAGAAACTACAGACACAATACAAAAATTAAGCTCACTAGTCCTCCATGTCAGAAGTTATAGTAGTCATCCATTCACTATCATTCTCTCGTTGTTGCTCTTGAGTTTCAAAAGCTTGTTCCAAATTATTTTTTTGATTTGAGTTATTGTGTGATTCTGTAAACTCAATTTTTCATCTTAACTGTTACTAATTCTATTTGATTGTGTGGACCTTTTTTATGCGTCTAACATATATCAAGGCAGTGCGTTTTTCCTATGATACACCAACATATATATATATATATATATATATATATATATATATATATATATATATATATATATATTTGTCATGCAGGAATACAACCACATATTACATTATTTCACTATGATACACCAAAGACACTTGAAGACGAATATGGAGGATGTCTAAAAAATTAACAGTAATTTCTTTCGTTTAAAATGTCAGAAAACTAAAAAAAAAACATACACATCATATATTTTCTATTTTCATATATTATATATACATAATCTTTACAACTGATATGAGAGTTTCATGATTTTATCTCACATTTGTTGAACAAATCTCTTCCCTCTTTCTATTGAAAACTTTCGAACGGCAGCTTTTTTCCTCACCAATTCAGATTAAGTCTAGTTATTTGTTAATATATCTTATTAATTCTCTTATTATAATAAATCCAATTATTTTTATGGCCCAAATTTTACCAAATTATTTATCCATTACATATTAATATTTATTAGCCCATATAAAATAAAATACTAATTTGACCCAATAAAAGATAGTCCAATTAATAACTAGTTTTATGCACCTTTGTGTTTATTTTGAAGTCTTTAGAAATCTTTAGAGATGATGTAAGACTTTGGATATGGGTTGATAGTTATAATTTTCTTCTAAAGTCTGTCAAACTCCACCATTTGATAAAAATCTTTAAAATCTATGACTTTTTGAATACCAACATACTTTTATATACTTTATAAAAATCTTAATTCAATACCACCTAACTTTTAAAGACATTTAAAAAGTTGTAATTAAATACCACTAAACTTTTATAAACTCTTTAAATGTCTTGATTGAATGCAACTAAACTTTTAAAATCTTTAAAAGTCTTTAAAAATTTTAATTGAATACACCCCCTGTATCTTAAAGTTTTGAAGTCCTACAATCAATGAATTCTCATAATTAAGTACACAATCACAATTATAATATGAATAATTAATTAAGTTTAAAATTAGATGATACTGTTACTATCAAACCTGATTATAATAATAAAAAAGAATCCCAGTAATTGATCCACAATTAACAACTCTCTTAACACCCTTAATTTAGTCAATGGATGTTTGACATTATATGAGGAAGAATAAATCAGGTGGAATACAAAGCTGCCACCCTAGCTAGTTATGGCTTTATGCTTAATTAATTACCTAATTTAAAAGCTTAATTAACCCCTAATTTTAGTTTTTCTAGTAAAAAGTTCATAGGAGATCTATATGACGATTCAGAATTATAATTTTAAATTCTTCCGCTACTAATATTAACAAATAACACTTTATATATATACGGTCAGGATCAAGAATATTCTCCTTAAATAGCATTCCGCCTTAAATAGCATTCTTTTATTAAAATTACGTCGTTTTGGAAGGACGCGGTGACATTTTTGTAAATACGCGATGATATTGTATTTATAAAAATGCCACCGCGTCCCTCCAAAACGACGTAATTTTAATAAAAGAATGCTATTTAAGGAGAATGCTCTTGATCCTTACCGAGAGCAAGGATCAAAAACATTCCTCCTTAAATAACACTCCTTTATTAAATAGCATTCCTCTTATGTGTGTGTGCGTGTGTAAATCAAATAAATTATGTTTGTTTGTTGTTTTATTTTTTATATTATTTTTAACATATTTATTTATTTATTTTTTAAAATAAAGTATGTATATCCTCCCTAGATCTCTCCCTATATGGCTTGATTTAGATAGCTGTTGTTACATGGTATCCATGAGGAAGGTGGAGTTGATAGAAAAGTTGGTGTGTTAGGTCAGCGTGCAGGCCATAAATTTGGGTTTATATTCAAGGGAAATAGAAAACATTGCATAAAGACAAATTTTCTTATATCTAACCCCTCCCTCTTCAATCAAATAAATAAATAAAGTAAGGGGGTGTTCGATAAAAATTGAATAAATTTAAATTTGAATAAAAAAAATTATTTGATAACTGACATGTCTGAAATATCTTAATAACAAATTTTTATTATTTTACCCTTCTAAAAAAATTCAAACTTATTGTAAATTTATTTAATATTACTTAATATAATAGTTAATATTGTAAAAACAAAAAATCATTCAACCGCTCCGCTCATTCAACCCATTCAACCAAAAAAATGAAACTAAACCATTCAGCCCAAATCGTCTGGATGGCTGACCGATTTAGCCATTCAGACGATTTATTTAAAAAATTAAACGCAATGGCTGAATCGCTCAGCCATTCAACAGAAAATCAACAGCCCCTAAGACAAGTGGGGGTTGGAGGGGTGGGGGTGGGGGTGGGGGTGGGGGTGGGGATGGCCGGGTGGTGTAGGGGGAGCATTACCCAATTTTTAAGTTTTGAGAAGAATCCAATTGGTGGTTAGATCGTGATGGGTTGAAGTGACACTTTAAAACATTTTCTCAATATAAACAAAAGAAAGTGTGGATATATTGTTGTGGTGTAGACCAAAAAAAGCCTCGAGGAGCGAAGACCAAAAACATGTGTTATCACTCTCATTTGTGTTTATGAATCTCATTTGTTAAGCTGTCAAATAGCAAAAGGAAACCGATAATTTTCAGTCTTTTTTGTATGGAGGTGATGACAAAGATTATCTGAAAATATTAATTTTTTATATAGAAATATTAATTCCCTCAGCAAAACCATTGATTTTAAACCTCTTATACTTATATTTCTTCTTTAGTAGCTTAGCTTGTCCGTTACTTACAACTAGCATACACTGCAGTTGATTAAAGAATAATTTTTACCCTTTCAAGTCTCAGTTTAATTCGCTTAGGTAAATTTATTTTCTTTTATTATGAAAACTTGTTTTGTGGTTATGTGAAATTTATCTGTGAGTTTATTTATTTCTTCTTTGATAAGGAAATTATATTGAATTTCTAAAAAGTAGTACTTTCAAAAAAGAAGAAGCAATTTTAGGTAATATGGAAGAAAAAAAATGAGAAAAGTGATTTCAAGAGGCAAGTGAACATTTATTTTGAGACAACCCAAAAATAAAACCTTTAATTTGAGACTGAAGAGTACATTACCAAATTAAGGAAGTATTTGATAAAAATTAAATGAATTTGAATAAAAAAATTGTTTGATAATTGACATGTCTGAAAAACCTACAGATATTTATTATTTTAACCCTCTAAAAAAATCAAAAAATTGTTATAAATTTATTTAATATTATTTAATATAATAGTTAATATTATAATTTTTTTTTAATAAAAATCATTTAACCGTTCACTCAGTCCATTCAACCAAAAAAAATAGAACTAAACCATTTAGGCAAAATCGTCTGAATAACTACCGATTCAGACATTCAATTATTTTTTCAAAAAACAAACACATTGAATATTTAAATCAATCAGTCATTAAACCATTCATCACAACAAACGTTCTCAAGTGTAGAATAATAAATTTGAACATGTGAGGAGGGACCCACACCACTACATGGGCATAATAAACACATAAACACAAGCATATATTCTACCTGAAAACATGGGCTGACCTAAATCCCTTTGATCACTCCCACAATCCCACCTCTTTTTAGCACAAATTACAATACAATCAACCATGACTTTATTGGAAAAATGATTTTGAATATGGCAATACACCAATGTATATCAATTATTGTGATAGTTTTAATAAAAAAAAGGAGTAATACTAATGTGAAGATTGAAAATTTCTCATAATTAATTAAAGATTTTAAACCTTATGAAATATATAATTTATTGAACAAAAGTATGTAACTATGTATACATCTCATTGCCTTAATGACTGCTATAGCTACAATTTACATACGACTCGATTCTGCATATCCAAAGGATCAGAAGTAGAAGAACCCACCATCAAATTTCCCAAGTACTGGGACTCAAGAAGCTGGTTTGTTGCTTCTTCAATTAGCTGTGATATATCCAAAGGATCAGAAGTAGAAGAACCCACCATCAAATTTCCCAAGTACTGGGACTCGAGAAGCTGGTTTGTTGCTTCTTCAATTAGCGGTGATGGCAACCGGAAAATATACCTCTTTCAGAATTGCTTGGCTGCCCAAGGGAGTTGATATTATCAATAAAAATATAAATCAACGAGACAAAATTGTGAGATTCAGAATCTCAGAAGGGCATATCTTTTAGAAGTCCTGTTTGGTGTAATTGCCGAGATACTCTTTCACTCTTCAACGAAAATGACTAGATGCATGTGCAGAAGAAAGAAAATTACGAGTCTTGCAGCACCAAAGTTAGTTCTACAGCACATTTTGCTAGAAGACCACCCCTCCTACAAAAAGACCAAGAGTTATAAGAAGAGAATACTGCTTAACCTACATACACAGCTTATAAAGAAGTAATATGCTTTAAAAATTTGTTACTACTGCTGAATTTTATAGGAAATTGTAAGGATAATCCTACATAAAGGTAGACATTATAAGTTTCTGTACGTGTAACTGCAGGCATTGATCCAATCACAATGAAAATTCGGCCAACAGATTACAAGTTGCATGCAGACATACGCAAACGCGAGAGTGATACGGGTCGTGATCGTGATCCTAAGACAAAAAGAATGTGTATTGGGTAGAACCGACAGTTGAGATGTATTGTAATACATTGTCGTATGAGGTAAGGGTTGTCATTAAAACATGTATTGGGTGTATAATTTGCATACAGGGGTCGATATGTAACCAAAGGAATTTATGGAAGATTTCTTACTTTCTTTCTCTCTTACTTTCTTTCTCTTGCTATTTTTCTTCTCTTCCTATAATTTCTAGGAGTTAATATGGAGACTCGAACAGCTGTATCATTACATGATCTGTATCAAATATAGTGAGAGGCAGCTATATTATAAAATTTCAATACATGAAATACATGCTTGCATTCTACCAACACTTTGCATGCTTGTTCCAAACGTATCAATATGTTTATAAAGAATAAGTATAATTACACACACACACATTATATAATAATAATAATAATAATACGGGAGTGATCCATATCCATAGCCAACTCTAGCCGTGAGCAAACTTCCGTAAGAAATTCTTGCAGAAGGTGTTTAACACTAACATCTGCCAGATTGGCGGAAGTTATTGTAATACAACTTCCACATGACGTTGGCTCACAGCTAGCGATGGCTATGGATTATTAGGATCAATTGACATTTTGAAGTCAATTCGAGATATTTAAAAAAAATCAAAATTTATAAATTCATTTATTTTTTGACAATACAATTATGAAAATTGTATAAATTCAAAAAGTACTACTAATTACAAGTTTAACACACAACGTTAATTTTGAATTTGAAAATATCTCATATTGACTTTAAAAAAGTTAACTTTTTTTTTGGTTTGACATCACGCTTAAAAAAAATCAAACTTGATCTTAGATTTTAGAATGGAGGGAGTGTATAGTTCCAAATATTTGTTCCTTAGATATAAAGGATGAAGCATATATAAGATAATATCACTGACAGTCCAATAATAATAATAACTAAACCAGCAAGCCTTGGAAACCAAGAAATACCACTATAATGTCTGCTAATACTTCTCCATAAATTACTTAACAGAAAAAAAGGGAAAAAAAACTTCTTAATAAAGTCAGTACTCTAAAGATTACCTGATAAGTGCAGGAAGAGGTCTTTGTATCTTTTGGAGCAGGATAAAGCACTGATTGCAGCATTCAAGTCTGTGATAACAAGTCGGTGCTCTGACTTAGGACTAATTTGCACATGGCCATAATAAGCCAGAAAACAAGATGACTAATTGAGAACCAATACCTTTGTTCTGCTTGAAGATTGACACCAACAGCTGGAGGTGCTGAAATGGTTGAGCGGATTACCGGTCCAAAGACTGCTACAAGCTTCAGTAGCAACTCTAATGAAACATTGACATGCCTACACGTTATCAAAAAAAAGAACATTATACATGATATACATGTAACAAATGAAATACAAGGCATCGCTTGGCAAAATATTAGCTTCTTGGTGCATTAGAAAATTAAAAAACCTAGGGTAGGATGTTCGAGCAGAATTTAAGAGAGATTGTCAATATATAATACGTTTTGTAAATTTTGTAATGCCAGCAAGATGTTTTAAAAACCATTTAATACCCGAGGCTCATTGAGCATAATTTTGAAGGGTTACTTGTTTCTTTCTTATCCCCATATTGGAATGCGGAAGTTCTTACAGATAGATTTTATTTATCAAAAATATATCATATAGTTGGATGTTACATTTATGCTCAGAAAAGATATTCCTATGTGGTTTCTCATTTCAGTGCCTTATAAATGCATACATTAACCTTCATTATGACTTCACAGTTGGCTAGCTCAGACACAATCATACAACTATTTCTTTCCTTTTTTTAATTTTTCTTTCGGTGGTTCTTTTTTTTTTTTGAAGGGGGAAGAGGGGGGGGGGTTTGTTTACAGATCGGCTACCTTTCTGCCTTGCTATCCAGTAAGCCCAAAAGCATAGGAAGCAAACACAAAAATAGATCTAAAGTGAGAATCTCCATTTTTCCCATAAGAAAACTAATCAAGTCTGCTTGTACCTGCAACAGAAGAGGTCATTCTTTCAGACTAATATGTGCAGAATAGTAATTATTATGAACCACTAGAATATGACTAGCTACACATTAAAATATTTTAATAAATACCCACAGAATGATCAGGCAACTTTTGCGTGGCATTTATAGCACCCTTAATGTCATTCCGTTCCAAAAAATGTCTCACAACCTGAAAGGCATCAGCATAAATATTCAAACCATCTTTATGTTGGAATTTATATACACAGCGAAAGCAATATAAGGAAGAATATAGAATATCAGCTGTGATTTGTGTGAGGCGCGTGTATCTATGAAATATTTATGGATGTGCACACCTCAAAGAGAATATACAGAGCTCCTAGAGTCTTACCTGTAACTTTGTCAGGCGAGATCGGAGAGTGCTCAAGAATACATCATGATTTTTCATTAGATCTTCAATAACAGTATCATAACTCTGAATCATAGTTTCCCTCCTAATCATCTGCAGATGACTATTCTGTAAGTTGTCAAATAATAAAATTGTTAACTGAATTTCCATTTGACAAAATCTGACGGGTCTGTTTGAGAGCAGAAAAAGAAAAGAAACAAAAATGGTTCTTTTATACAATGCAGGTTCCACTCCAGTAACCATCCTCGAAAGAAAATCTCCCATTAAGATCATCCATATACATATAAATATATAGGAGTCACAGTAATCGACCACATCAGGAAATGTGTTCAGAGAGAACGAGAAAAGCATATCTGACGTGTAATTCCACTGTTTTGAATTTTATGTCCTGGCAACAATTGGGTGTATCCATATCCCTAAACTCTATTAACCATGCCTCTGCCATTGCAACATGATGTTTACATTACCTGTCTAACACATTCTAAACCGGTCTGAGGCTATCTAAACTTTGCAAGAAAGTACAACTTGTGAGCATTAAGATAAAATTTTGTAACGGGGAGCTAGTATAAGAGAGCCCTACTCCCTAGAAAACAATCCAATCGAAATAATAGACACCAATAGGTAAGTGTGAAAAGGAAAATCAGACGAGTAACGAAAACATAAGGTTTGTACAAACTTCGGTTTTTTTGGTTATTTACATAAGGGTCCGCGAGAGCTCAGCAATCCCCCACAAAGAAAAATGTCAACATTCATTCTTTATAGGTTATACCTCATGCATAGACAGTTGTACTTTTTTAAATTTGGTACAATTGTGTATACACAAGGTACAAGATTTCTAAATCTTGAGAATATTTTTTTGTTGGGGACCGCTGAGCAGCCATTCTCTCTTTATAGAAATGGAACCTTTCGTCATTTTTACAAAATTTGATTCTTGTATGCAGCATGGCAAAGAAGATAAGTAAGATGGAAAAGTACTACTACCCTGGGGGATTTTTTAAGTGTCTCAGAAATTTTGCGAGGGGCTGAATGGTGTATGCTGAACCCTTCGACCATGGTGGATGCTTTTGCAGTATCACGTATTATCCGAGGAGGTAAATCAGGTGCCACAATGGTGGGTACTTTAACTGTATCAGACATTACCCGAGGAGGTAAATCGGGTGCCACTATGGCAGGTGCTTTAACTGTATCAGGTATTACCCGAGGAGGTAAATCAGGTGCCACTATGGCGGGTGCTTTAACTGAATCAGGTATTACCCGAGGAGGTAAATCAGGTGCCACTATGGTGGGTGCTTTAACTGTATCAGGCTTTATCCGAGGAGGTAAATCAGGTGCCACTATACCGTTAAGGGTTTCAGGTATTACTCGAGGAGGTAAATCAGGTGTCACTATGTTGGGTGCTTTAACTGTCACAGGAAGTATCTGAGGGGTTGAATCAGGTGTTTGAAGTTCATCACTCTGAAAGTTTTCTCTTCTTTCAAACCTCTCAACCAGACTGCGTGTCCTTCCTCGAACAACTGCCACTGCAAAATGAGAAGAATGAAAAATATTAAAATCACTTCAATGTTTCCTTCAACACTTTATAATAGCATTTATATCAACCTCCATTAACATATTTGACAGCTTTCACTCCCTTGCGCTCATCGAGGGATTCATTACCTGAAAAGAAATGAATATTAGTCAATTTTAAATGACCATATATATACTTAAACTGTCAGTGAACAGAAGAAAGCATCAATCAACTGTCAAAATGGAATATGAATGGATGGAACACTTATCTAATATCAACACTTCAGGATACATGTCAAACTATTCTTCAACGTATGCATGTTTTAGAAATAAACTTTTTACTCCAAAATATATCTTACACTCCTTGGACACTAACTAAAGCACGACCAACAGACCTTGTATGTTAAGCTATGACACTGTTACATGCAGAAGACGCATATTCGTTCAACAATACATGAAGAGAGTCAGAGTGATGTAAAACAAAACTACGTAAAAGGATACTTTTTAAAAGGGACATGGAAGGGAGGGGGAAATTAATCGTCATATATGTAGATAGTATTACAAATATTGAAAGTATTTATGTATTCCTAGCAATCCCTAGAGTGCCGAACTCTTTTATGAAATACCATGTTGTGTCTGTATCTGTATTCTGTGCTTCTTAGATCCCAACATACAATGGAGTGAAGATGTTAAGGACTCTAAAATTAGAAAAACTTTAAAGAGATACAACAGGGAAAGAAAAGCATATGAAGCATTTATGGTAATATAAATGTAAATTATGAAGAAGAGAAATAACCTAGAATTTAAATTTTTTGGAAGCTAACATTAGAAAGACCTAACCCAACTTTATGGGAAAATCCCATTAAAAAATACAATTAAGAATCATCTGCCACCCATGCATCAAGAAACCACAAAAGACAATGCACATTGATAGCCAAAATATAATATGAACTTTCTTTTCTTATTGTTTAATCAAAAGTAACCAACAAACTGGACACTGAACACCGAACCCCACCCCTTCCTGACATAATGCTTGCTAATGCTTATCCACCGAGGGGCATCAGTTTTGGCCGGATAGAAACCAGCTGTTCAAAAATCGAATGCATCAATTTGAGGACAGGTAGATTAAATGAAGAGATTGCACATAATGGATAGTTTTGAATGGAAAAGTATTGAAAGGGCCTTTGAAAGGACTAATTAAATAATATTGACATGTGACCATATATGTTGACCTATTACTTGAAAATTGCCTCTAGTAAAGCAGAATGGAAAAGCTAGATTGTAGCCAAATCCAAACTATTCAGAATAGCTAAGCAGTCACTCCTCAGGGACAGACAGCAAGCAAACTTGGTAAACATTAGAGAAGAAAGAATAAAGAAAAAATACATATAAAATTAAATGTTGACCAAAAGATCACATGCAAAGAGATGGCATTGTGATGGAAGAACAGGAACTTACAATTTTCCTGATTAGAGGGTATCCTCGATAATGAAAGTTTTTCACACTTCTCTTCAACACTTTCAATATTTGTAGGTTTTTCCTCAGAGGATTCTCTAGCATCATCATCAGCTACAAGTCTGCTATGGAAATTTGAATCCCTTGTAATGTCTAAACCACCCTTGATTTCAACAGTAATTGGCAGCCTCTCCACATCTAATGTAGTATTTGATGGCCTCCTTATATGAGATGGCTTCGCTGACATAACAATGCCAGATTTTGCACTAGTAATAGATTCTCCCCGAGATTTGAAAGTTTGTTTCCCATCAGAGCTGTCCCGAGGAACAACAGTAGGAACTACGAAGGATTTAGTAATAGCTTGCCCAATAGGTTTTACAGGCAAGCCAACTGCTGGAACCTGTCTCTGGGTTGGAGATTTATTTATTTCCTTACCATTGGATGAGCTAACAACCTTTGGATATTTAATGGAACCAACTTTTCTTGAAGTGACAAGATTCACACCTTCAGCTTTACATGGAACAGAAATTCAAAGATACTTTTAATATAAAATAAAAACAAACACAAACATAACTGAGTGAAATAAGAATACAAAATGCACCAGTAAACTAATATCCAGTATAAGTGTTGAGGAGAGAGTGCATCTGTGCAAATAAAAATCATCTTGATCCGTTACCATAAGAATAACATAAAACAATGTTGTTCAGTCTAATTCCACCAATAATCCACCCCAGCCCCAACTCCCCAAAAAAATGAAACAAAGATAACATCTTGTACATAGTTTCAAGGCACCTAATTCAGTTCAGATTCAAAATTGGACTGAAAAAGTTAAACCAGCACAATTTGGTGTCAGCTTTGGCTAGACTTAAAAATCCACCATTCAAGCCATAGCAAACTGTTGGCCGCTATGACATGCCCAATTAGACAGCCTTGAATCTTTATGGATCAACAAAACCTGAATGACCAAGGTTGACCAACAATGAAGTACCCATCTCTCTCTCTCTCCCTCCCCCCAAACAGGAGATGAGGATCATCTGGTACTTGGGGGCATTGGAGAAGCAATATAGGAGAATGATCATTAAATATAACAGATATATTTTGGTAAGGCCCATCATGTTTAGAACTTATATCTGAAAGGACAAGATAAGTACTTACTGTCGACATATATATTCTTAATTTCTTTAGTATCATTATCTGGAGATATGCAGCGCAAACTTGAAGTTGAAGTTGACCTTCTAAAACTGCCTACTTTTTGTAATGAAGTTTCTTGGAAATTCTGTCTTTGCTCACGGTTACTATTTGGCTCAGGTTGTGAACTTTCCCCGTATGGCTCTATAAGCTGTATCAGAAGAAAAGGAAAGGAAAAAGAAAGGGCATAAGAATAATCTGGTTTTTTAACTTGTAAATGAACGTTCAAAAAGGTATGATACAAACATTTCAGCAGATTGAGGTGAAGGGTATTACGGATATATCTGTCACCCAAACTCCAACAAAATTCTGATAATATGAGCCACCCAAAAGTTTTCCATCCTGTATGCAGAGATCACCCAGTGTAGACCATCCCATATCGACTGCGTCATGACAAACTACAGGCTCCCATGAATAAACCTACAGTTCACAGGGCATCCACATGTAAGATTATACTCCTTATGAGAAAGCAACCAAATATTATTTCCAAGTGGAAATGGGCTCACCTTTAAACTATCATCCAATCCAGTGAATAAGGTTCTGCCTTCAGGGTGAAAGGTAATTGAACGTACTCCCATGGACTGGAGTACAGAAATATAAAAACATTAGACATTAATAAAAAATTAGACTTTAAAAAAATAAAAAAGACAACATCCAGTTTCTACATCAAAAGAAAGAGGGAGATGAACAAAGACAAAGATAAAAGCAAAAGACATGCATACTTCTCCACAAAAAAAAAAATTGACATGCATAACCGAGAAAAAAAAGTTACTGACGTGGGTAAAAATAACCCACCAATGGCGAGTTCCCACGTGTTATTTCTAGATCCCTATTAATGAAGGTCATTAAAATAATTTCGTTCGCGGAGTATTCTAGAAGTATATTAAATCCAATAAAGAATAAAATTCTCATGAAATTTAACCAACTAAGGATTGGCAACCTGGAAGTCCTCTAAAGCCAATTAGGAGTCTAATTCCCAACTCTTGAAGGAGAGAACTCCCATGCTATAAATAAGGTATGTTCCAACACATTCAAGGTACACAATCTGAAATTCTATAATAATTCTCTCTCCATATCAGAGTGTTCTGATTTAAGCATCGGAGAGTCCTATCGGAGCCTCTCAACTCTGGTGGACTTTTTGCAGTATTTTCGATGAGATCAAGGCGGTCAAGCGGTGGTCAAATTTAAAGTTTGTGGGTTGACCAAAATCCTAATTTGGAGCTGCTGATTAACCAATCAGATTGGCGCCATCTGTGGGAAGCGAACAAAAAGTCATATTATCTTTCACAATTCAAAAAATCATGGTGAATTCTCGCGCTTTAGCATCAAATCAATCTACCACTATGATCATTTTTTTGGTTGTGAAAGTCATTTCATCATACAACATAATCTTTGGTAGGATATGGATGAATAAATTTAAAGTTATCCCTTTTATGTACCATATGAAATTGAAGTTCCCAACAACAAGTGAAATTGAGGAAGTCAATGGTAATCAGAAAGTGGTTGATGATGAGTGGGTTTTATACCTATGATTTGGACATCTTTAAGGCTTAATTCTTTGTTAACTTTAAGTATTTTTAGTGTTATTTTACTTATTTTTGTGTTTGTGTTGTAAAAAACGACTTCGAAAGGTCAAAGCATGAAAAATGGAGCTTAGTGGCATTTCTGCAATTTCTGTAACAATAAGCCCGTGTAAAAATCCCGTCGGGGCCAAGTTATAAAGTACACCCGCCGGGGCGGGCATTCCCAGTACAAAAAACCCGCCAGGCAGGGGTGTCGGGAAGAAAGAGATGTGATTTCAGAAGTTGAGTCAAAGAATGATTTGTTTGGCTGATTGGTTCAAGGACTTTAAGGAAGACTCAAAGACACATGAAGGGTGATATAAAATAGGAGAATTCACAAGGATTAAGAGCTTATTCCATTAGATTAGATTTCATTAGATTAGGACTTAAAACCCTAGTTTGAAAAATAGATTTGGAGATTGAAGCAATTGAGGAAGCACAAAGGATTCATTGCAGGAGCTAAAGGGGAGACTCAAGAATTTCGTCTACAGATTCTATTCTCTTCCTTATCTTCTACTTTTGTATCTTGAATGTTTATTCAATTGTGGATTATGGATTTTAATTCAATCATGAACTAAATTTTATTTTAAGATTACAATGGATCTTATTGCGTAGCTTATCTTAGTATGCTTCTCTGTTAATTATTGTTGATTATTCTTGGATTGTCTATTATGGTTTGTGCTTATTGCTTAATTGCCTAGCTAACAATTACCGTGATAATTTATATGAAATTGAGAGACGGATTACAGATTTAGATCTGATCATAATAGCATGTGATTGTGTTTTTTGTATGGCGTTGGAATTCATGATTTATGTCTAGGATAGAGATATACTTATACATCGTGAGAACTTGTGCTTTAAATCTATTTAATCGTAATTCACATAGAGATATAGTGAATTAGTTAATTAGGGTGTTCTTCTTAATTCTATCTGTAGATTTAAGTTGATTTGAATATGATGCATTGAGAGATAGTCATATTTATGTATATGTTCTTGATTAACAATTCAGAATAGTGAACATAATTGATAAAAAGTGTATTAATTTAAGTGAAATTGTGATCTTAAATATCCATAATCTGATCTTTAACTAGTGGTAATTTGAATTAGTTTAATTAAATAACTTAATTCAAAACTTAAATGGATTGTTTAAATAAAATTAGTTTGGTTAAGAGTTGGTACTTGGTAACTGTTATTAATAATTCATCGTGAGAACGATACTCTACTTTCACTTTATTACTTGTTGAACGTGTATACTTGCACGTATTCATTAATTGTGAAATCGATCAACAGTTGATGGGCAAGTTTTGCCTATTGATTCTTTAGATGTGAGAGAAGAGGATAAAGAGCAAACAGAAGAATCTGTAGAGGAACTAGTACCAATTTTATTGGAACATGTAGACCCGTAAAGGAGACTCGTAATACAAAAAAAGATGAATTTTGCACATAAAAGACATTAGACCATCAATAAAGAAGTGGAGAAGTTGTTAAGAGGCCATAATTAAGTCCATGAATACCCGAAATTAAGGCCTTGAAGCCCAAAATCAAGATCATGAAAACACAAATTAAAGTCACGAAGACTAGAATCAAGGCCATGGAGCTCATAATTAAGGCCATAGAGGCCTAGAATCAAGGCCATGGAGTCCAGAATCAAGGCCATGGAGGCCTAGAGTCAAGCCCATGGAGGACAAGAATTAAGGTCATAGAGACCCAAAATTAGTGTCATTAGCGCAAAGAATTAAGGTCATGCAGGCCTAGAATTAAGGCCATGCAACACAGAATCAAGGTCATGGAGGCCCCAGAATCAAGGCATTAGAGCCTAGAGTCAAGGTCATGAAAGCCTAGAATTAAGGCCTTGGACCCCAGAATCAAGGTCATGAAGGCCCAGAATTAAGGTCATATAACCCAAAATTAGCGCTACAGGCGCCAAAAATTAAGGCCATGGAGACCAAGAATTAGCGTCATGTGCACCGAGAATTAAGGTCATCGAGCCAAGTTTAAAGGCTATGGAGGCCAAGAATTAGCGTCCTGAGCGAAACAAATTAACTCATGAAAAAAAACTATTATTACTCAATTACTCCTTTATAATATATTTTATTATTTTTAAAGGAGTAGGGGGCAAATGATGTGGATAAAAATAACCCACCAATGACGAGTTGCCACATGTTATTTCTAGATCTCTATTAATGAAGGGCAATATAATAATCAGAGCCGGCCCTGGTTAAGGGCCAACAGGGCAACCGCCCAGAGCCCACAGTTGAGGGGGCCCAATTTTTTTTATAAGCTTATGTATTTATGTATATAAAAAAATAAAATAATAAAAAGATTAGCGATATTATGAATTATAAATGATATGTTAGAAAACATTAAATATGATAAGTATAATTGATGATTTTGTATCTAAAAGTGCAACAAGAATACATTTTAAATGATGTTTTGTGGTTTAGATTTCATTGGACAAAACTAAAGAAATACTCACTGTAGTTGGTAGGTTTTACTGATTACACTATTGAACTATTAATTTTTTAAATTACACCACTAAACTAATTATTATTTTGAAATTGGGTCATTCCGTTAAACAAAATAAACGGACGTTAATTTTCTATCTACAAAACTAATGAATTACCCACTGTAGTTAACACATTTTACTGATTACACCATTGAACTTTTAATTTTTCAAATTACCCCATCAAACTAATTAAAAATAATTATTTTAAATATTTTTAAAAATTATTATTATTTTAAGTAAAAAATATTAGAAATTTTTTTTTCTTCATAAAATGAGTAGAGTTTCATAAAATATAGATTCAAAAAAATTAAAGTGATTTTAAATTAAATTAATGCCTACTTAATTTTTTAATAGAATGACCCATTCTTAATATTAGAAATTTAAAAAAAAATAGAAATTAAAATAAAAAAAATAGTAAAAGATAAATAAAAAAACTGATTCAATTTTTCTAAAAATAAATTAATAATTTTTATAAATAAATATTATTTTCAAGAAAAAAATTGGAAAATTCTGCATATTTTTAAAAATGAGTAAAATTTATAAAATATAGATTCAAAAAAATAAACTTTATTTTCAAAAGGAAAAAAAAAAGATTTTTTTTTTAAATCAGTAAGGTATCATAAAATTTTAATTTTTTTAAATCTATATTTTATGAAACTGTAATCATTTTATGGGAAAAAAATTAAAGTTTATAATATTTTTTACTGAAAATAATAATTATTTTTAAAAATATTTAAAATAATCATTTTTTAATTAGTTTAATGGGGTAATCTGAAAAATTAAAATTCAATGGTGTAATCAGTAAAACGTGTCAACTACAGTGGGTAATTCATTAGTTTTGTAGATAAATAATTAACGTCCGTTTATTTTTTTTTAACAGAATAACTCAATTTCAAAATAATAATTAGTTTAGTGAGGTAATTTGAATAATTAAAAGTTCAATTGTGTAATCAATAAAACTTGCCAACTACGGTGGATATTTCATTAGTTTTACCGATTTATTGATATTTTTATTTTGTAGGTACATGTGATGATTTTTTGCTTCGATGACATTTTAAAATGTTCTTCCTTATATTTTTGTAAATTCTTATAATTTTAATAAAAATAATTAGTTGATAATTTATTTATTTATTTATTTAATTTGTATAAAGGGACACACTTGAGAAAATTTGCCCTGGACCTCAGAAAACCCAGGACCGGCCTCGCAGAGTATTCTAGAAGTATAGTAAATCCAACACATTCAAGGTACACAATCTGAAAACCCATAATAATTTTCTCTCCATATCAGTATTCTGACTTAAATATCGAAGAGTCCTCCCGGAGCCTCCCAACTCCTGGGGACTTTTTGCAAGATTTTCGGCGAAATCAAGGCAATCAAGCGGTGCTTAAAATCAAAGTTCGTGGGTCGACCAAAACCTTAATTTGGAGCTGCTGATTAACGCATCAGATACAAAAAGTAACCCCCAAAAAAATTCTTATTTACACTTCTTGATTTAGCTTATTTGGAAAGACTAACATGTAGCGAATAAAAAAAACTTAAATTGACGTCATTGTAAAATTGTAAATTCTAAAAAATTTATATATTGAAACTTGTATAACTAAGAGTTTCCCCTTAAAGTTAATTGATAATTTTGCATTCAGACCCATAGCTACAGCCTATTTATATTCTATGACAATCTTCTGCACAAAGGCAGATCAGATGGAAATGAATTAAAAAGGGGGAGTTCCTTATATACAAGGCAAAAAACAGCCTCCAAAAATAAATGAACACACAAACTTCTATAACAAAATAAAGTTTGTACTAGTAATAATTAAGAACTACAAAAAAAACAATCAAATTTCAAATAGACCTTTTCTTCTTGGTCAATTTTGAAAAACTCAAACACCTCTCTTTAAACTAAATGTAATTAGAAATACCAATCCTTTTTTCACTTGCTTCTTAATATGACGAGGTAAGTTGCCAAAATCATGAATGACTTCACAGTGACTGCATTTTTGTCGTAATCTTTTACATTTTGTTGTTAACTAATAATAATACTTAGCTGCTGCTTACAGAGAAAGCCCCATGTGTGCTACACACAGATGCAAACCCTCACTCATATATGTTAAAAGAAAAGGGATGTAAACTCTACATTAGACAAGAAAATAAGAAATGGTAAAACAAAACAATTTGTTTACTGATGGAATGAATTATCTGGGACTATAATTGTACATGTAACATCCTAAATACCATTTCATGAAATCAATCCAACTACAACAATATTCATTATTTATATTGAAAAAATATATATAATTATAAACCTAAGCTTTTTTCTTCTTTTTTTTCTATTTTTTTGTTGTTTGGAGGGGGGTGATTACATGTTGAAAACTGAACAAAAAAAATAGATGTTTGTTTCCCCATTCCAGAAACAAAAAACAGACTTCGTGAAACATGGAAGCCAATTGGGACAAAACATCAAAAATAAACATTATCCTAGCTCCCTTGTAGAGCTACAGTGAGAATTGTGCTAGAATTTTGTTCAGCATTATGGATCAGACCAATCTAATAGAAAGGTCATAAAAAGTACTTCATCACATAAAATAAAAGGAAGACTTGCATATAATGAGCCAATATTGTGCAGTTTTCAATTATTTTCTTTCTAAGTAGTGTAGTCCTTAGTTACTTTCTTTCCATCAAGTGCACTCTTCGATGAATCTAAAAAGGTGTACATCATTAGGAAGATGAAGTAATGAGGTAAAGGTGGTTACTTTAAAAAAAAATGTTTAACATAAATGATAGTTCAGCACCTGGGGAAAATTCTGAAAGTACAAAAGCTTCAGCTAAACCAGATCAGCTTGAAATCATTTTATGTCCATAAGGATATAAAGACAGTAAAGCTGATTGATCTCGGGAAAAATTATGTAACACTAAAGAAAGCTTGTCAAATACTTGATGATTATCGTCAGTATTTATGTCAAAAGACTCATCTACCAAGTTACAAACATGAAACATCCTTTAATAATAATTAAATCCACAAGATATGTGTATAACAAATCCCGAGGAAGAATTTATAATCCACATTTGAAATTTCTATGCTGGTCAGGAAAAATAAATAATATCTGTAAGGAAGACACACAACTTTGTTACCTCAGATCTCGAAGATCCAATCAGTTCAAAGGTTTCCAAATCCCAAAATTTTACAGTTCTGTCTGCTGAACCTGAAAAGACATAGTATGTTACTACTAAGTAACTAAAAAAGGAAGAGAAAAAGCTAAGGTATATGTGGCAAATGAGGCAAGAGATCTTATAGTGAATCACACTCAGATTTTACGGACACTTGCCATACCAGGAACAATTACTGGATAAGAAGAAAACTTGAACACATTAAGCAAGTGCATAAAACATGTAACTCAACCAGTGATTAATCCAACCACATATAGCCTTAGCCCTTACGCTATCACCAATCATCACTTTACAATAGGTCACCGTCATTACATCTTCCGCTATATATAAGACCAATGAATTAGTGATGGTTGTTTATGTTATCGATGTTGTAATATTAGCTACCGTCATTATTGTTAAAATATTATTATACTATCCACTACAACTACTATTATAATCAAATAACCAAAAGGACTTCAAATTCTAATAGTGGTTACAATACTGTTGGTTTTTTGCCTTGCCAAGGTAACAATTTATCCAACCAAAAAAGGTAATCCAATATTAAATGAACCCAAGTCCAAGGTTTGCCTTCATATGGACAAACTTACGGATATAATCCATTGATAGACATCTAAATATGTAAATCAAAATTAGTGTTTTCTTCATGCATGAATGTTTAAATATTGGATCAACTATATATACATGCTTTGACTACTGAAAAAGACACCCTATTCTCACAACATCGTGTATTAGCAAATTTCAACCACAAACACAGTTCGAGAAGGCGACTAAGGTGAAGGTAAGGTTAGAGTAGATGAGAAGATTACACAATCGTAGGAACTGTTATGACACAGTGGCAAGGAGGTGAGACCCTAGGCAATTCAAAGGCAATATTATTCTCAAGTTAGATTTCCTATGGTAGGGTAAGAATATTAAGAAGAGTACCAATCGCGATTGTTCACTCCTATTTACAGGAGAGAAAACATGAGAAGCAGTTTAGGGACCCCAGAATACTAAGTGCTGGCCAGCTATGTGACAGTGCAGCCAACTGACCAAATAAGGTGTATCCTTTTTACTGCAACAAGATGTTCAATATCTGGAGGTTTTTCTAGCTGAAAAGACCTAGTAGTGACTGCATTGCAAATTGCAATATGTGGGATACCGTGGTGAAACCGCAAACTCTCATCTCCAAATCACATATCCCAGGTTAGTTTCCCGAAAGAAAAGGGTAATCCCATCAGGCCATCACCATTCAAGGACCTCCTCTTCTGGTTCTAGTGAGGCCTGGGGAGTGGGGACAGCAGTACCATTATGATGCATAAGTACATTAAAACACATGTTAATACCTCTCTGTATCAGGTTTTATCAAATTTAGACACATCTGTTAATACCTCTCGATATTGTTATTGGTAAAGCTTGATCTAAACTTTAATTCAGAGATGATTATAAAACTATCCAAAAGGGGATCTTACAATTGAATGATGTACGAATTTTCTAAGAGAGAGTGAAACTGTCAGCCGCCAACCGTGGACTAGCTCAAACGTTTTGGATGAACCACGTAAATCTTGTATCTTATGTCTTGTGTGATTGTTTTCTTTCGATTTTTCTTTGCTATTGTCTGCATTGCGTTGTTATTCTCTAACAGGCATAGGGTTTTATCAAATCTTAATAGTGAGACACGTCAAAGACCTAACGCAGGCAAGTCATCATAGTGAGATGAGCATGCAATATCTTTATCTCTATGATTCGGAAGCTATGAGCTGCAATAAAATTGCAAGGTGGGAGTAAATTAACTTTTCTCCTCTTATCTTTAGTAAATGAACTGCCATCACTACTTTCATCCTTCATAACTACATACAGGTTATATGTCATCCTTTCCCTTTTCGATTTTATATTTCCATCTTCGCATATATTTATGTGTTAGGGCTTAGGGTTTATTTGTTTATATTTTATCCATGTTTGTGCAAGTGTGTCTAAGATTACCTATATACAAACTTGTGGGGTACTCATTGGAGTTTGGATGCTTATAATAATGTAAGTAATGATGTGTGCATGGGTGCACTCGCACGCGTATAATAGTTACTTTGAAAATAAAATGACAAAGAAGATAATGTATAAAAAGAAGGGGGAAGCAGGAAAATGCAATTAAGGAAACTAAGAGCCAATAAAGGAAAATTGAAAATGACTAAATCTATAAATCATTTACTTTGATTTCACATACAAACCTGTTGCCAGAAGAAACTCAATGGGGTGGAAATCTATTGAGCGAATATGTCCCTCATGGAGTTTGAAATCATGTAAGAGTTTTCCAGCAGTAAGGTCCCATATCTGTGCAACAGCATTCATGATCAATGCAAGCAAATGATTTTAAGACGAAACCAAACATCTTATACCAAAGTCTGAGTAGTACCTTTACAACATTGTCAAATCCACCAGAGACTACCCAGCGACCGTCAGGAGTGAATCTAACAGTACTGATTCCTCTAGTGTGGCCCTTGTATGTGTGGATGCATTCTTTCTTTCTTATATCCCATATCTTTAAATTAGTGTCCTTGGAACCAGATGCAAAAAATTCACCAAATGGATGGAATTCAACAGCAGTGCAATAGGATCTGTGTCCATTAAGAGTGCGAACCACTACACTTCAAGAATAATACCTAGATTAGAAGTCAAGCAGCATGGAGTTTGTGCAATGGTAATAAACTCCAAGCCGCTGCAACTGACCAATGAAAAACATTTCAAGTAAAACTCTAGCTTTACTCTCTCAAGTCATGATATTAAGACACTGATTAGAGTAATAGTTTTATTAAATTCTTTCCTTCTATTTCTAATCAATGGTACGTGTATCTTTTACTATCTGATAGGTGATTTTGGCACCAAATATGGGACCGGAACCAGCAACCTTGAGGTTATTCTTGACACCTCATTTCTCCCACCCCTTGGGTAGCCGTATCTTTTATTATCATTTAACAAACACAAAATTATGTAATTAAGCTTTCAATCAATGCATTTTTTTAATTTGTTTTTTTGAGTGATTCGTCAAGAGTGAGCAACTTACTCTTTGTTTCGTCCAGATCCCACAGTTTTATCGCACCAGCAGAAGCTCCAGCAACTACAAAAGCTTCCTTGGAATCAAAGGCTACAGATTCTACCGGACTTGAGTGCCCACACAGGCTCTGCATGACGAGGAATAAAAAATAAAAAAACCTTGTTTTACTACTTATGGTAATAGTAATGCTGCAATAAACGGAGCCTAACTATGTCAATACTTTAATAACAATAAAGTGCACAAACAGTACAACAAGTTCATTCATGCATGAGGGGGGTAGAGTACTTACCAAGACCGACCTAAACTTCTAAACAAACCGCATTAAAACAAAGAGTTAATCTCAACTACTTGACTTGACTCCTAGTACTGAAAGACGGTTAGTATCTCAACCATGGGTCTTTCCCTCCCCCCTCCCCCCTCCCCCCTCCCCCCTTATTGACCCCACCTGGAAGGAGACCTTCTTTGCCCTCCACCTAAGCTACACAGGAAAGGCTCAAAGTTAATCCCAGGAAAGATGAACGAAAACGATTCCCGCGTCCATGTATTGACTACATTTTCCGGTATAGCTCCCAACTAGACTCGAGCTCAATTCAATTGGACACACGAACTAAATGATCTGAACTTGAATATAATTCTAGGCTCGACTATTTAAATGAGACAAACTCAACTCGACTCATCCAAGCTCGATAAACTTCGAATATGACCCAGTCACCCAATAAGAGCTTGAATTAACTTGTGAGTTATACAAGCCAAGCTGAACACTCCGGAATGAGCTCGATTCAAACTAAATTAAGCTCAAACTTGATGAATACCTTCACTCTTCAAACTCAAAAATTCCATTCATACATTCCTACTTCCATTCCTTATTAACAATTTTATTATTTAACTATTATATTCATCGTATTCTCTAGGTATTAAATAGTAGAGTATGAGCTTTGCCTCAAATGACAAATTTCATTTGCAAATGAGTTTAAAACACAATGCACATAAAATAAAGTTATAAACTTTCAAAGAACCCTACCATTAAAACAAGAAACATTATATTTAATTTCAAAGAACTTTGAACTGACCGTTAAAGCTGTTGGTTTGCCAATAGACCAAAGATTCACTATATGATCATCTCCTCCGGTAATAAATAGCCCACGCCTCTTCTTCGCAATACTTAAGCAGTTCACATTACCTGAATGAGCCATGAACTCCTCTACAGCCATTTCAGTCAAGAAAATCCAGGAAATCTAAATCAACTACTAAACATTTACAGCTAAGATTCTTCAGTCCACTTAAACGAACCCCTTTCAAAATTCAATTCTACCCAAATTTAGTTCACCTGATCTTCAAATACTCCATAAACATTAAAAATTGATAAAGATCTCATAAATCATTCTACTTTTTTTACCTCAATTTCCGTATAATCAAACAGATAATATGTAAAATAATTCAGATGGATGAAAAAACATAAACTTGAAGTTCATACAGCTAATTAAAAAGAAAACCCCTAAATCCAAATTTAAAAAAAAACTCCAAAATTACAGCTCAATTGAGCTGATTAACTTTGAACTTAGCTCAGTTCAGAAGGATACGCAATTTATATCCACGCTTAGCCATTTTCCGACAGACCTTCAACTCCAAAACGACGTCGGTGTTGCTGTGATGATGAGCTGAATTGAGACACAAAATGCAATTTGGAGGCAGCCAAAAGAAAGAGAAAAAGAGAGAAATAGATTCAGTTGTTGTATCTATAGGCTGTGCAAGAAGAAATCCATGGAGAAAGATATGAATAGAAATTCTGATAAAATTCAGAGATTGAACAGTGGACCAAACAGAGAGATAGAAAGTTCAGAATTTTGCTTTTAATTTTTAGAGTGAGAAACTGTGTGCAGAGAGAGAGAAACTAAAGGGAGAGAAAGAGACGGTCTAACGTAACGTGTTCATACCAATGATTAAGCACTTTTCTGTACAGTTTTAGTCGTTTTTCTTGACTAAATTACCCCTCGAATTAGTTGTATAATAGTATCCAAATTACGAAAATAGCCTAAAAGTATTATAATCTTCCGACTTTAGTCCCTTACAAGTTGTTTTATTTTATTTAATACTTGTACATTATTCCAATATTTATAGGGGATCACTATTTCTAAGTGTATTTTTTATATTTTTACATAGTTCATTCTCACACGAAAATGGGACCCACTATATACTCATTTAAAAAAAATCATATGAAAATATTAAAAATACATTTAAAAATATCAATTCTCTATTTATATAATCAGTAACTCTACTGTCAAATAAAACCCCTCACATACATTCACATGCATATTTTAATGCATTACGTGTAAAGCAAGTCACTTGAGCCATTAAAATATATATGTGAGTGATTTTATGTGATAATAGATTTATTTTTATATAATACTTTAATTTTTTTGAGGTTTTTTTATGTTGGTATTTATGTATATATTGTTGCATGGGACATCCCAACCACAAACTCCACTACTGGTCCAAGGTAGATTTGTATCTCTTTTTTTGTCTTTATTATTTATTTATTTATTATTATTATTTCTTCTTTTGGAATTGAAGCCACCACGTTAGTGTTTTTTGGAGATTCTTGAACATGACTCCAAGTGTCTTTTTGGGACAAGGACTTATTAAAATTTAAAACGTATAAGTATTTAAATTTCCCCAAAAAAATGTTATTTAAAAAAATAATAATTCATATAGCACTATAGCTGGAAAGGCATGGTTGTTAACTAGCCTAGCTTTCTCTAGACAAAATTAAATTGGATTTAAAGTCATATATTGTTATTTGGCAAACTTTGAAATATTTTTGAACCCTCGAATATTTATTGTGATGGATTTATATATGGACTAATTCATATATTGAATTAAATGTTTCAGCATTCAAAAAGAGAATTCTAATTTTATTTTGAAAAATTGATATTTTCACGAATGAAAATAATAATTTCGCACTATTTACTATTAATAAGATAAAAAACTTGTGAAATTATTATTGTTTTCAAATTAAAAGTTTTTTAAATTAGGATTCAGAGGCGAGTTATACCCTATTCCTAAAATAATTATTGTCACTAGTAATTAAGAGATTCATCCTTTTTTTATTTTTTAAAAAATATATATAATTGAATTGTGTCTTGAAAAGGTAAAAAGACGTGCACAGTCTAACTGCACTTCCATCAATGATATCGACACGACTTATATTAAGGAACAGAAGAATTTAGAGCATCTCTAACATAAAAAAAATACTCTTTAAATTAAAATTTATTGACCTATGTGACAATTTGAAGAGTATTATTTGCTATTTTAATATTTTGTATATCATTAATCTCTTTAATTCACATTCATTTTTTTAAAAGATAATATTCTGGAAAATAAATTATATTTAATAATTAATATTCTCTTGTCTTTATCTTTCTGTGTATTGTTTTATTCTCTTTTCAATGAAAAACAAGTTTATCTTGTCATGTTGACATTGCAAAGATGAATAACCCAGCAAGCAAACTTGATTATTCAATATTATTGAATAAATTTTTAATTCACGTGATTATCCAGATGGTCATATTGGATAAATCAGATGATCATAATTAACGTGATTATCCAAAAGGTAATCAAAATAATATTTTATCCAACATGATAAATAAATAAATAAATAAATAAATAAATAAATAAATAAATAAATAAATAAATAGGAATGATATTAAATTTTAAAATGAGTTGTACATCAAATTCATCGAGCAAAATAAATATTTTTAGTTTTTTTTATTTGATTTTGATTCTCCCAAAACAAAATAAATATTTTGAAGAGGCAATGTTAACTCACCAGTTCTGAAGAAATAGAATGAGATTGCAGATTTGATGACTAATGAGTATTTGATAAAAATTGAATGAATCTGAATCTAAATCTGAATAAGTTGAATCTGAATCTGAATAAAAAAGCTGTTTGATATTTGACATGTCTGAAATATCTGAATAATATATTTTTATTATTTTATCCCTCTGAAAAGTTTAAAACTATTGTAAACTTATTAACATTACTTAATATAATAGTTAATATTGTAAAAAAATATATTATTCAACCGTCATTCAACCCATTCAGCAAAAAAAAATGAGACTTAGCGGTTGTTTGCTTATGACTAAATGATTGAATGGTTCAAAAATTGTCTAAATGGCTGATTCGGTCAGCCATTCAGACGATTTGAGCTAAATTGTTTAGTGTCATTTTTTTTGCTAGATAATTTTTTTTTTAAAATATTAACTATTATGTGACAACCCCAAAATAGGTCCATTCCATCCAACCTATTCTGAGTCGCCAAATACATGGTACAAAAAATAACTACAACTTTATTACAACAATTGTTGTGCAAAATACAACAACATATATGCTGTGAGTTTAGATACAAATATATACCAACTGTGACTCTTATCCCAACCTTGGATAGCACGTCACAATGACACCTTACATAATGGTATAGTCAAAAACTGTTTTAGAAATTAGAATCTTTGGGAAGTACTCAAGGAAACCTTCGTACATAGGAGGTCATGCGTCTAGGTTATGATAGATATTATATGGTCACAGAATTATCCTTAGTTGACCCAATAGACCCCAAAGAAAAACGAGAAGATTACTATCATATTATTCCCAATGGTGAGTCTTCTCTTGACTTATCATTATCTCCACTGTCTCTAATTGATAATTATACTTCAAACAAATACCAAGATTATATAGGTAGTGCTCATAAATATACTCAGCAAGTGGATGAGCACATTCCTGTCTTATGATGACACGAGGTTGTATGTCATTAGACATCTTGTATAATAGTGGCAAAACACCCTTTCAACGTTGGGTTCGCTTCACCCTAGATGATTCACCAAATATAACTACTAAATGATGACCACCGTTCTATTCCCCTGTAACCCCGCTCGACTCAGCTACACTCTTATTACCTGAAAGGAATTATGAAACAAAAGGGTGAGCACAACTAGCCCAGTAAAGAATATCATGACTAAAGATAATTAAATTATCAATAGCCTTCATCAGTAATAAATCAGAGATTTAGAACATATGGTAGATGATAAAAATTTTCAACCATAGTTGCAGCGGAACGAGCAATCCATTAGAAGAGTCAAATAAACCATAAAGTCTATTATCTTCTCCAAGTTAAAAATCCACCAACAATATTTTATCCCTATTACATTAATCAACAGTTCATTTCCACAATTATATGAATAACTCATAATCATAATTGTAATTCTAAATTCCTCTTCGCATTCAGGACGAAGATAATTTTCCTCACATGTCTTTACCTGAAACATCAAAGATTATGGTTATACCAAATCACAGTTCCTGTTTATAATCATACTAACAATTTCATCTTTGCACTACGACCAAAGATATTCATCAACAGACCATCTTTGCACTACAGGCCAAAGATATTCAACAACAGGTCATCTTTTCACTACGGGTCAAAGATATTCATCAACAATTTATCTTTCCACTACAGGCCAAAAATATTCCTCAACAGTTCATATTTGCACTACACGCCAAATATATTCATATCTCAAAGAAATATATAATCATTTCAGAATTTATATAAACAATAATTATAACCATGTTAATCAATTCATCTTTACACTTAAGCTAAAGATATTCAATTGTAAATTCAATGGTCATGATCATACCAGTTAACAATTTATATTTGCACTACATGCCAAAGATATTCCTCAATCACGATCATACCAATAATTTACCCATCTTTACACTCAAGTGAAAGAGAAATTCAACATCAGGGTTATAAAAATGTTATATATGATAATAAATATAATGTGATCAACAACTGCATTTATTTTCAACAGCAACAATCATAAATTAACGATAATTTGGTCAGAAAAATAAACCAATTTTTATCATGAATAGTACCCGTAAATAGTAACTCGTGAATAGTAACTCATGAATAGTAACACCGACACAAAAAGGTAAAAATTTTACAATAAAATTCATACCAATATTTCGGTATAATGATATTGAAAGAATAACATTTCTTTAAACTTATAAATAATTTATTTTAATTGTTTACACTTTACTAATTAATGTATTTAATCATCATAAAATGCCAAACTCCTAAGAATTCATCACCAATCACCAAAACCCTCATCAAAAATCTGCCTATATCACATATATGATTCTCAAGCCATAAAATCATATTTTTCAATTTTCTTCCTTCACATAACATATTTAATTCAATTATTCATAACTAGTCTATTTTCATTAAAAATATCAAATCAGTTCCAAAAATATTTCTTTTCTGGAATTTATCAGAATATAGTCCCATATTGAACATATATTTTTCTCAAAATTTTTAAAACTCATTTACTATTTTTCATATGGCCAAAATAGCCGAATATTTAGACATTTATCATAAATTGTACTTTCATCCAAAAATTCTGAAATTCACAGAGCACACTGATATTATATAGATATACTTCCAATAAAAATTTCATCAATTTTAGAGTTAACCACAAGGAGTTATAAGCAGTTATTTTTAAAATAGTCTTTCCCCGTAAAATTCATAACTCTTAATCTATACATCCAAAAATCACCATTTTTGGACACAATAAATAAAACTAATCAAAATATCATTTCAAATTTTTTCAAAATTTTCTGAAGTTCAGAAAAATTACGAAACTGAAAATCATAACAACCCTTAAAATCCCTTACTATCTCTTACCTCAAAATAGCAGCACTTCTGACCGGATATCGGATATAAAGCTGAAGGAAACTTGCATTGATGAATAACAACTCACCAAGTATCTAAATACTCACAAAATATGCTTCATAATATAGAGAGAGAAAGAGAGAAAGCTTATATTTCTGGTGTGATTTTCAATTCTAAGTTAGCCCTCTATTTATAGAAAAATGTTAGCACGCCGAATCAGACTTAACCTGTAACCTTATGGCTTTACCTGCTACTATTCCCACCCACCACATTTGAATAAAAATCTAAGCACATTTCTTCACCAACCAAGAGTGGGGCCCACCAATTCTAGAATTTTTTACCAAAATAATTAACTCCGAAAATTCAACAATTTCTGAACCAGTCATTTCGTAAAATTCATAACAAATCATACGTTTATTTTTAACGGTTCAAAATTTATGGACATATACTCAACTTATATATGTATAACATATCCAAATATTAGCACGATTCAACGGTCGGATTAAAAATTATAATCCCCGCAAAATATCTCAAAAACCCTAATTTTTAATACCTCCATTCCGATAAAAATACTGATAAAAATCTCAACATTAACTCCTTTATTTTTTAACCACAAAAATATATCCCTCATTTATATCCACATAAAATAAATATTTTCTTATCATATGAATCAATAATTAATTATTCACAAATAATATTACAGAATCATATTTATGACAACCAGACCGTTTCCAGGAAAGAGGGGGCTTTTCAATAAGAATTTCTCCTTATTGGCGCGCAATTAGATGACCAAACCTCTCCTTAGACAGAATTTTCTAGACATTGCCAATAATTCTATCTAATAATATTATTCAAATAATATAAATTATTGATCTGATAATGGAAAATACTGTGTAGTGACAATTATTGAGCAACAATAATATAAAATATCAACGCAGCAATTATTGATTCAATAAAACAAAATATTGAACAGAAATTACTGTAACAATTATTGAGTAGTGTCTTCTCACGTAAGAATCAATAATTGAAAAAAAATACTGTTCAGTAGCGTGTGCTACTGTGCAATTACGTGTATTACTGTATTTTAACCACCAGGTATTCCAACAGTGTTAACGGTAACAACTACGCCGTTATTTATAAAAACTCAAATTTGTCGTTTTCTTCATCCGACAGTTATTCTGTTATGGGGCCCACAAATGGCTGCGCCGTCGTACGAATATTCCCCGACAGAAAGAATATTCCACGACCAAACGAATATTTCCCGACAACAATGAATATTTTATAACCACTTGCGTATTTTAAAAAGTTTTCACATTTCACCCATAACTTTAACTTTTATCAATTTAACCATTTACTGAATAGTAATTATAAGAAAAATTGAATACTTTTATTTCATAAAATTCGGGGTCTTACAATCTCCCCTCCTTATGAAATTTCGTCCCCGAAATTTACGTACCTGGTATTTCAAAGAGTTGAGAATACCTTGCTTTTATTTCAGATTCCATCTTTCCTATCATCACGATTTCTCCATTGATCATCTCCTGTATTTCAGATATCATTCTAGAATACAGCTTCAAAACAAGGGTTAGTTGAACAAATTAACATTTACATAATATCCCGATATTATGACTAACCAACAAATAAGCTTAGGTAGGACACACTAGCGAAGGATTTACTCATCTCTCCCCTCCTAGTTCTATTCTCCGATCTCCGCCAGAGATCATATCCCTAAGCTCTGATACCAACTGTGACAACCCCAAAATAGGTCCATTCCATCAAACCTATTCTGAGTCGCCAAATACATGGTACAGAAAACAACAACAATTTTATTACAATAATTATTGTGCAAAATACAACAACATATATGCTGTGATTATAGATACAAATATATACCAACTGTGACTCTTATCCCAACCTTGGATAGCACGTCACAATGACACCTTACATAAAGGTATAGTCAAAAACTGTTTTAGAAATTAGAATCCTTGGGAAGTGCTCAAGAAAACCTTCGTACATGGGAGGCCATGCGTCTAGGTTATGATAGATATCATATGGCCACGGAATTATCCTTGGTTGACCTAATAGACTCAAAAAAAAAACGAGAAGATTACTATCATATTATTCCCAATGGTGAGTCTTCTCTTGACTTATCATTATCTCCACTGTTTCTAATTGAGAATTATACTTCAAACAAACACCAGGATTATATAGGTAGTGCTCATAAATATACTCAGCAAGTGGATGAGCACATTCCTGTCTTATGATGACACGAGGTTGTATGTCATTAGACATCTTGTATAATAGTAGCAAAACACCCTTCTAACGTTGGGTTCGCTTCACCCTAGATGATTCACCAAATATAACTACTAAATGATGACCACCGTTCTATTCCCCTGTTACCCCCGCTCGACTCAGCTACACTCTTATTACCTGAAAGGAATTGTGAAACAAAAGGGTGAGCACAACTAGCCCAGTAAAGAATATCATGACTAAAGATAATTAAATTATCAATAGCCTTCATCAGTAATAAATCAGAGATTTAGAACATATGGTAGATGATAAAATTTTTCAACCATAGTTGCAGCGGAACGAGCAATCCAATAGAAGAGTCAAATAAATCATAAAGTCTATTATCTTCTCCATGTTAAAAATCCACCAACAATATTTTATCCCTATAACATTAATCAACAGTTCCTTTCCACAATTATATGAATAACTCATAATCATAATTGTAATTCTAAATTCCTCTTCGCATTCAGGACGAAGATAATTTTCCTCACATGTCTTTACCTGAAACATCAAAGATTATGGTTATACCAAATCACAGTTCCTGTTTATAATCATACTAACAATTTCATCTTTGCACTACGGCCAAAGATATTTATCAACAGACCATCTTTGCACTACAGGCCAAAGATATTCAACAACATGTCATCTTTTCACTACGGGTCAAAGATATTCATCAACAATTCATCTTTCCACTACAGGCAAAAGATATTCCTCAACAGTTCATATTTGCACTACACGCCAAATATATTCATATCTCAAAGAAATATATAATAATTTCAGAATTTATATAAACAATAATTATAACCATGTTAATCAATTCATCTTTGCACTTAAGCTAAAGATATTCAATTGTAAATTCAATGGTCATGATCATACCAGTTAACAATTCATATTTGCACTACATGCCAAAGATATTCCTCAATCACGATCATACCAATAATTTACCCATCTTTACACTCAAGTGAAAGAGAAATTCAACATCAGGGTTATAAAAATGTTATATATGATAATAAATATAATGTGATCAACAACTGCATTTATTTTCAAAAGCAACAATCATAAATCAACGATAATTTGGACAGAAAAATAAACCAATTTTTGTCATGAATAGTACCCGTGAATAGTAACTCGTGAATAGTAACTCATGAATAATAACACCGACACAAAAAGGTAAAAATTTTACAATAAAATTCATACCAATATTTCGGTATAATGATATTGAAAGAATAACATTTCTTTAAACTTATAAATAATTTATTTTAATTGTTTACACTTTACTAATTAATATATTTAATCATCATAAAATGTCAAACTCCTAAGAATTCATCACCAATCACCAAAACCCTCATCAAAAATCTGCCTATACCACATATATGATTCTCAAGCCATAAAATCATATTTTCCAATTTTCTTCCTTCACATAACATATTTAATTCAATTATTCATAACTAGTCTATTTTCATTAAAAATACCAAATCAGATCCAAAAATATTTCTTTTCTGGAATTTATCAGAATATAGTCCCATATTGAACATATATTTTTCTCAAAAATTTTAAAACTCATTTACTATTTTTCATATGGCCAAAATCACCGAATATTTAGACATTTATCATAAATTATACTTTTATCTAAAAATTTTGAAATTCACAGAGTACACTGATATTATATAGATATACTTCCAATAAAAATTTTATCAATTTTGGAGTTAACCATAAGGAGTTATAAGCAGTTACTTTTAAAATAGTCTTTCCCCGTAAAATTCATAACTCTTAATCTATACATCCAAAAATCACTATTTTTGGACACAATCAATAAAACTAATAAAAATAACATTTCAAATTTTTTTAAAATTTTTTAAAGTTCAGAAAAATTATAAAACTGAAAATCATAACAACCCTTAAAATCCCTTACTATCCCTTACCTCAAAATAGCAGCACTTCTGACCGGATATCGGATATAAAGTTGAAGAAAATTTGCACTGATGAATAGTAACTCATCAAGTATCTAAATACTCACAAAATATGCTTCCTAATATAGAGAGAGAAAGAGAGAAAGCTTATGTTTCTGGTGTGATTTTCAATTCTAAGTTAGCCCTCTATTTATAGGAAAATGTTAGCACGCCGAATCAGACTTAACCTGTAACCTGATGGCTTTACCTGCTATTATTCCCACCCACCATATTTGAATAAAAATCTAAGCATATTTCTTCACCAACCAAGAGTGGGGCCCACCAATTCTAAAATTTTCTACCAAAATAATTAACTCCGAAAATTCAACAATTTTTGAACCAGTCATCTCGTAAAATTTATAACAAATCATACGTTTATTTTTAACGGTTCAAAATTTGTGGACATATACTCAACTTATATATGTATAACATATCCAAATATTACCACGATTCAACGGTCGGATTAAAAATTATAATCCACAAAATATCTCAAAACCCCTAATTTTTAATACCTCCATTCCGACAAAAATACTGATAAAAACCTCAACATTAACTCTTTCATTTTTTAACCACAAAAATATATCCCTCATTTATAACCACATAAAATAAATATTTCCTTATCATATGAATCAATAATTAATTATTCATAAATAATATTACAGAATCACATTTATGACAACTAGGCCGTTCCCAGGAAAGAGTGGGGCTTTTCAATAAGAATTTATCCTTATTGGCGCGCAATTAGATGACCAAACCTCTCCTTAGACAAAATTTTCTAGACATTGCCAATAATTCTATCTATTAATATGATTCAAATAATATGAATTATTGATCTGATAATAGAAAATACTGTGTAGTGACAATTATTGAGCAACAATAATATAAAATATCAACGCAGCAATTATTGATTCAATAAAATAAAATATTGAACAGAAATTACTGTAACAATTATTGAGTAGTGCCTTCTCACGTAAGAATCAATAATTGAAAAAAAAATATTGTTCAATACCGTGTGCTACTGTGCAATTACGCGTATTACTGTATTTTAACCACCAGGTATTCCAACAGTGTTAACGGTAACTGTGACGCCCCCAAAATTAGGTATACATCACCCATCTTGGGTCCTAAGATACATAGTACAGAATACAAATACAATTTGCTAATACAACTGTCGTGTACAATACGACAAAATATAAACTGTGAGTTTGAATATAAATATTATCTTCTAGAGAGTATTCATACTCAAAAGGAGTCCTCATTACATTTATTAACACACTATTACATAGAATAGTGAGGACTACTAACTAATACTATCATTCGAACCATCACTCCGTTCTCCGACTTGCCCCAGCTACGTTCTCATTTCCTGAAGAGAACAGTGAAAGAAAGGGTGAGCTCAACTAGCCCAGTAAGAAATATTATGACTAAGATAATGCAGAATAAATTATCATTAGCCTTTAACAATGTTAAACTGATAAAATATAATAGACATCAAGTTTAACTGCAGTGGAACAAGCAATCCATTAAAAGAGTCAAGTAGAAAATAAACTCTACTATCTTTTATGATTTAAAAGATTTTTCAACACTGTTATCGCTGAGAATCAGCTTAATAAAATAATCCACATCATCGAATCACCCCTGCACTACGGCCAAGGATATTCGTGTATTCATTAATGGTCATGATCATGCCAACAACTGTCCATCAATGCACTACGGGCCAATAATGACTTTTACCACATCATTTGTAACATTGCGGTCATGATTATACCGAATAATCCCTGGTTATAATCATACCAAGTCCATCTATGCACTACATGCCACAGATGACTTTCAACATTTTATAAACATGAGGATGATGACAATGATATAAGAATTCAATAAAACAAGTTCAAGAATTAATTTATCCAAAAATTAATAACGTCCAAATTGTCAACATGATACTGCTTTGTGGAGTAAAATTCAAAAATACTTAGAAGAATATTTTCATGAAAAGATACTGGATGAAACGCAATTATCAAGGATATTCCACAAATTTCATGGAGTATAGAAGTCAAAACTTAACCAACTGAGTACAATAAAGAATGAAATAACAAAAGAAATCACCATGCATGCGATAGACCGCACAAACAGGTTATTCCAACAGAATAATAAATAATGGAACCAGGTCCGGCGTAAACGCACAGACAGGATATTCCGACAGAATAATAAATAATGGAACCAGGTCCGGTGTAAAACACACAGACAGGATGTTCCAACAGAATAATAACAAGACAGAACCAGGTCCGGTATAAAACACACAGACAGGATGTTCCAACAGAATAATAACAAAAATGGAACCAGGTCCGGTGTAAAACACACAGACAGGATGTTCCAACAGAATAATAGAAGAATGTCACCAAGTATAGGGTAGATCCGCGTATACAGGTTATTCCAACAGAATAATAAGAAATGGAATAACAACAGTTCTCTTCATGAATAAGAAAGAATAACACCCCTTACCGTTTTAAAGAAGAGCTGAAATAAGGAAGTAGTTAAGTAGCAGAATGCTCTTCTTCTCTCTCTCTATAGTTTCTCTCTCTAGAGTTCAGTGAATTCGTAAGAAATAATGAAGGAATGAGCTGCTATTTATAGAAGAATAGAATGCATAGTAACTAATCCATGAACGGTCCAGATTGATTACTTTAATCTGACGGTCCATAGTTAAAGAAAAATCTTTTAAATAAAATATAATATATTCTATTTATAGAATAACTTTAATAAAGTATTCTGTTTTATATAAAAAGATGTTTCTGTTTTATTACGTTAATAATACGAATAAAACAAAACGTCATTATCGCTAAATAATTCATATTATTAACTGACAATAATTGAATCAAACTGAGTGACTTCTCACATAAGCATTAATAATCAATACCGTGTGCTACTATGCAACCACACGTATTACTGTACTTTTACTACCGAGTAGTTCAACAGTAACAATGGTAAAACTTCCGCCGTTATTTTTAATAAAATATTTTTGTCGTTTTCTCAATCCGACAATAATTCCGTTGTGGGGTCCACCAATGATTGTACCGTCGTACGGATATTCCCCGACAAAAAGAATATTCCCCGACCAATCGAATATAATATGACAACTTGCATACTTTGCAAAATTTATAAATACTACCCATAACTATTATATCAAATCCACACCATAATATAAAAAAAATTATTTCGAGAAAAATTAAATATTTATTCATAAAATCTAGGGTCTCACAATCTCCCCTCCTTATGAAATTTTGCCCTCGAAATTTACGTACGTACTTGGTATGCCGAACATGTGAGGATACCTTGACTTCACTTCAAATTCTAACTCTTGAGGTATAACCTTTAAGCATCGAATATGATCCTTCTTATCTAAATGTTAACACGTATCTCCTCATACGTTAAATCTTTCGCTATCTCGTCCGGTTCTAAATTAATAATGTGGTTCGGGTCGTCCACATATTTACGTAACATCGATACGTAAAAAAAATATTCTGAACACGCAACATACTTGGCGATAAAATGAGTCTATAGGCCACAGTTCCTACTTCATCGAGGATTTCAAATGGGCCAGTTAAATCGAGAGTTGAGATTTCCTCTCTTCGTCGATTCTTGCTTCTAGAATAACGCCCTCTTGAACCTTCTTCTTCACATTTATCATCTCTGAGTATGTAGCTTGAGCGGCTTTAACTTTATCGATTAAAGTCGATTTTAATCGTATATTCGTTATCTTCACGTGGGTTCGTATATTCGCACTTGTAACCGTATACTATCTTCTACACAACGCGTCAGCTACCACGTTCGGTTTTCCACGATGGTATTGAATGGTATGATCATAATCTTTCAACAGTTCAAGCCAACGTCGTTGTCGCATGTTAAGTTCCTTTTGAGTGAAGAAATATTTGAGGCTTTTATGATCCGTAAAGATCTCCACCTTCTCCCCATACAAGTAATGCCTCCAAATTTTAAGTGCAAAGACAACAGCTGCCAACTCTAGATCATGAGTAGGATAATTCCTCTCATATTCTTTGAGTTGTCTTGATGCATAGGCTATGACTTTTCCATGTTGCATGAGAACACATCCCAACCCTTTGCTCGAAGCATCACTGTAGATGACAAATCCCTCCGAGCCAGATGGTATTGTTAGAACAGGTGCTGAAATGAGTCTCCTCTTAAGTTCTTGAAAACTCTGCTCACATTCTTCGCTCCAACCGAACTTTGTATCTTTCCGAGTCAGCTGAGTTAATGGAGTAGCAATTCGAGAAAATTCTTCCACGAATCTCCGATAATAACCAGCCAAACCAAGAAAGCTACGTACTTCGGTCACTGATTTAGGTTGCTCCCAGCTTTGAATAGCTTCAATCTTTGCCGGGTCAACCGATATTCCACGACTTGATACTACGTGCCCAAGGAATGCTACCTCTTCCAGCCAGAACTCGCATTTCTTCAACTTGGCATAAAGTTTGTATTCACGAAGCTTTTGGAGTACCAACCTCAAGTGTTGCTCATGATCTTCACGGCTTTTGGAATAAACAAGGATGTCATCGATAAAGACGACCACAAAGTGATCCAAATATTCCTTGAATACCTTGTTCATCATATCCATGAAGGCAGCAGGAGCATTAGTCAATCCAAAAGACATAACTAAGAATTCATAATGCCCATACCGAATTCTGAAGGCAGTCTTTGGAATATTCTCAGTTCTAACCTTCAGCTGATGATATCCAGAACGAAGATCGATCTTTGAAAAGAATTGTGCTCCTTGCAACTGGTCAAACAGGTCATCAATACGTGGCAATGGGTACCTATTTTTGATGGTGACATGATTCAACTCCCGATAATCAATACAAAGTCGCATACTCCCATCTTTCTTCTTCACGAACAGAACAGGAGCACCCCAAGGAGAAGTACTAGGACGAATAAAATCAATGTCTAACAATTCCTGCAGTTGGGTCTTTAACTCCTGAAGTTCAATAGGAGCCATTCGATATGGGGCTTTGGAAATGGGTTTTGTACCGGGTTCAAGGTCGATACAAAATTCAATTTCACGCTCTGGGGGTAGGCCAGGAAGTTCTTCGGGAAATACGTCAGGAAATTTATTAACAATAGAAATATCATTCAAAGCTGACGTATTTTTGTTTAGATCTGTGACATGAGCTAAGAAAGCTTGACATCCGTTTTTCAATAAACGAATAGCTTTATGGCTTGAGATGACAGCGATTGATTTTAATGGTTTGGTTGCTTGAATTCGCATAATAGGTCGATTAGGAATATGAAAGCTAACAACCTTACGAAAATAATCAATTTTTGCATTATAAGTAGTTAACCAATCTGTGACAACCCCAAAATAGGTCCATTCCATCCAACCTATTCTGAGTCGCCAAATACATGGTACAGAAAATAACTACAACTTTATTACAACAATTATCGTACAAAATACAATAACACATACGCTGTGAGTTTGGATACAAATATATACCAAATGTGACTCATGTTCCAACCGTGGACATCACCTCACAATGACACCTTACATAAAGGTATAGTCAAAAACTGTTTTAGAAATTAGAATCTTTGGGAAGTGCTCAAGGAAACCTTCGTACATGGGAGGCCATGCTTCTAGGTTGTGATAGATATCATATGGCCACAGAATTATCCTTGGTTGACCCAATAGACCCCAAAGAAAAACGAGAAGATTACTATCATATTCTTCCCAATAGTGAGTCTTCTCTTGACTTATCATTATCTCCACTGTATCTAACTGAGAATTATACTTCAAACAAATACCAAGATTATATAGGTAGTGCTTGTAGATATACTCGGCAAGCGGATGTGCACAATCATGTCTTATGATGACACGAGGTTGTATGTCGTTAGACATCTTGTATGATAGTGGCAAAACACCCTTCCAACGTTGGGTTCGCCTCACCCTATTTTCTTCACCAAATATAACTACTAAATGATGACCACCGTTCTATTCCCTTGTTACCCTCGCTCGACCCAGCTACACTCTTATTACCTGAAAGGAATTGTGAAGCAAAAGGGTGAGCACAACTAGCTCAGTAAAGAATATCATGACTAAAGATAATTCAATTATCAATAGCCTTCATCAACAATAAATCAGAGATTTAGAACATATGGTAAATGATAAAAATTTCAACCATAGTTGCAGCGGAACGAGCAATCCATTAGAAGAGTCAAATAGACTATAAAGTCTATTATCTTCTCCATGTAAAAAATCCACCAACAATATTTTATCCCTGTAACATCAATCAACAATTCTGGTCCACAATCATATGAATAACTCATAATCATAACTGTAGTTATAAATTCCTCTTCTCATCCAGGACGAAGATAATTTTCATCACCTATCTTTACCTGAAACATCAAAGATCATGGTTACACCAAATCATATTTCCTGTTCATAATCATACTAATAACTTCATCTTTGCACTACGGCCAAAGATATTCATTTGTATCACCAGTTGATCATGTTTATCTCAACATCTGTTCATCTTTGCACTACTGGCCAAAGATATTCAATAACATGTCATCTTTGCACTACGGGCCAAAGATATTCATCAACAGACCATCTTTGAACTACAGGCCAAAGATATTCAACAACAATTCATCTTTGCACTACGGGCCAAAGATATTCATCAATAATTCATATTTACACTACATGCCAAATATATTCATATCTCAAAGAAATATATAATCATTTCAGAATTTATATAAACAATAATTATAACCATGTTGATCAATTCACCTTTTCACTTAAGCTTAAGATATTCAATTATAAATTCAATGGTCATGATCATACCAGTCACAATTCAACTTTGCACTACAGGCTAAAGAGAACTCTAGTCATGATCATACCAATAATCTACCCATCTTTACACTCAAGCGAAAGAGAATTTCAACATCAAGGTTATAAAAATGTTATATATGATTATAAAAATAATATGCTCAAAACATGAATTTAATTTCAAGAGCAATATTCATAAATCAACTATAATTTGGTTAGAAAAAGAAACCAATTTTGTCGTGAATAGTAACTCGTGAATAGTAACTTATGAATAGTAACTCGTGAATAGTAACTCCGACACAAAAAGGTAGAAATTCTACAATAAAATTCATACCAATATTTTGGTATAATGATATTGAAAGAATAACATTTCTTAATCTTATAAACAATTTATTTTAATTGTTTACACTTTACTAAATAATGCATTTAATCATCTTAAAATGCCAAACTCATAATATTTCATCACCAATAACCAAAAACCTTCATCAAAAATCTGCATATACCTCATATAGGATTCTCAAGCCATAAAATCCTATTTTCCAATTTTCTTTCCTCACAAAACATATTTAATTCATTTACTCATAACTAGACCATTTTCATGAAAAATACCAAATCAGTTTCAAAAATATTTCTTTTCTGGGATTTAACATAATATAGTCCCATAGTGAACATATATTTTTCTCAAAATTTTTAAAATTCATTTACTATTTTTTATATGGCCAAAACAGCCGAATATTTAGACATTTATCAAAAATTATACTTTTGTCCAAAAATTCTGAAATTCACAGAGTATACTTCTATCATATACATGTACTCCCAATAAAAATTTCACCAATTTTAGAGTTAACCACAAGCAATTATAAGCGGTTACTTTTAAAATAGTCTTTTCTCATAAAATTCATAACTCTCAATCTATACATCCAAAAATTACCATTTTTGGACACAATCAAGAAAACTCATCAAAATATAATTTCAAATTTTTCCAGAATTTTTGAAGGTCAGAAAAATTACGAAACTGAAAAACATAACAACCCTTAAAATTTCTTACTATCACTTACCTCAAAAGAGCAGTACTTCTGATCGGTATGCAAAGCCGAAGGAAACTTGCACTGAATAGCAACTCTCAAAGTATCTAAATACTCACAAAATATGTTTCATAATATAGAGAGAGAAAGAGAGAAAACTTATGAATTCTGGTGTGATTTTCAATTCTAACTTAGCTCTCTATTTATAGGAAAATTTTAGTAAGCTTGACTTGCAACCTGATGGCTTTACCTGCTACTATTCCCACCCACCACATTTGAAATATAATTCAGCACATTTCTTCACCAACCACAAGTGGGACCCATCAATTCTAGAATTTTCCACCAAAATGATTAACTCCGAAAATTTAACAATTTCTGAACCAGTCATCTCGTAAAATTAATAACAAATTATACGTTCATTTTTAACGGTTCAAAATTTGTGGGCATATACTCAACTTATATATGTATAACATATCCAAAAATTACAACGATCCAACGGTCGGATTAAAAATTATAACCCCCGCAAAATATCTCAAAAACCCTGATTTTTAATACCTCCATTCTGAAAAAAAATACGGATAAAAACCTCAACATTAACTCCTTCATTTTTAATCACAAAAATATATCCCTCGTTTATATCCACAGAAAATAAATATTTCATTATCATATGAATCAATAATTAATTATTCACAAATAATATTACAGAATCACATTTATGACAACCAGGCCGTTCCCAGGAAAGAAGGGGCTTTCCAATAAGAATTTTTCCTTACTAGCGCGCAATTAGGTGACCAAACCTCTCCTTAGACAGAACTTTCTAGACATTGCCAATAATGTTATCTAATAATATTATTCAAATAATATGAATTATTGATCTGATAATGGAAAATACTGTGCAGTGACAATTATTGAACAACAATAATATAAAATTTCAACGTAGCAATTATTGAATCAATAAAATAAAATATTGAACAGTAATTACTGTAACAATTATTGAGTAGTGCCTTCTTACGTAAGAATCAATAATTTCAAAAATGCTATGCAATATCGTGTGTTACTGTGCAATAACGCGTATTACTGTATTTTAACCACCGGGTATTCCAACAGTGTTAACGGTAACAACTACGCCGTTATTTATAAAAACTCAAATTTATCATTTTCTTCACCCGACAGTTATTCGTTATGGGGCCCACAAATAGCTGCGCCGTCGTACGAATATTCCCCGACAGAAAGTATATTCCACGACCAAACGAATATTCCCCGACAACAATGATTATTTTATAACCACTTGCTTATTTTAAAAAAAATTCATATTTCACCCTTAACTTTAATATTTATCAATTTAACCATTTACTGAATAGTAATTATAAGAAAAATTGAATACTTTTATTTCATAAAATTCGGGGTCTTACACAATCAATACCTAGAATCACGTCAAATGCAAGTATTTTTAATGAAATAAAATCGACAGGTAATGTGTGGGTACCAACTTGAACCAAACAAGACTTATAAACCGTGGATGTAATGAAGGTTTCTCCCAATGGAGTTTCAACTGCTAAGTCAAAAGTCTAATTTCTCCGGAATCAAATTTAATCGATGAGCGCAAGAAGGAGAAATAAAAGAATGGGTAGAACCGGTATCAAATAAAGTATAGACTTCGTTAGAGTTTATGATAAGCTTACCCGTGATGACCTCATTCGGGTTCCTTGCTCTCTGGGAGTTCACAACAAACGCTCTCCCTTGCACAACCGGTTTTGACTTTTCTGGGACGGCCTTTGGTGCCTCCATCCTAGCTGAATTTGTCTTCGGTAAACGACAAAATCGAGCTAAATGACCTTCTCTTCCATAATTATAACATGCTTTGGACGGCATCGCGCAGTTTGGACTGATGTGCCCCTCCCCTCCGCATTTGAAACATATGATAGGTGGTCGTTCTCCTTCCTTAACGACAGGTGCTGGCGCTGACGTCTTTCCATCATTGTTGAATCTCCTCTTCTTGAAATGCCCATTCTTATTGTTTTGGCCCTGATTACCACCGAAGTGGTTACCATTTCTGGCCTGTTGATTCCCTCCACGCTTGTTGTCACCGCTTCGATGACTGCTTTCACTGGTATTATCATTTTGCCGGCTGCTCTCTTTTGGTTGCGTTGTCTCGTTATCGCGCTCTACCAACTGAGCCCTATTTACAACATCTGAATACAAACACAATTTATGAGAAACAAGGTGTTGACGTATCTCCGGCTTCAAACCTCTTAAAAACATCCGCGTCATTCTTTCTTCATTATCCACCAGGTGGGACGCAAACCGGGATAACTCCGCAAATTTTGCCTCGTACTGCGACACGGTCATATTATTCTGCTCCAATTTGATGAACTCCACCTCCTTCATGTGACGAATACTCTCAGGAAAGTATTTGTCGTTAAACAGCTCTTGGAACTTCTCCCAAGACATCTTCAGTGCGGCAGGTTGAGTACGCTTTATCGATTCCCACCAGTAATCTGCCTCTCCTCGCAACATAAAGGCGGTAAAGGGAACCATTTTCTCCTCGGAGCAACCCAAGACATCAAATATCTTGGTGATCTGCTTTATCCATGTTTCAGCTACAAGTGGTTTGGGTTCTCCCTTAAACTCCGGTGGTCCCAGCTCCTTAAACTGTTTAGCGGTGACCGCCTGAGAGTTTCCAGTATTTCCACCTAGGTTGTGGACAGGAGCCGCTTTCACCTGTTGTTGCATGAATTGCATAAAACCTCTGAACATTCCATCATTCATCATCTGGTCAGTGTTGTTGTTTGCATGAGGATTGTCACCTTCCTGATGAACATTATCCTGATTATTGATATGTGGTGAATCAATAATCGCCTGTGCTCCATTACTATTCTCAACATTCTCAGATGCCATTTTCAGATACTGCCACAAAATAAAAGTTAATTGATATGTCATATATTATCCTTATATTATGACCGACCAATTAAATACCATGCAAATAAACTTAGGTAGGTCATACTAGCGAAGAAATTCCCCGTCTCTCCCCTCCTAGTTCTATTCTCACATCTTAGCCAGGGATCATATCCCTAAGCTCTGATACCAACTGTGACGCCCCCAAAATTAGGTATACATCACCCATCTTGGGTCGTCAGATACATAGTACAAAATACAAATACAACTTACTAATACAACTGTCGTGTACAATACGACAAAATATAAACTGTGAGTTTGAATATAAATATTATCTTCTAGAGAGTATTCATACTCAAAAGGAGTCCTCATTACATTTATTAACACACTATTACATAGAATAGTGAGGACTACTAACTAATACTATCATTCGAACCATCACTCCGTTCCCCGACTTGCCCCAGCTACGTTCTCATTTCCTGAAGAGAATAGTGAAAGAAAGGGTGAGCTCAACTAGCCCAGTAAGAAATATTATGACTAAGATAATGCAAAATAAATTATCATTAGCCTTCAACAATGTTAAACTGATAAAATATAATAGACATCAAGTTTAACTGCAGTGGAACAAGCAATCCATTAAAAGAGTCAAGTAGAAAATAAACTCTACTATCTTTTATGATTTAAAAGGTTTTTCAACACTGTTATCGCTGTGACTCAGCTTAATAAAATAATCCACATCATCGAATCACCCCTGCAACTACGGCCAATGATATTCGTGTATTCATTAATGGTCATGATCATGCCAACAACTGTCCATCAATGTACTACGGGCCAATGATGACTTTTACCACATCATTTGTAACATTACGGTCATGATTATACCGAATAATCCCTGGTCATAATCATACCAAGTCCATATATGCACTACATGCCACAAATGACTTTCAACATTTTATAAACATGAGGATGATGACAATGATATAAGAATTCAATAAAACAAGTTCAAGAATTAATTTATCCAAGAATTAATAACGTCCAAATTGTCAACATGATACTGCTTTGTGGAGTAAAATTCAAAAATACTTAGAAGAATATTTTCATGAAAAGATACTGGATGAAACGCAATTATCAAGGATATTCCACAAATTTCATGGAGTATAGAAGTCAAAACTTAACCAACTGAGTACAATAAAGAATGAAATAACAAAAGAAACCACCATGCATGCGATAGACCGCACAAACAGGTTATTCCAACAGAATAATAAATAATGGAACCAGGTCCGGCGTAAACGCACAGACAGGATATTCCGACAGAATAATAAATAATGGAACCAGGTCCGGTGTAAAACACACAGACAGGATGTTCCAACAGAATAATAACAAGACAGAACCAGGTCCGGTATAAAACACACAGACAGGATGTTCCAACAGAATAATAACAAAAATGGAACCAGGTCCGGTGTAAAACACACAGACAGGATGTTCCAACAGAATAATAGAAGAATGTCACCAAGTATAGGGTAGATCCGCGTATACAGGTTATTCCAACAGAATAATAAGAAATGGAATAACAACAGTTCTCTTCATGAATAAGAAAGAATAACACCCCTTACCGTTTTAAAGAAGAGCTGAAATAAGGAAGTAGTTAAGTAGCAGAATGCTCTTCTTCTCTCTCTCTATAGTTTCTCTCTCTAGAGTTCAGTGAATTCGTAAGAAATAATGAAGGAATGAGCTGCTATTTATAGAAGAATAGAATGCATAGTAACTAATCCATGAACGGTCCAGATTGATTACTTTAATCTGACGGTCCATAGTTAAAGAAAAATCTTTTAAATAAAATATAATATATTCTATTTATAGAATAACTTTAATAAAGTATTCTGTTTTATATAAAAAGATGTTTCTGTTTTATTACGTTAATAATACGAATAAAACAAAACGTCATTATCGCTAAATAATTCAAATTATTAACTGACAATAATTGAATCAAACTGAGTGACTTCTCACATAAGCATTAATAATCAATACCGTGTGCTACTATGCAACCACACGTATTACTGTACTTTTACTACCGAGTAGTTCAACAGTAACAATGGTAAAACTTCCGCCGTTATTTTTAATAAAATATTTTTGTCGTTTTCTCAATCCGACAATAATTCCGTTGTGGGGTCCACCAATGATTGTACCGTCGTACGGATATTCCCCGACAAAAAGAATATTCCCCGACCAATCGAATATAATATGACAACTTGCATACTTTACAAAATTTATAAATACTACCTATAACTATTATATCAAATCCACACCATAATATAAAAAAAATTATTTCGAGAAAAATTAAATATTTATTCATAAAATCTGGGGTCTCACAGTAACAACTACGCCGTTATTTATAAAAACTCAAATTTGTCGTTTTCTTCATCCGACAGTTATTCTGTTATGGGACCCACAAATGATTGCGCCGTCGTACGAATATTCCCCGTCAGAAAGAATATTCCACGATCAAACGAATATTTCCCGACAACAATAAATATTTTATAACCACTTGCGTATTTTGAAAAATTTTCACATTTCACGCATAACTTTAACTTTTATCAATTTAACCATTTACTGAATAGTAATTATAAGAAAAATTGAATACTTTTATTTCATAAAATTCGGGGTCTTGCATATTATATTAAGTAATATTAAATAAATTTATAACAATTTTGAATTTTTTTTAGAGGGATAAAATAATAAAAATATGTTATTAAAATATTTCAGACATGTCAATTATCAAATAATTTTTTTCATTCAGATTCATTTAGTTTTTATCAAACACCCCTGTAAGTTCTGGCCATTCAGCCCAAATCGACCGATTCAGCCATTCAGACGATTTTTATTCAAAACAAACGCAATGAATGGCTGAATCGGTCAGCCTTTCAATGCTAATCAAACAGCCCTAAAGGTTGGAGAGGCTGTTGGAGATAATTTTTCTGATGTGACTCAACTATTTGAGTATCCTAAAGAGGTTGAGGAAATGGTTGGAGATACACTTACTCTCTCCCTCCCATAATACATGACATTTTAGAGTTGTACAAAAGAATTAAGAAAATAATTGTATAGCAATAAATATAATATAAATTATCTACAATAATCTTAAATGCTCATAATTACCATATTTATCTCATTATCTTTCTCATCTATAACATTTTTCAATGAGGATTAATTTTGGAAAGATTGTAGCTAATTCTCCTAAATTATATAAAACGACAAATAATTTAAAAAAAATAAAATCATCTAAAACGTCATATATTATTTGACGGAAGAAGTACTTGCAACATTCTATTCCTTTTAAACTAGGAAATATATCAATCTTCTACAAATAATATTTGAAATTAATATCACTTCAAATTTTATTTTATTTCATTTTATTTTTTATTGTGAGTTTGTTAATTAGAAGGTTGGATGCAAAATTCTATCCCATTCACACGGGGTTTTGGATTCAAGAATTCATAAAAAGTGAGTCCAACCCTTGGGGAAATGCAAATTTCTTTTGCTAAGCTGTATAAGGTAAGTTTCAAGTCAATTGCAATTTGGACCACTTTTTATTATTGATAAATAGCCCTAGAAATTTAGAACGGATTTCTTTCTGTTTTTTGCGTGAGAATTTTTTTATTCTCTCACAAAAGAAATTTTGCTTTTTTTATTTGGGATTTTTTTTTTGTTCGTGATTTTTTTTTTCGATGCCCAAATTATTGGAGATAGATCGTTCAGATTTGGGTATATATCATCATGACGTCTTGTTTCTCTGTTATTCGTATTAAAAAACTGCTCAAATTTGCATATTATGTTATTATTTTAAGAATATGACTGTTTTTCAAGAGTATATATAGTGTCCACTAGCAATTGACCATTATCCTGATTATTTGTTATTATTATTTTTTTTAAATTACCATTTCATTCGTTTCTATTATAATATTTTCCTCTCGTAACATATTATAATTTTAGCATATTTTAGTCATCTAATAGTAAATTTAGACGAATTTAAAAGTCTTCATAAGATTCAAATTGTTGGTTCCGTATTAACCAACATGAGATTCATTGAACATGTGAAGCCAAGCAGATTTGGGGGCTTCAGTCCTTGGATAATACTCCCTCAGTTCCTTAATATAGGTCGTTTTAGAAAAATATTTTTGTTCCTTAATATAAGTCATTTTAGAATTTTAAGTAAGCATTAATTGCTTAGTTTCCAATATTACCCCAAATATTAAATATAACTTTGGTCCTCTCACTATTTTTTGTCTAATAAATAACAATCTCTTATTCCAATACAAGCGTAATATAGATAATTGATATTATAGTTAATGCTATACAATTATTATCTTAATGATTGTGTATAACTTTAAAACGACCTATATTTAGGAACAGAGAGAGTATCCAAAATGCTCTTGGACATTATATATATATATCTCTATTATTAAAGCTGCTGACGTCAGTGATGTAATTAGGTCGCAATAATTTTTACTATTTTATCCCATTTAATTTAAAACTTACACATATTTCTAGACCTGGCAAACGGGCGGGCCGGGCCGGGCTGAGCGCGGACCGGGCCAAAAAGGCTCGGGTTTTGGCGGGCTTGAAATATGCTGCCCGTGGCCCGTGGCGGGACGGCCCGGGCCGGCCCGCGGGCTTCTATATTTAATTTTTTTTTTTTTTACAAATTCTTTGGTACACCAAAAATATTTATAATAATAAATATTAAAAATAATAAAATAATTAATAATAAAGTGTTGGAAGCATTTTGAGTTGAAAGCTAGACATTAAAAGCCTATGGCGATGTTAGTCATCTTAACCAAACAGGATTTCTGGAGTCTGGCTTAGGTGGGGACAGAACTTGTGGCTAATTCATCCTCCCAGCACTTAACATTGGTATTACTAGAACAGTAGAACCTTTATTTGATGAAGAAAAAAGTGCAGGGGACATACATTAATACATATATCATTTATAAATATAAGTGCTTGCTGTCTAGTTTATTTGTAAATTACTCTTTTCTCCCGAGTCTGGACATTAGTTTTATTAGAAACCTATATTTGTGAATTGTGGGCATTTGTTGCACATTAAATTTTCAATTACTACTGCAGCTTTAGCTTTTAGAAATTAGAATGCAACGAACATACTCTTTGGTTAACGATTCTCCTTTCAAATCAGTGTAATTGTTAAAGTAGCATGTGCAACAGCAGAGGGTTCCTAATATAGGTTCCATCAGTTGTTACTTGTTAGCAAAATGTATTTATTGTTAGCAAAATATATTTATTATACATTAACTCTTAATTATAGTTTTTAATTATAGTTAAAATATATTGAAGATTGCATTAAAAATAAATAGTTGGTATAACTCAGTTGGTTTGAACTCTTATTTATTTACTTACAAGTCTTGTGTTCAAAACCCACAAGCAATAACATTTTATTTATAAAAAAAAAAATTATGGGCCACAGGCCGGGCCAAAATGACCCATGTTTTGTGGGCTTAAAAAATGCGGCTCAAAGCCCGAATTTTGGCGGCCGGGCCGGGCCGGCCCGCGAACTTTGAGCCCGTTTGCCAGGTCTACATATTTCTATTTAATCCACAAAATTTTATATATAAAATATTATTATATTTGGATACGTAAATACTAATATGTTTTTAACTAGATTAACAAATAATTAAATCACTCTCTCTCTCTCTCTCTCTCGCAATGAAACATGGCGGCAGCGGCCCTCGGACGGGAGGACAAGGCACGGGAGCAGGCTGGGTAATGAAGGTGGGAATATCTTCTCCAGGCATCAACACTGAAACTTCTGTTGCCCTCGTGGGATTACTCTGCAGGGAATGGAATGAAATTAATCAAGTGTAAGAATGTACATTTACAACTTCTCCTAGACTTAAAATGCATACAGCGTCGTAGTCAGGATTTTTAGTCAAGTGGGGGCGAAATTATTACTAAGTTTCAAATAATTTGGCGGGAATTCGGGGGCAACGCCTCCGAGTCAATTTTTTTAAATACTTTATACTTTCGGGTCACATATATATACAATATATTACAATAAAAATATAATAAGTAATAATATATGGTACGTATACACTATATTGACTCATAATAAACTTTTTTAATTTATAAGTAAGTAATTCATTATTTATTTTTAAAAATAATATAAATTAGATTATTATTTAGTTTAAAATATTACAGAAAGAGATACATATATTGAGAGAATATGAGTCATATGTGAATAAATTTGATTGACAAAGTTATAAAATTTTAATTTGACCCCGTATAATAGAAAATTTATAAAATTTCAGTGGGGGCAATATATATATAATACTTAAAAATTTTAAAATTTACCTTACATTATAAAACAAATTTTTTTTTCAGTGGGGGCGATTGACCCCACAAGTATCTATGTGGCTTCGCCACTGAATGCATATATATATATATATATATATATATATATATATATATCTTTTTTTTAAAACGTCACTTATTTATTTAGGAACGGAGGAAATAGTTGCACAAGGTCCCTCTCACGTAAATAATAAATGGACCCCACACTTGTGTTAGTGAGTGCTTATGGAAATATCAAAACATCAATCCCCTTGAACAAACTTGTAGAACACTCACCGAAATAAGATGGAGAAATTTCCCCAAACAAAGAGAGAATTAAAGAGACAGAACAAGGCTATAGCATGGGGATGGGGCCACGGGCCTTGAAATTTCCCTTTTGGCAATAGACCTTTGTGCTCAAAAGAACAAACACAGCAGAAAGGGAAATAGAGAGGACATATATAAAGATTTCTCACCTAAACAAACAAGGAGACAATGTGGGGTAAAAATCATTTTGACTCCACGAATTCCTAAGATCCAATTATAAAATTAGGAATTTGATATTTTCACATGAAAAGTATCGACAAAAATCGTCGCTATAAGATCTATAGCGACAGTTTTCATGCGAAAATATTAAAAAATCATGTAGAAATATCAATTTTCTAAAATTATACTAAATGGAAATGGTTTTAATCCTTTTAAATGGTTTGTTTTGGGAATTTTATTAAAAATGATAATTTTCACAATGTCACGTGAATGTGGGTCCAGGGACGAAGCACAAAGTACTCCCTCCATTCCTTTTTAATTAAAATTTTTGAAGAAAACACAAAGATTAACAAATATAATTAATGTTTTGTGTGATTCATTAAATTGTATATGTAATTTCAAATTTACCCTTCCACAACTCATTGAAACGAATGATAATATGAAAAATTAAGTCATTAATGATTTTTTGAAATTAACAAACAACAAATAAAAAGGAATAAATTTCATATTTTAAAAAGACAAAATAAAAGGGAATGGAGGGGGTGGTATAGCTTTGAAAAAATAGAAGAATAAATTTCGCCATTAGAAAAAAAGAAGAAGAAGAATAAATTTCAGTCTTGGGAAACAGAAAGAATAAATTTCAGCATTCTATTCTCAAGCCATTGCTTAAATGTCTTAACATATGGGCCGGTCTGGGTGGTACTTACAATGTATCATATGAAAAAAAAAATTAACAATCACCCTTACAATCAAGCAAATACTAGAGAAAATTAATTGATGAATAAATCAATAAAATCAGAGGAACATATAATTTAATTTCATATAACTAGAAAAATATTAAAAAGGCAGTCACACACAAATATAGGAGGAAAAAAATTGCAGAGAATGAGTATAGAAAAATTGTTACAATAAAAAGAAATTAGTGTATAATCAGAAAAATCAGACAACATGCATTGAGTTTTTGTGACAGAAAAAAAGGGATTGCTACTCACTTTGGGTAATGGCTGAGCAAGCTTTGGATTGTAGCTCATCTGGGACTCAATATAACGGCGACTCCCGCCACCGGACGGAGAAAAATCCGGCGGGGTGGGTCTGAGAAACCTCTCAAAAATGGCCACAACAAGGAACATGGAGATGAAAATGGCAGTGGCAACAAACCCAAAAGAAACTGCATTAACAGAGTTATCAAAATGCCTCCAATGATCATCTCTCTGTATATCATTATACAGGGGAGCTCCAATTGGTACCCAATTTCCATGATCTTCTTCTCCCATTAATTAATTAAAATTTTCTGTTTCTAATTAATTAGTTCAGTAGTAAGAAGAATTAGGAAGAAGAAGAAGAAGAAAATACCCAGAAGGATTATGGCAGTTTAGTGGAAATTATAGAGATTTTGGAAATTGGCATTTAATTTATGCCATTGTCAAAGTATTCTAGTGATTATATATACGTGCAGGCCTATAAAGTAGAATAACAGAGTATGGAGAGAGAAAGAGGGAGAGCATGTGGATTTCACTTTACAGAGAAGGTTACCGGAGGTTTGAAAAAAGGGAGCTTAGGGATTTGGATAGCAATGGGGGAGAGAGAGAGAAAAAAAGAGGTCTTCTTTTGATTATGAATGTATGTGATATAAAAAAGGCATTAACATGAATTTTTAATTACTTTTTTTTTACTTTTAGAGATTGTTTTCTTAATTTTTTTCAATTAGAGAATTAATTTTTTTTATTATATCTAATTTACTGTGTCACGTCAAAAAATTGATGATATGACAATATGTGTAAAACCCCAACTTTTATGAATAAAGAATAATTTTTTCGAAATATATTTTTGAATATTATGGTGTGGATTTGATATAATGTTATAGTTGTGGGTAATGTTTATAAATTTTACAAAGTAAGTAAGTGGTTATATAATATTCGATTGGTCGGGGAATATTCATTTTAACAGTGAATATTCGTACGACGACACAATCATTGGTGGACCCTACAACGGAAGTATTGTCGTAGTTAAAAAACGACAGAATTATCTTTTTATAAAAATAACAGCGGATGTGTTACCGTTAAAACTGTTGAACTACCCGGTAGTAAAAGTACAGTAATATGCGTGGTTGCATAGTAGCACACGGTATTAATTATTGATGCTTACGTGAGAAGTCATTGAGTTATACTCAATTATTGCTACAGTAATTGATGCATCATATCTCTCATATTATTGATTCAATTATTGTCATAGTATCATCTGCATAATATGATATATTATTAAATCAATAATTGAGACGACAAAGTTATTCATATTATTATTTGTAATATTGACAATGTCTAGAAGTTCTGTCAAGGAGAGGTTTGGTCACCTAATTGCGCGCCAATAAAGAAAATTCCTTGTTGGAAAGCCCCCTCTTTCCTGGGAACGACCTGGTTGTTAAATATTGTGAATTATAATATTAATGATGAATAAGTTCGTGTTGATTAAAGATAAAATTGATAGTTTCATTGTGTGAGAATTATTAGTGTTAGTAGAAATCGATATTTATTTCGATAATAATTGATGTCTGGAGGTTATATTGACCAAGGGCACTTTTCGTGTCGGAGTACTATTCACCCGGTTACTATTCACTCTAGTATTGTTCACTCGGGTATTTGGGACACTTTTCGTGTCGGAGTACTATTCACGGGATACTATTCCTGAAGTACTATTCACGGGATACTATTCACCCGAAAAATATATTTCTTTTCGGTCCAAATTATTTTTGAGTACAATATTATTCCATAAGAAGATGTGATAATTTTTCAGACAGTTGGTTGAAATTATAATAGTAAATCAATATGGATCGTTGGTTTAAAGTTTTAATAGTAACTTGTCCCTTCGGTTTTCCAAGAGTTACTTGTCCCTTCGATTTTTCAAGAGTTACTTGTCTCTTCGGTGTTCCAAGAGTTAATTGCCCCTTCGCAAATAGTAGTTGTCTCTTCAATATTACCAAGAGTCATTTTGAACCTTCGTTAAGACCAAGAGCTACTTTCAGTTCTTCTATAAATAGAAGCTCATTCCTTCATTATTTCTTACGAATTCACTGAAACTCTAGAGAGAGCAACTATAGAGAGAACGAAGAAAAGTATTCTGCTACTTCACTACTCCAGTATTCAGTTTTTCTAAGGTAAGGAATATTATTTGTTGTACTCGTAAGAGGTATTATTTCTTTCGTATTCATGAAGAGAGCTTCTGTTATTCCATTTTTTATTATTATGTTGGAATAACCTGTCTATGCAAAGTACCGCATATATGGTGAAATTCTTCTGTTATTCCATTATTTATTATTGTAAGACCCCAAATTATTAATAAATGAAATTTAAATTCCCTCTATTTATTATTTTGAAATAGTAAGTGTTAAATTGATTAATGAGGTTAGTTATGGGTAAAATGCGTAAATATTTTAAATAAGCAAGTGGTTATAAAATATTCATTGTTGTTGGGGAATATTCGTTTGGTCGTGGAATATTCTTCCTGTCGGGGAATATTCGTACGACGGCGCAGTCTTTTGTGGGCCCCATAACGGAAAGCGATTGGATGAAGAAAACGACAAGTATATGTTTTTTATTAATAACGGCGTAGTTGTTACCGTTAATACTGTTGGAATACCCGGTGGTTAAAACACAGTAATACGCGTTGTTACACAGTGGCACACTGTATTGCACCAATTATTGATTCTTACGTAAGAAGGCACTACTCAATAATGGTTATAGTAATTACTGTTCAGTATTTTATTTTATTGATTCAATAATTGCTGCGTTGATATTTTATATTACTGTTGTTTCAATAATTGTCACTACACAGTATTTCCCATTATCAGATCAATAATTCATATTATTTGAATAATATTATTAGATAACATTATTGGCAATGTCTAGAAAGTTCTGTCTAAGGAGAGGTTTGGTCATCTAATTGCGCGCCAGTAAGGAGAAATCCTTATTGGAAAGCCCCCTCTTTCCTGGGAACGGCCTGGTTGTCATAAATGTGATTCTGTAATATTATTTGTAAATAATTAATTATTGATTCATATGATAAGGAAATATTTATTTTTGTAGATATAAATGAGGGATATATTTTTGTGGTTAAAAATGAAGGAGTTAATGTTGAGGTTTTTATCAGTATTTTTGTCGGAATGGAGGTATTAAAAATCAGGGTTTTTGAGATATTTTGCGGGAGTTATAATTTTTAATCCGACCGTTGGATCGTGGTAATTTTTGGATATGTTATACATATATAAGTTGAGTATATGTCCACAAATTTTGAACCGTTAAAAATGAACGTATGATTTATTATGAATTTTACGAGATGACTGGTTCAGAAATTGTTGAATTTTCGGAGTTAATCATTTTGGTAGAAAATTCTAGAATTGGTGGGCCCCACTCTTGGTTGGTGAAGAAATGTGCTAAGATTTTTATTCAAATGTGGTGGGTGGGAATAGTAGCAGGTAAAGCCATCAGGTTGCAGGTTAAGTCTGCTTCGGCGTGCTAACATTTTCCTATAAATAGAGGGCTAAGTTAGAATTGAAAATCACACCAGAAACAAGTTTTCTCTCTTTTTCTCTCTAGATTATTGAGTGTATTTTGTGAGTATTTAGATACTTTGAGAGTTTCTATTCATCAGAGCAAGTGTCTTTCAGCCTTATACCGGTATTCCGACCAGAAGTACTGTCTGTACGAGGTAAGGGATGTTATTTTATTCAAAAATGATATTATTTCTTCAATATCATTATGCCGAAATATTGGTTGGAAATTTTTATCAAATTTGGAACTTTTCACGTCGGGGTTACTATTCATGAGTTACTATTCATGAGTTACTATTCACGAGTTACTATTCACGAGTTACTATTCACCGAAAAATAAAATTTTCTTCTTTTCGTCTAAAATATCTATTCTGGGTACTAGCTTTGATTGTATCCATGTTTTGATCATTCTTGAATTCTACTTCACTATGAATAATTATAAGGTATTTTTGGACATGAATAAATCGAAATACGAATCCTTAATATTTATTATTTTGTTTCACTGGATTCGTTTTCTTTAATATATTTTTCATCATCCTCAGTCCTAAATGATGATATTACTGAATATCTTTGGCCGTAGTGCAAAGATGAATGATTAACTGATGAATATCTTTGGCCCGTAGTGCAAAGATGAACAGGTGTTGAGATGAACATGACCGACTGGTGATACAAATGAATATCTTTGGCCTGTAGTGCAAAGATGAATATTTGATTAAAAATGGTTATTGATTGTTGTTACAGGGATAAAATATTGATGATGGACTTTTAAATCTTAGAAGATAGTAGAACTCATTCTCTACTTGACTCTTCTAATGGTTTGCTGTTTCCGCTGCAGTTATTGATTTAAAACTTGTTGTCTATTGTATTCTATTAGATTTTTCCCTGTTGAAGACTAACGATAATTTGTTCTGTATTATCTTAGTCATAATGTTCTTTACTGGGCTAGTTGAGCTCACCCTTTTCCTTTTTGTTCCATTTTTCTCAGGAGGCGAGAATGTAGCGAGTACTAGTCGGGGTATGGAATGATGGTTCTAGAAGTTACTTTAGTAGTCCTCACTATTTTTGTGAAATAATGTATCAATAATTGTAATGAGGGCTTATTTGAGTGTGGATATTGTCTAAATGACAATATTTGTATTTAAACTCACAGTTCTTGTGTTGTAATAATAAAGATGTAGTTGTTTCTGTACCATGTATTTTGGCGACTCAGAATGGGTGTTGTATACCTATTTTGGGGGCGTCACAATTATTATGTTGGAATAACCTGTTTATGCGAAGTACCGCATACATGGTGAAATTCTTCTGTTATTCCATTCTTTATTATTCTGTTGAAATAACCTGTCTGTGCGGTCTATCGCATGCCTGGTGAATTATGTTGATATTTCATTCTTTATTATTCTGTTGGGATATCCTGTCTGTGCGGATTACGCATGACCGGTTCCATTCTTTATTATTTTGTTGAAATGACATGTCTATGTGGATTAGCACATGTATGATGAATGATCCTTCGTATTCATTCCTTATTAAATTGTGAAAATGATCTGTCTACGTGGATTATCGCATGGCGGACGAAAATCTATTTGCAGTTTTATATATTCTATTATACTCAGTTGGTGAAAGCTTTGGCTTCTATACCCCATGAAATTAGTGGAATATCTTTGATATTTGCGCTTCATCCAGTATCTTTTCATGAAAATATTCTTCTGAGCATTCTTGAATTTTACTCTACAAAGCAGTATCATGTTGACAATTTGGACGTTATTGGTTCTTGGATAAATTAATTTATAAATCTTTAAAATTTATCATTGAACTTGTTTTATTGAATTATTATGTCATTGTCATCATCCTCATGCTTATATTGTGATGAAAGTCATCTTTGGCTTACGTGTATAGATAGACTTGGTATGATTATGACCAATGATTATTCGGTATAATCATGACCGTAATGTGACGAATGATGTGATAAAAGTCCTCATTGACATGTAGTTCATTGGTGGACAGTTGTTGGTATGATTATGACCAGGGATTATTCGGTATAGTCATGACTATTGATGATTACAGGAATATCCTTGGTCGTGGAGCAGGGATGATTCGATTTTATTTATTAAGCTGAGTCTCAGCGATAAAGTTGATGAAAAACTTTTTAAATCATAGAAGATAGTAGATTTTATACTTGACTCTTCTAACGGATTGATTATTCCGTTACAGTTTTTGATCTAAAATTATTGTCTATTATATTCTATCAGTTGTTATACTATTGAAGGCTAATGATAACTTATTCTGTATTATCTTAGTCATAATATTTCTTACTGGGCTAGTTGAGCTCAACCTTATGCTTTCATTGTTCTCTTCAAGAAATGAGAACGTAGCTGGGACTAGTCGAGGAACAGAGTGATGATCCTAGATGGTGCATTAGTAGTCCTCACTATTCTGTGAAATAGCGTGATAATAAATGTAATGAGGACTCCATTGAGTGTGGATATTGTCCAGATGACAATATTTGTATTAAAACTCATAACTTATGTTTTGTCGTATTTTACACGACTGTTGTATATTTAGTTTGTATTTGTATTCAGTACCTTGTATCTAATGACCCAAGATGGGTGATGTATACCTATTTTGGGGGCGTCACAATGTATGCATATATGTAATATTTAGTCTTATTTTAACATTTATTCAATTACTTTTTTGTACCAAAAAGGATAAATATAAGACTATTATTAATTTTTTAAAATAAATTTAATGACAATTTTACCATTTTTAGTATAAAAAATTAATTACATTACTTATTGATGATTAGGAAATAAACTTAAAATTTGAGGTATTAATCTATATTTAGGTCTTAATTTTTGTATACCAAGAAGGGTAAAATTGTCATTATATTGATGATTATAAAATAACAAGATTTTAATTAGAAGTACATTTGTACATTTTAAAATATCTATTATTATATTGACTATTGATGATTTTATTAAGCTGAGCTCATAATGTATTAAATTTATTTTTAAAAAATTTAATAATAGTCCTATATTTACCCTTTTTATATAAAATAAATTAATAGAATAAATGTTAAAATGAAACTCATTATTACACAAAAACATTTTTAGCCACATGTCATTGTCATGTTATCAATTTCTGACATGGCACTATCAATTAAACATAATCAGAAAAAAAAATTAAAAGTTTAATCCTCTAATTGAAAAAATTGAAAAGACAATATCTAAAGTGGAAAAAAATTAAAATTTTAATCCCTTAATTAAAAAAATAAAAAAGACAATTTCCAAAGTGAAAAGTAAAAATAAAAATTCAGAATATTAATCTATATATTAGGCCAAACTTGGAAATGTAAAATTTTACTATATGAGTTCCATTTGGATTAAAATTTGTTCAAATTAGACATTACATTAATATTGCCTTCGGAGGGAAGAAATTAGAGTGGAATGGAATATAATGAAAACAAAGTGTGTTTGGCTACTCATTTCAAAAGAGAAATTATTTTGATAAGAGTATAAATTTACTGAGAGACGATGGTTGACTAAAGTTCATTTTATTAAAATAAATTAATAATTATGTCATTAACCAAACATACCACAAAATTATTTAATCCTTTTGTCCATTTCTGACTCAATCGGTGGAAGCAAGGTCGCAATGATGCAATGACTCTTACAGCCTTAACTCGATCGAAGTGTTTGTTTATTTTACAGTCTTAATCATGTTGGTTTATATATTTTTGATTTTAATGATGACACAACACATGGAGATGTTTTGTGCTTTTATGTACGGCCATATATTTAGTGGTGTTACATATTGTCTTCACTAAAAATGGGGAGAATGTTGATTTATATATTTCTTTATTTTGCATTTTATATTTCTGGCTATATTGTTCTGCATTTTATGTACTGCTGGTTTATCTAGACACATAAGCATAAGCAAACATTGTATCATGTCTGATAGTAACTGTGGAAGAACACAAGTTGAATCAGATATCAAAGCAAACAGACATAACTGTCTGTTTTAAACCTGCATAAAAAAATCAAAACGTTATCATTATTTATAACTTTAATATTGGCAAAAAACACCTTTACCCCCCTGTGATCGTCGACTTGTAAGTAATTGGCCACTGAACTTTAAAAATATATAATTGGACCACTATGCTTTCTGAAAATGAAAATTCAGGTCATTCCGTCCAATTTCTTGAATGGACGTCAAATATTTTCAGACGTAGCATTGAAAAAATTTTAAAAAATTATTATTTTCTGATGTGGCAACACAAAACTGTAAGCATTGAGTCACTGTACTTAAAAAAATGTAATTGACCCACTAAACTTTTTTAAAAAAAATAATTAGGTCATTCATTGGACGGACGTCAAATACTATGAAAAATATTAAAATATATTAATAACTAAACATAAAAATAAAAAACAAAATAAAATAAAAAATAGAACCAAATCAAAATCAAAATAAGAATGAAGAGGGGTGGTTTTCTGCACTTCTTATGTGAATTTCTTGGGACTTATTGGTTGCTGGGTATGCACAAAATGAACTATTTGATGATGCATTGGAAGTTTGTAGGGATATACAAACATTTGGCGTCGAACCCGATTCTGGTACAATGGCTAGCCTCTTGCCTGTTGTTGGGGCCTGATATTTCTTTCATTGGGCCCGACTAATTGGGCCCATCCGTTTAATTAGCCTAGTGGACCTTTATCACTAAGTCTTATAGTCATTGGGCCTAACATTTATATTGCCTTTGTTGTATCCCGTTAATGATGGGCTGGGTCAAGTGGCCGGCCCATAAGATCTTTTAATATCTAAGACTTTGACTGGTAATGATGAGGGGGGTAGGGCAGTTGACCAAGCACCTGCAGATCATTAATGTGGATGGGATCTTATCCGGCCGACGGCAGGAACAGTGGAAAAAAGGTGATAACCTGCATGCAGTCGGCTGGGACAAGGGGTGACTGAGAGGGGGTGTCAGATCATGGTTGGTGGCACACAAAACCGAGCATGAGAGTATAACCTAGCAAGGGGGTCTCCTAACAAAAGGTACGCATACACTTTCTACCTAGCTCAACACACTAGACATTTTTTACACCTTCCATTGTTAAACCTTGAACACCTGTATTGACTCTCACGCCGGAGCTATCCCCCGACGGTCCAGCCGTCAAGCTTTTGGTGTTGATCGTGTTTTCTGTGCAGGATTAGGGCGTCTTACGTGATTGGGACGTCATCAAAGATCTTGGCGTTAACATTGGCGCTAGAAGGAGGGCTGTTCTAGTGTTTCAGAGCTTTCAATCACAAACATTTATTTGTTCCACGCTCTCAGGATGGAGAAGAGCAGAGCAGACACGCCTGAAGGACAACCGATGACTGTTGGTGACTCACCACCACGAGTTTCTGTTAGAGATCGTTTGAGGCCCACACTAAGTGCTCATGCTAGCACAGCCTCCAAGCGGTCACATGGAGACTCTCGTCCAAGAGCCGTGGGCAAAGCTAAGAGAAAGTTAATCTTCACGACGGATAAGGAATCCGGCCGTGGCCGGAAACAGCTAGACCACGACGAGAAGACCTCCCGATTGGCTAAGATGGCGGAAGAGGCCGATAGGGCCATGGAGTCACTCATGAAGCAAAGGCAGGATATAGCCGAGCAGATGTCCCGGATGGAGGAGTTGAGGGATGAAGCATCGAGTTACGTCCCGTCTGAAAGGCGTGTGCATCGCAGCGGGAAGGAGCCGGTTCAGTCAGAACGTGGGTTTCAAAGCCGACATCGGGAGAGAGAAAGATCGAGGAGCCCTACTCCTCGAAGATCGAAGGAAGCATTCCGTCGTGACGTCCCTGCAGGGCAGACCCGAAGTGGTAGGAAAGGCCGATCCAGAGAACGAACTCCAGAGAGCATGGAGAGGGCACTCATTGTCACACATTCCCACCACAGTCGTCGGACCCAGAGGCGAAGCAGGTCCGGGGGCCGTACACCCGAAAGTCGGGTACTTCGCTCAGAAGACCGTCGTCGCGAGAGTCCTTCGGAGGTTGGGGGTATCATGATCAACGACCGACCTACTCCGAGAAAGAGAGAGTCGTCGGAGAAGGGAGTGTCGTCGCAACCGGAAGGAGTAGAATACCTCGTAAAAGAACTGAAGGCGCTCCAGAAGCAGTTGGCCGAGGTCCAACAGGTGAAGAATACTCCGGGAAAGAAAGCATCCCCGTTCTCCTCGGACATTCTTAAGGAGAAGGCGGACACCTCTAAGAAGTTGCCTCACTTGGAAAGTTACGACGGTTCGGGAGATCCTTACGACCACAGCCAAGCATTTGACCGGTTGATGGACTACTACGATTTCGCTGACGCTGCTAAGTGCCATATGTTTGTTACGACGTTGAGAAAGGACGCGAGGCAGTGGATGGGAAATTTACCGGCAGATTCAATTTCCTCATGGTCCGAACTCTGCGACAAGTTCCATGCTCGTTTTGGGAGTAACCGAAGGAGAGGGAAGCCCACGGGCTCTTTGGCACAGGTCAGACAGTACACCGATGAGTCTTTGGGTCAGTATGTGAAGAGGTTCCGAGAAGCCGTTGGCCAGGTGTCTGATTTGAACGATCTCCAAGCCGTGGGTTTGTTTCAGAACGGTCTAGACCTAGTAAAGTCGGAGAAGCTGGTGAAAAAGTTGATGTTCAATCACCCGAAAAGCCTGGCAGAGGCATTCGACAAGGCAGAAGGTTATATCGTTGTGGAAGAGGCTATGAGTAGCTTGAAGCGTTCCTCTACGGAACAGATGAAGGAGGCAGATGCCCCTAGAACCCGGGATGATCCGAAAAAGACTGGGGGGTACAGTGATAGATCGGAGAGTCGTTCCAAGAAGTTCAACAACTCGTGGCGACAAGGAGATGCTCGTCCGCCCGCTTCGACCCCGAAGGTGAATAAGGTTTATACCAAACTGAACACGGACAGATCGGTGATTCTAGACCAAATCCGAAACCAGCCGTTCTTTGAGCCACCGAGGGACAACTATAGGACCGGGCAGGGCAACCCTCGAAAATATTGTAACTATCATCAAGCCGCAGGCCATGGCACCAATGAGTGTTGTAATCTTAAGGATTTTGTGGAAAGAAAGATCCAGAGCGGTTTGTTGGTCCAATATGTGGCCGAAAAGAGTCACCAAGGTGCCGACCGCACCGTTCAGTCAGTTCTAACAGATCCTCCTGTGCAGCCCGTCCCGAACCCGCCACCAAGGCATGTCATCGACGTAATAACAGGGGGAACGTCGGGGAAATTGGTAGGAAGAAAGAGAAGGGGGTATCTGGATTCGGTTATGTCCATATCAGGTGCCTCTCCAAAGGTGGATAGACCATTTCCCGGAACTATTATATCTTTTACAGACACGGACTATCCTTTGGAGCCCATTGATCCACATGAAGGAGCATTAGTGATCACCGCGCAAGTGGGCTCGGTAGACATGAAGCGTATGATGATAGATAACGGGTCTTCAGTGGATATTCTGTACGCCCACGCATATCAAAGAATGCATCTTGAAGGGCGAAAGATGGAAGTTGGGCAGGAGACTCCTCTCTATGGTTTCAGCAACGATCCGGTCAAAGTTGCAGGCACTATCGAACTCCCAGTGGTCTTCGGCACAGCCCCTCAGCAGGCGGAAATAATGTGTAAATTCTATGTTGTGCATGTAGATTCGGCTTACAACGCTATACTGGGAAGACCTACCCTGACGGCTCTCCAAGCCGTGACTTCCATCCCCCATTTCAAGATTAAGTTCCCCACAGCGCACGGAGTCGGAGAGGTGGCTGGGGATTTAGATCTAGCCCGACGCTGTTACCGGAATGCGTGCATCTCTTCCGGAGTAGGAGTTAGTAAACAGAAACAAACCATGGCAATCGAGATTGAGCCCTTCACTGAAAGCAGTTCCGAGCCATTGGTAACACCTGCGGGGGAGACGGAGGTGATCGAGTTGGTCCTCGGGAAAGCGGACAAGACAGTAAAAATTGGTTTGGGTCTACCAGAGCCTCTTCGGACAAATCTTATGGAACTCCTTCGCAGCTATGCGGACATTTTTGCATGGGAACCAAAGGACATGCCTGGGATTAGCAGAAGGGTTGCTGAGCACCGATTGGAGGTGGATCCCTCGAAGAAGCCTGTTCGGCAAAAGAGACGGATCTTCGCACCCGAGCGACAGAAGATAATTGACGAAGAGATCGCCAAGCTGTTGGCTGCTGATTTCATTTTTGAGATCGACTACCCACAGTGGATGGCCAATGTAGTATTGGTGCAGAAGCAAAACCAGAAATGGCGAGTTTGCATTGATTACACCGACCTAAATAAAGCTTGCCCGAAGGACTTTTATCCTTTACCCCATATTGATCAACTTATTGATGCAACTTCAGGTTATGCTCTACTAAGCTTTATGGATGCTTTTTCAGGTTATCATCAAATATCTATGTGTAGGGAAGATATCCCGAAGACAGCATTCATTACACACCGTTCGGTATACGCCTATAAGAAGATGACCTTTGGCCTTATAAATGCTGGAGCAACCTACCAAAGAATGATGAATTTTATTTTCCACAAGCAGCTGGGAAAGAATATGGAGGTTTATGTGGACGACATGATCGTTAAAAGCGGGCAGGTTCAGAAACATTTGGATGATCTGGAGGAATGTTTCCAGACTGTCCGACAGCACAAATTGAGGCTTAATCCCGCAAAATGTACCTTCGGCCTCGGTGCGGGAAAGTTCTTGGGGTATCTAGTTAGCCAGAGGGGCATCGAAGCTAATCCGGAGAAAATTCAAGCAGTCCTTGACATGAAGACTCCTCAATCATTTAAAGACGTCCAACGCTTGACCGGTAGAATTGCGGCTCTGAGGAGGTTCATGTCCAAATCCGCAGAGAGGTGTCTACCATTCTTCGACACACTGAAGGGGCCGAAGAACGCTAAAACTTTCCAATGGACCTCGCTCTGTGAAGAAGCCTTCCAAGGCATAAAGACCTATCTGTCCTCTGCTCCCCTATTGGTAAAACCCACTCCGAAAGAAACCTTATATCTATACCTTGCAGCAAGTCCCTTAGCCGTTGGAGCGGTGTTGATTCGGGAGATCAGCGGAAAGCAGCACCCGGTCTATTACGTCAGTCACGTCCTACGAGACGCCGAAACCAGGTATCCAAATATTGAAAAGATTGCCTTTGCTTTAGTAATTGCTAGCCGAAAGCTTCGGCAATACTTTCAGGGCAGGCTCTTGATCGTCTACACAGATCAACCACTGAAAAAGGTAATGGGCAAGCCGGAGGTTTCGGGGAGATTGGCAGCATGGACCATGGAATTGTCCCAGTTTTTCCTCGAATACCATCCCCGAACCGCTATCAAGGGACAAGCTTTGGCCGACTTTGTGGTAGAATGTTCCTTTACCGAGGCAGATGCTGAGTCGCCGGAAACGAGGACATCTGATCGAACTGTTACACTTCTTCAGCACGGTCAGAATACATGGACACTGTACGTAGATGGGTCTTCCACAGTGAATGTCAGTGGAGCAGGGATTATTCTGACCAGTCCGGAAGGGTTCAAGGTACAACAAGCCATTAGATTCGGGTTTAAGGCGACCAACAACGAGGCCGAGTATGAAGCCGTTCTAGCTGGGGTTCGGCTGGCGAAGAGCCTAGAAGTCCAGAAATTGAGTATCTATAGTGACTCTCAGTTGGTCGTCAAGCAGTTATCAGGAGAATACGAAGCTCGGGGGACGAGGATGATCAAGTACTTGGCAGAATTGAAAGACCGACTCCGATACTTTGCTTTTCACGAATTTCAAGGCGTAGAGCGTAACCATAATTCTATTGCCGATGCCTTATCAAAGTTAGCCACTACAGATGCTGTCGTGTTCAACGGGTCAATCTATCTGGAGGTCTTACAGCAGCCTAGTGTTCAACATGACTCGGTGATGTGTATCGAGCGACCTGACTGCTGGATGACTCCCTACATCAATTATTTGGCAGACGGCGTCCTTCCTTCGGATCAGATGTTAGCAAAAAAGGTCAAATACAAAAGTGCCTACTTCGTTCTCATTGACGGGGATCTTTATCGGAGGGCATTTTCGTCACCATTATTGAAATGTCTGGTCCCGTCCGAAGCAGAGTACGCCCTTCGGGAAGTTCATGAGGGTATCTGCGGTGATCACATGGCGGCTAAGTCGCTGGCATACAAAGTTCTTCGGCAGGGGTACTACTGGCCAACGATCTTCAAGGAGGCTACGGAATACGTGAAAAAGTGTGATAAATGTCAGCTCAACAGTCCGATCCCACATCAGCCACCGGAAGAGCTATACTCGATTCTATCTCCTATACCCTTCGCTGTCTGGGGGGTTGATATACTGGGTCCGTTACCGAAGGCTAAGGGGCAGGTCAGCTTCGTCATCGTCGCCATTGATTATATGACCAAATGGGTCGAGGCGAAACCACTTCGGCTGATAACGGAACAGGAGTGTCTGAAATTTATAAAAGAATTCGTAGTGTTTCGCTTCGGGATCCCTCAAGTGGTGATATCAGACAACGGACGTCAGTTTGTGGGATCAAGATTTGAAGGCTTTCTGAAGGAGCTGGGGGTTCAGCACAGGAAGACGTCAGTGGCTCATCCGCAATCGAACGGGCAGGTCGAAGTGACTAACAGAACACTCCTAAACGGGATCAAGCGCAGATTGGACGAAGCCAAAGGAAGATGGCCGGAAGAGCTGCTCAGCGTATTGTGGGCTTATAGGACTACGCCGAGGACAACAACAGGGGACTCACCTTTCAGACTGGCCTACGGCACTGATGCCTTAGTCCCAATTGAGATTGGATCTCCAAGCCTTCGAGTTAGTCAGTTCAGTGAGATCTACAATGACGAGGGATTAAAAGCCAACTTGGACCTGCTAGAGGAAGTCAGAGAAATGGCTATGATCAAGTTAGCAGCCTACCAAAGAAGAGTCGCCAAGCACTACAACAAAGGGGTAAAGCTCCGAAGATTCGAGGTGGGAGACCTCGTTCTCAGAGAGGCCGAAGCATCTACACCGCAGAACACTGGGAAGTTGATGCCGAACTGGGAAGGACCGTATGAAGTGGTCGAAGTACCAAAGCCCGGGACATATCGACTGAAGGCCTTGGATGGATCCGAAATTCAGAACACATGGCACGCAGGCAGGCTCCGAAAGTACTTTCAATAGAAACCAAGTCAGTCCACGGGGAGTCTGTACATAACCGTTCATCATCAATAAAAAGTCACTTTTTTCACAACTGATCTTCGCATCTGTCCTAATGTCACAGTGAAGTAAGGAGGTATGGTAGGACTCGCTGGCCATTCGATGGCAGCCAATCTATTTGATACCCCGTGTGGTAGTCAAATCCCGGATCCTATATTGATTTTTACCAAGGGTGGTGAAATCAATGGTCACCGAAGTAAGGAGGTATGGTAGGACTCGCTGGCCATTCGATGGCAGCCAATCTATTTGATACCCCGTGTGGTAGTCAAATCCCGGATCCTATATTGATTTTTACCAAGGGTGGTGAAATCAATGGTCACCGAAGTAAGGAGGTATGGTAGGACTCGCTGGCCATTCGATGGCAGCCAATCTATTTGATACCCCGTGTGGTAGTCAAATCCTGGATCCTATATTGTTTTTTACCAAGGGTGGTAAAATCAATGGTCACCGAAGTAAGGAGGTATGGTAGGACTCGCTGGCCATTCGATGGCAGCCAATCTATTTGATACCCTGTGTGGTAGTCAAATCCTGGATCCTATATTGTTTTTTACCAAGGGTGGTAGAATCAATGGCCACCAAAGCTAAAAGGTTCGGGCAGACTTGTCGACCATTCGATGATAACCGCACCGTCCGGTGATCCTAAGAACCTTATCAGGCCCTTCCGGGTAGACAAGCATCGTCATTCAGACTTCGTCCGATCCCTCGCGGCATCTACCTCACACTTCGGTAACGAATAAGTATTCCCTTATTTTATTATTTTTGCCTAAATCGTTCTAAGTGTTGAGTTCGGAAGGCCATGTTATTTAGCTTCGTCTCACCTGTTATACGACTTGCTTAGTTGCTAATTAACAGTTTAAAGTTAGGCCCACGGAGGAGCTGGTACATTTTTCAAATTAAATCCATATTGAAGTGCTGGTAAACAGTGAAAACCGAAGTCATAAAGAATGATATCGATAACACTGATATTTTATTTACACAATGATGTTTACAAAGCGATAGAAGCTTTACAAAAATCCTACAGCTAAGGGAAAGAAAACCATCTTCAGAGATCGGCTTCGTCTTCCGAAGAGTCCAGGATAGTCGGTTCAACCTTGGCGGCGACAAGTCTTGACTTGTCTTTGCTTCGGCATTCGTCGTATCCATCCGAGAACATCTGGATGATCTCCTCGTTCAACTCAGCAGATTTTCGGTATTCTTGTTGGATTTCCTTCCGAAGATCTCCGGTTAGAGGAGGACCCAAGTCTCTCAGAGCCCGAAGTTCGCGGAGCTCCTCTTCGAGTTTTGCCCGCTCCTTCAGATGTCTCAGATCCCTGGCCTCAAGGTCGTGTACTTGTATAGCCAAGCTCTTATTGGTCTTCACCATCGTCTCGTTCTTCCCAACAAGAACCTCGTTCCGACGAACCAGGTCTATGTTTGAAGTAACGGTCAGCTGATGGGTGGCCTCGGATGTCTCCAACTGTTCTTTCAACTTATTTAAGTCCTTCTGAAGGCCTTCTTTATTGAAGATAGTGATACCATGAGCCCTTCTCTCCCTCTCCAGAGCAGAAGCCATAGTGGCCATCTCTCGCCTGGCCGCATCTTCTTCGGCTTCAGACTCTCTGTATCGGGGGAGAAGTCTCCCGAAGACAGCATTGGCCTGCAGACATTTAAAGCGAATTAGTAGAAGAAACAGATGATCCCTAGATATTTCAATTGAACCAACTCACCTTAGCCTGGTAACTCATGCCCTCCTCGATCAAATCCCTGATCGAACTGTTTCCGAACCGATGGTCATCGGTCTCCCGAACAAAGGAGTCGAACAGCTGAAAAGGAAAGTTCTCGTTAAAATCAGGCCATACAGTGGGGGAAGACGCAGCTTCTCGCCGGAAGGTAGAGGAAGAGGGTCTTGGAGGAGAAGGCACTGATGGTTCAGGAGGCGGTGCTGGTTGATCCTCGGAGGACTGCTTCCTTTTACGAGACAGAAGAGGAGACTCATTCAAGTTTTCGAGCTCATCTTCTGAAACGTGGATCTCCACAGGGATGACGGGGGGAGGCTCGACTGCAGCAGGACGAGGAACTCGAAGCTCATCGGCAGACAGAGGAGTCACGTGAGTCCTCCTTTTCTTTATCCGTAGAGCCTGCATTCGCTCGGTCGCAGGCAAATCAATCAGACTCGCTGTAGAAGTTGATTGAGTTCCTTGAGGATTTGACCGGACTTTCCGAACCGCCCTCTTCTTCTGTCGAGGTCGGCTAGGCTCCTCGGCAGGTTCTGATCCACGGGAGACCTCTGCATCCTGGGCCTCCGAGGCCGGAAGTTCTTCTTGGGGAACTTCAGTGGAAGGGGATGAAGGCTTGCCAGAAAGGTACCTATCCAAATCCCTCCGATCGGTCGAAGTCGGCTTGATGAGAGACAACTTGTGGTCATACAACCAAGCTTGTTTGCCCAGGAGACCGAAGCTCCACTCCTTCAGAGGTATCTTCTCTATGATGCGCGTCATTTCTCTTATGCGCTCCTCGGATATGTCTCCGAAGTCTGCAGAGACGCGATCAGAAGTGGTCCAGTCAGGAACAGAAGAGATTTCGGGCCCGTTGACGAAGAACCATTTGTTATGCCATCCTCGGTTGCTCGAAGGAGTGTCCATCAGAGACCGCTTCTCGATCCTGGCATTGGGCTTGGGGGCTATCTTACTTAGCACCTTGAAGCCTTTCTCCCGTGATTTCCCCACAGAGAAGAGGGTGAAGAAGGAATCCACAGCAGGAGGAACTCCTATCTCGTAGCAGAAGGCTATATAAGCCAGTATGTGGATGTACGAGTTCGGCACCAGTTGGGCGAACCCCACTCCAACAAACCCTAAAAGGGTGATCAAAAAGGCGTGAAGAGGGAACCTCACCCCCTTCTCCAGAAAGGTTGCCGGAACGGCGATCCAGCCATCGGGACGCTGATACATCCTTTCGTGAGGAGCCGCTATCCGTACCCTGTGGGTATCCGGGATCTGATAGCGAGCTCTGATGTTGCAGAGCTCAGTTTCATTCACGGTGGAAGGGGTGTTGGCATGAGGAAAGTCTTCCTCGTTCTGGAAAAAATCAGATGGGTTGGGGAGTGGTTCCATGGACGGAGCTCCCTTACTCGCGGCATTGATTTGGGGGCTTGAGCCCGGGACCTCTTTGTCAGGAGTGGGGTGAGGGGTCACGGTGGAGATGGGGGCGACACGAAGGGGAGAACTGGTATCGGGATTCTGAGATGCCATTGTTGAGAACTTACAGAGAAAGTGAAGAGATTCGAGGAGGAGAAGACAATAAGCTCTTATGAATTCGAAATGGCAGGGAACCCTCCAAGGAGAATGGACAGCGGCTTTTATAGCAAATGATTTTTTCAAAATTTGCACGAGAGCCGAGGGCGGCGCATTAATTGGGGATAATGATGAGGGAGAGGAAAGGGTAACGTCTTACTCTGGCGTTGGTGGGTTACCCAAGGTAGGCTGGCGCCCAGTGGGCCCTTTCGTCCTGTGGACTCGCGCTATTTGCAGTCAGTCTTCCACTAAACATCCTGTTTAATAAAAGACTAGGGGGCAATGTTGGGGCCTGATATTTCTTTCATTGGGCCCGACTAATTGGGCCCATCCGTTTAATTAGCCTAGTGGACCTTTATCACTAAGTCTTATAGTCATTGGGCCTAACATTTATATTGCCTTTGTTGTATCCCGTTAATGATGGGCTGGGTCAAGTGGCCGGCCCATAAGATCTTTTAATATCTAAGACTTTGACTGGTAATGATGAGGGGGGTAGGGCAGTTGACCAAGCACCTGCAGATCATTAATGTGGATGGGATCTTATCCGGCCGACGGCAGGAACAGTGGAAAAAAGGTGATAACCTGCATGCAGTCGGCTGGGACAAGGGGTGACTGAGAGGGGGTGTCAGATCATGGTTGGTGGCACACAAAATCGAGCATGAGAGTATAACCTAGCAAGGGGGTCTCCTAACAAAAGGTACGCATACACTTTCTACCTAGCTCAACACACTAGACATTTTTTACACCTTCCATTGTTAAACCTTGAACACCTGTATTGACTCTCACGCCGGAGCTATCCCCCGACGGTCCAGCCGTCAAGCTTTTGGTGTTGATCGTGTTTTCTGTGCAGGATTAGGGCGTCTTACGTGATTGGGACGTCATCAAAGATCTTGGCGTTAACACCTGTTATAACTAATACATCACGTAACAATGTCATGGCTGTGAATGATATGTTCATAAACCATGCTAATGAGAGTTTGGTTTCATGGAATGTTATGATTGTAGTGTATGTGAATAATTGTGTTGATAGAATTACCGAAGAATTGTGTTGTCATATCTTAGTCAAAAGTTGTTTAAATATTTAGAATGTTCGTATATCCAACTAATTTATACCTACTTATTTATAACTGAACATTTAAGAAAAAAGTTTGAAGATTGAAGCAAAACAACTCCCAATACAACCAAATTATCTTCCACCGCAAAAACCCTAAAATTTAAAATTTAATATAATCTAAACCCAATAATCCACATAAGAAGTGCAGAAAATCACCACTCTTCACTCTTATTTTGATTTTGATTTGGTTCTGTTTTTTATTTTATTTTGTTTTTTTTTATTTTTATGTTTAGTAATTAATAGATTTTAATATTTTTCATAGTATTTGACGTCTGTCCAATGAATTACCTAATTAAATTTTTTTAAAAGTTTAGTGGGTCAATTATATTTTTTTAAAGTATAGTGGCTCAATGCTTACAGTTTTGTGTTGCCACATTAGAAAATAACGATTTTTTGATTTTTTTCAATGCCACGTTTGAAAATATTTAACGTCCGTCCAATCTTGGACGGAATGGCCTGAATTTTTATTTTTAGAAAACACAGTGGTCCAATTGCATATTTTTAAAATTCAGTGGCCAATTACTTACAAGTCGACGATCACAGAGGGATTAAGGTGTTTTTTACCTTTTAATATTTACACATATTCACCTCCTTTAGATGTGCACGTACACTTACAGATCATGTATTTCAAATTAAGACTTTTAAACACTACAAAGGGGCCTAGCCCAGTTACTTCCCGGTTATGTACGAGAGGCACAACCCGATGTACTGTGATTCTCCTTAAACCTTATACTTGGGCTAGGACCACTAGGTTATGAAATAAATTTGATACTTTTATTATTCATAAAATAGAAAAGTCTAAAACACATAAGCTCCAATACTAATATTTTTAATTTTTCCACCCATATATGGAAATAAATATTCCGTAACAAGAAATATAAAATCTATATTATAAAGTGTCAAACTTTTTGTAAATGTATTTTGGTCACACATGCATAATAATCAATTTTACAAATAAAAAAAAAGCATTTTAATTAAGACCCAAATTAAATAAAGTAATTTTAATTTTATTTATTTATTTATCACGTCATTATCTTAACTCACATGCTCGTACTGTTGAACATGCCGACTCATGGTCCCCGCAACTTTCTTTTGTGCACGTGTCGATAAAGACCTTCAATCTCATCATCCACGTCGGAAGGGGTGGACCGGTCCCACATCTGCAAAGGTATTTTCAGTAGAGAAAATGTGCACTTTATTTATTTCTCCTTCCAAAAAGACCAATCCGACAAATCAGCCACCAGGTTGTCGGTCTTTTCAGGTTTTCGCCAGCATTATGCACCGGATAATCTCGAGATCTGTATGACTTTCAACGGTGAGGATCTTATTTATGATGATGGAATCCAATCGGAGCCGTCATTTCAGGAGTTAAAGGAGTCAAAGAAAGGTACTCCCTCTAAAACGAAAACAGAAAAGAAGTGGTTAAAAATTGTTTGAAAAATAATACCCCCTCTATCCCATAATATAAATTATTTTAGAGTAAAAAATCAAAATTCAAAATAGATCGAGTTGAGATTAAATTATACCCAAAAAATAGAAACACCAATAAAATACCATTTTAAGTATCTAATTGATAAAAATTAAATTTTACGGACGACTTTAAAAGTAGATGATAACTTGGAGGGACAAAAGTGTCGCTCAGCCGTTCTTCTTTCTCTCCCGTTACTGATGGAGTTGGACCAATTTTTTGTTCTACCAGCCTATCATAATTATGGATCCGGTTATAATAAAGTTAACTTAATGATAAGTTAGTTAATTGATTAATACAATACTGATACGCAGAGGAAAAGACCACCTTCTAGTCTGCGTATTAACAAGTCAATTGATCAAAGTTAATTTTATACTAACCATTCCCCATAATTATACCTCCATTTTTATTTTTACTATTTAAACTCAAAAGAATATATTGTATCGTTCAATAATGCAAATTATGTTTTGGTAGGATGGATTCAAAACATAAAATATTTTCGTTTCGAAATATTAAATTTAGCAATTATAAACATCTATTACATAAAAATAATTACAATTATGTTTTACAATTTTACAAATGAGATAAATTTTTGTAGTCACTAATCCTTGCGAAAAATAGTTAAGATCAAATCCACTAGCCTATTTATAACATTTTTTTCAAAATATCTAGAATGTATACAAGTTAAGTTATTACATATACAAATCTACAACACTTTATCATAGAAACTAATCCCTCCGTCCCAAATTAACTGCTCAGTTTTGACTTTTTAAAATCAAATTGACCATTTTTAAAATTAATATTTTTACTATTTTTGCTAAAATATAGGTGAAGTGATTATAATCAAAAGAAAGTATATACAATTTATTACTAATCCCAGTTTTTATAATTTTAGAAATATATTTATATATGCTTAATTATTAATTCTAAAAATAGTCAATTTGACTTAAAAAAGTTAAAACTGAATAATTAATTTAGAACAGAAGGAGTAATATTTATTAAATAAAAAATCTAAAAAATATCAACTAGTGTCACCATATAAACGCCTTGTAGCCTTGTGGGTGTGTACAAGGCTGGTGGTGTAATCTCTTGAAAACGTGTATTTTGCAACACCAACCAAATCAGCTTTAATTATGTCTTTTAAGAAAGGTATCTTAGTGTACTTCAGATAAACGTATTTTATACTAACTAAACAACCTGAATCACTACTGTGCTCATGGGCGGATCTAGGATTTTTTTTTAGTAGGGGCAGATTTTTATTAATTTTTTTGTGATGTTATTGATTTATTTTTGGAACGTTTAAATTTTGATCACATATCATGAATGTCTAAATTAATCAAAATACAAGTATACAACAATCCCAAACAAATAATTATTTTATTAAACATAAATATAATTCTATAATGTACAACAAATATATATTCATAATCCAAACTAAGAAAAAAAATTCAAAATAAAAAATATTTAGATACAAATTTAAAAACTTGTAAGACCCCAACTTTTATAAATAAGTTGAATTTTCTATAAATATCATTTTTGAATATTATGGAGTTAATTTTATATAATGTTATAGTTGTGGGTAATATTTATAAATTTTACAAAGTACGCAAGTTGTTATATAATATTCGATTGGTCGGGGAATATTCGTTTTAACAGGGAATATTCGTACAACGACACAATCATTGGTGGACCCCACAACGGAATTATTGTCGGATTGAGAAAACGACAAAAATATTTTATTAAAAATAACGGCGGAAGTTTTACCATTGTTACTGTTGAACTACTCGGTAGTAAAAGTACAGTAATACGTGTGGTTGCATAGTAGCACACAGTATTGATTATTAATACTTATGTGAGAAGTCACTCAGTTTGATTCAATTATTGTCAGTTAATAATATGAATTATTTAGCGATAATGACGTTTTGTTTTATTCGTATTATTAACGTAATAAAACAGAAACATCTTTTTATATAAAACAGAATACTTTATTAAAGTTATTCTATAAATAGAATATATTATATTTTATTTAAAAGATTTTTCTTTAAATATGGACCGTCAGATTAAAGTAATCAATCTGGACCGTTCATAGATTAGTTGTTATGCATTCTATTTTTCTATAAATAGCAGCTCATTCCTTCATTGTTTTTTACGAATTCACTGAACTCTAGAGAGAGAAACTATAGAAAGAGAGAAGAAGAGTATTCTGCTACTTAACTACTTCCTTATTTCAGCTCTTCTTTAAAACGGTAAGGGGTGTTATTCTTTCTTATTCATGAAGAGAACTGTTGTTATTCCATTTCTTATTATTCTGTTGGAATAACCTGTATACGCGGTCTACCGTATACTTGGTGACATTCTTCTATTATTCTGTTGGAACATCCTGTCTGCGTGTTTTACACCGGACCTGGTTCCGTTTTTATTATTATTCTGTTGGAACATCCTGTCTGTGTATTTTATACCGGACCTGGTTCCGTTTTTATTATTATTCTGTTGGAACATCCTGTCTGTGTGTTTTACACCGGACCTGGTTCCGTCTTTATTATTATTCTGTTGGAATATCCTGTCTGTGCGTTTTACGCCGGACCTGGTTCCATTATTTATTATTCTGTGGGAATAACCTGTCTGTGCGGTCTATCGCATGCATGGTGATTTCTTTTGTTATTCCATTCTTTATTATACTCAGTTGTTTAAGTTTTGACTTCTATACCCCATGAAATTTGTGAAATATCCTTGATAATTGCGTTTCATCCAGTATCTTTTCATGAAAATATTCTTCTAAGCCTTCTTGAATTTTACTCCACAAAGCAGTATCATGTTGACAATTTGGACGTTATTAATTCTTGAATAAATTAATTCTTCAACTTGTTTTATTGAATTCTTATATCATTGTCATCATCCTCATGTTTATAAAATGTTGAAAGTCATCTGTGGCATGTAGTGCATAGATGGACTTGGTATGATTATGACCAGGGATTATTCGGTATAATCATGACCGTAATGTTACAAATGATGTGGTAAAAGTCATCATTGGCCCGTAGTGCATTGATGAACAGTTGTTGGCATGATCATGACCATTAATGAATACACGAATATCCTTGACCGTAGTGCAAGGGTGATTCGATGATGTGGATTATTTTATTAAGCTGAGTCACAGCGATAACAGTGTTGAAAAACCTTTTAAATCATAAAAGATAGTAGAGTTTATTTTCTACTTGACTCTTTTAATGGATTGCTTGTTCCACTGCAGTTAAACTTGATGTCTATTATATTTTATCAGTTTAACATTGTTGAAGGCTAATGATAATTTATTCTGCATTATCTTAGTCATAATATTTCTTACTGGGCTAGTTGAGCTCACCCTTTCTTTCACTGTTCTCTTCAGGAAATGAGAACGTAGCTGGGGCAAGTCGGGGAACGGAGTGATGGTTCAAATGATAGTATTAGTTAGTAGTCCTCACTATTTTATGTAATAGTGTGTTAATAAATGTAATGAGGACTCCTTTTGAGTATGAATACTCTCTAGAAGATAATATTTGTACTCAAACTCACAGTTTATGTTTTGTCGTATTGTACACGACAGTTGTATTAGTAAGTTGTATTTGTATTCTGTGTTATGTATCTGACGACCCAAGATGGGTGATGTATACCTAATTTTGGGGGCGTCACAAAACTTATTTCGATTACTTGTCATAGTTCAATTTGAATGATTTTCCAAATGCTCAAAACCTGAAATCAAATTTGTTTTTTATTTTCAAACAAAATCACGAATTAATTTCAAAATATAAACCAATTTTGGTATTTTTTTAATAAGTTTCAAATAACCTTTACTTGACATAAGAGAAACAAATCATCCAAAATGTATACTCACAACACAAAATTATGTTGTGTCGATTAGTTAGATGCATTCTTACTTATTATTTGCTTCTAAGGTCATGACAAACAGATAAAATTTATATATAACTTTCACTCCTGAAATATGTTGAATTCCCTATAATCTTGATTAGAGTACAATATACATTAAATCTTTAACTTCAGCTCAATTGTGCTCAATTCATCTTTCCAAAACAACAACTAGCTTTGACAAAATTATCATCACATTTTATATAATTAATTAATAACAGAACCTTGAAAAAACTAGTGCCACATAATTATCCAAATCATCATATATACATCTAGTTTCTACAACCAAAACAAAGTAAGAAATTATACCCCAAAGTAAAAGTTCATATTACGGTAGACTCAAACTTAAACAATAATGGCGAAGTTACAACTTTAAATTGGAGCAAACTTCGAGTGAGAAGAAAAATGTAAATATTTATAATTCTACCAACCACTTTAATTAATCAGATAATAGCCAAAAATATTATGTCATTGATGGGAAAAATAATTGATAAATGAAATATTTAAAGATAATTATCACTTCAATATGAAAGTTGTAGAAAGTTTCAATAATCTATCCCCTTGAGTTTATTAACTTATATTTCTGCCCCTATTCATATATCTAAAAAAAATTTAGCATAGCTGCCCCTCCATGTACACTCGCCACTGACCTGGTTTAGACCTGACAACTTATTATTAGAGATATACTCAGCTGCTTAGACTTGGTCTTCCATATCAGATTGTATAATTCAAATCAGATAGATTGTTTAATTCAAATGTATTTAGCTGTCATCTATAGTTATAGGTATTAAGTTGTAACTATCCTACTTTGTAGGATATTCAAATCTTCCTTACTTATCTTCTGATGTATTTATATAGTTGTTCAATCAATACAAAATAGTAAGTTTGTACAACTCTTTCATGGTATCAGAGCAAAAGCAGAGATAACCAATTCCATTTTTTTTTCTTCTAGCGACAGTATTGAACAACCATGTCCACCTCTTCCTCTTCTATTCTCAACACAAATGAATCCCACAACTCCCTTATAAGCATTAATGCAGCTGCCCAAACCCCACTCAAACTCACCTCCACCAACTACCTATCATGGAAACTGCAATTTACCACTCTTCTCATTGGGTATGATCTCTTAGGCTATATTGATGGCTCCAAGCCATGTCCAACTGCCACACTCACACAAACTGACACCCAAAATGCTATACCTCCATCCAACCTTGCTCACAATCTATGGATTCGACAGGATCAGTTAATATTGAATGCAATCATTGGCTCTCTCTCCCACACTATCATACCATTTATTGCACAAGCCAAGACATCTCGCGAAGCCTGGACTATTCTGGCCACCACCTACGCAACTCCCTCTCGTGGCCGCATCAAACAAACCAAAAGCCACCTTAAGATGATCACAAAAGGCTCTGACAGTGTCACACAGTTCCTGCAATCCATCAAGGCAAAGGCTGATGAACTTGCTCTTCTTGGAGCACCACTAGATACCGAAGATCTCACCGACATGATACTTGATGGCCTTGGCGATGAATACAAAGAACTCACTCGTGCAGTCCAAGCCAGAGACATGCCCATCACCTTTGATGAACTACATGAAAAGTTACTCAATTTTGAGACCTCGGTGATCCCATCGAAACCTGAGCCACTACACTTTCCTGCCACTGCTAACCCCACAAATAGAAACCCGGCACCATGGCACTCCCCTGCTCCTTCAGGCAAACCCCATCATCCATGGCGCTCCTCCAACAGTCACCAAAACAAATTTACTACTACACCACCCAGTGGACAAATCCCATCTCATGGTACTCGCCCATCTCGGCCCTACCTGGGTTATTGTCAAATCTGCAGGATACAAGGACATACAGCAAAACGGTGTCCCTCTTTTCGCCTAGTTCCAATCCACACATCCAATAGTCCTTTCCCGCCCAATCACTCTACTACCCCATGGCAACCAAGGGCTCATTTTGCTTCAAATACTCCCGGTTCTACATCTTGGCTCTTGGACAGTGGAGCGTCTCACCATGTTACCGCTGATCTGCATAATCTTTCCATGCATGCTCCATACAATGGCTCGGATGACATTATGATTGGTGATGGAACGGGTCTCCCTATTACTCATACTGGTTCTTCCTCTCTCCACACACCTAATAACACATTTCAATTGAATAATGTCTTATGTGTTCCTGCTATGAAAAAGAATTTAATTTCCATTTCTAAATTTTGTTCCTTCAATAATGTCTCCATTGAATTCTTACCCACTGCTTTTCTTGTAAAGGACATTCACACGGGGGTCACACTACTGAAGGGCCAAACTAAAGATGGCATCTATGAGTGGCCGGTATCTCCACCCTTGCTTGCTTTTTCCAGTATCAAAACAACCTTGTCCGAGTGGCATCACAGATTAGGACATCCAGCTTCTCACATTCTGGCTCAGATTGTTTCCAAAAATAAGCTAGATTTATCTTCTTCGTTATCCAATAGTTTTTCATGTAATGCTTGTCTAAGTAATAAAAGTCACAAATTCTCATTCTCTCAATCCACACTTGTTTCTTCTCAACCCCTTGAAATTATCTTTTCTGATGTTTGGACATCTCCAATTATATCAACTAATGGATTTAAATACTATGTCATTTTTGTGGATCATTTCAGCAGATATATTTGGTTCTATCCTCTCAAACACAAATCAGAAGTCCAAGCCATTTTTATTAGATTTAAAGCCATTGTGGAAAAACACTTTAATAAACCCATTAAAACACTTTACTCTGACAATGGTGGTGAGTATAAAGCACTTGCCCAATTTCTTTCAACAAATGGAATTTCTCATCTCACTACACCACCTCACACACCTGAACACAATGGTTTTTCTGAACGACGACATCGTCACATTGTAGAAACTGGTTTAGCATTACTCTCTCATGCCTCTCTTCCTTTAAGTTATTGGACTTATGCTTTTGCCACAGCAGTTTATTTAATAAATCGCATGCCAACTCCTACACTACATCTTTCCTCTCCATATGAAACTATTTTTACAACAGCTCCTAATTTCTCAAAACTCAAAATTTTTGGTTGTTTATGTTATCCCTGGCTTAGACCTTATACAACCCACAAACTAGACACTCGATCCAAACCATGTGTCTTTCTTGGATACTCTCTAAGTCAAAGTGCCTACTACTGTCTTGATCCATCCACTTCCAAAATATATGTCTCTAGGCATGTTCGATTTGTTGAGTCTGTTTTCCCCTTCCATAATCTATCTGCTTCCTCCTCATGTTCTTCATCATCTTCCATTGATACTTGGATTCCACCACCAATTAAACTTCCCACCTTGCCTTTGGTACCGCCACTCAATCCGTCATCTGCAGTTGACGCTCAACATCAATCCCCCTGTGCAGCTTCACCACCAACTCTCTCACCACCATCACGTGAACCCTCCACTACCAACATTCTCCCTCAACCACCACCACATATAAGTTCACCAGAGCCTCATCCACAACCCACCCACACCATGATTACTAGAGCCAAAAACAACATACGCAAACCCATCGCCAAAATGACTCTTCACACCCAATTAATCACAGGTGATAATTATGAACCATCAACCGTGACCCAAGCTCTCAAAGATCTTAAATGGCGTCGCGCCATGTCTGACGAGTATGATGCTTTAGTCAAGAATGGCACCTGGACTCTAGTTCCCCCGGATACAATTCAAAATCTAGTTGGATGTAAGTGGGTTTTTCGAACTAAACGTAAATCTGATGGTTCTGTTGACAGGTTCAAGGCCCGATTGGTTGCCAAAGGCTTCCACCAACGTCCTGGCATAGACTATCACGACACTTTCAGTCCGGTTATCAAACCTACTACAGTTCGAATTGTTCTAAGTTTAGCAATCAGTCGTGGTTGGTCCTTAAGACAACTTGATGTCAACAATGCTTTTCTTCAAGGCCATCTATTAGAGAATGTATACATGTCACAGCCCCCGGGATTTGTTGATAATGATAATCCCACTTATGTCTGCAAACTTCACAAAGCAATATATGGTCTGAAACAAGCCCCTCGGGCGTGGTATCATGAACTCAAAACTTTTCTTCTCCAATTTGGTTTTCAGAATTCATATGTTGATACTTCATTGTTTGTTTTCCATGCTGATGGTCACACAATGTATCTTCTTGTATATGTTGATGATTTAATTCTCACAGGAGACAATAATACTAAAATTGATCACTTCATTGCCCTTCTAGCTCAGCGATTTTCTATCAAAGACCTTGGTTTGTTAACTTACTTTCTGGGTGTAGAAGTTCTCCCAAACAAACATGGCGTGTTACTCTCCCAAAGGCGATATATTATGGATCTCCTCATTCAAACCAAGATGCAAGATGCCAAGCCTGTTCTTACTCCCATACCAACCAGTCCACCTCTCATGTTAACATCCTGTTCTTCTTTGTCTGACCCAACTGAGTATCGTCATGTAGTTGGGAGCCTCCAATATTTGCTAATCACAAGACCCGATATTGCATTTACTGTCAACAAACTGTCCCAGTATATGCAATGTCCAACAACTGAACATTGGTCCTTTGTCAAACGGCTCCTACGTTATCTTGTTGGCACCATTAACGATGGTTTACAGATTTACACAGATTCTACTCTTAGTTTGCATGCTTTCTCGAACAAATCTCTTAGTCTACATGCTTTCTCTGACGCTGATTGGGCTGGGGACAAAGACACTTTTTGCTCAACTAGTGCTTATGTTGTGTATCTTGGTAAAAATCTAATCTCCTGGAGTTCTAAAAAGCAACGCACTGTTGCTCGCTCCTCCACTGAGGCAGAGTATCGTTCGGTTGCAAACACAGCTGCAGAACTTAACTTCATTTGTTATCTCTTGAGTGATCTTGGTATTTTACTTCCCTACTGTCCGGTCATTTACTGTGACAATATAGGTGCAACTCAGTTATGTTCCAATCCAATTTTTCATTCTCGTATGAAGCATGTTGCAATTGATTTTCATTTTATCCGGGATCAAGTACAAAATGGTGCTCTTCGTGTAGCACATGTCTCTTCTGAAGATCAACTTGCTGATGCTCTCACCAAGGCACTTCCGCGCAATCGCTTTCTCCATCTTAAACACAAGATTGGACTTCTCTCCCGACCTCCATCTTGAGGGGGCATATTAGAGATATACTCAGCTGCTTAGACTTGGTCTTCCATATCAGATTGTATAATTCAAATCAGATAGATTGTTTAATTCAAATGTATTTAGCTGTCATCTATAGTTATAGGTATTAAGTTGTAACTATCCTACTTTGTAGGATATTCAAATCTTCCTTACTTATCTTCTGATGTATTTATATAGTTGTTCAATCAATACAAAATAGTAAGTTTGTACAACTCTTTCACTTATCACCCAACTCCATGAGTCACCCAATTCACTCGCTAAATTTCAAGCGTAAAGTATTGAAATTAATGAATTTTAACACAAAATTGGTTATTTGAAGACCAAGGGTTGGATTTTTATTTTTAATTTCTCAAAAAATCTATTTTTTTAGAAAATACAAAATAAATTCATAATCAAGTATATCATCAAGAATTGATAAAATCTCACTAAAGAGGAGGAAATAAACTCTAAGACCTCATGGGCTTAAGTTTAGGGCTGGACTGGATACTTGGATTTAATCAACCATGAACCGCTAAGTCAACTTTAAGTGCTTTTAGTATATTTTGTTAATACCCACTTTCTGTTATGTTGCAGTTTATTTGACCAAATCAATGCAATAAAACTCTTGAACCTTAACATCTCAAAACCCCCTTTTGCATTGCTCCTCTCAATATGAATGGTATTCATTTCAAAAGGATATTTAAGTATTTATTTCTTATACAAATTTTAAAAAATAAAGTATAGAAAAGAAAGCAATTTTTTTAAAAAAATTATCCTTAATTCCTCCACAAAATTATGTAAAGTGATACATTATTATTTTTTATTTATACGAGTGGACTCTACTAAATGATATATTTGCCTTTACTTTATATAACTTAGACTATTTTCTTGAAAAAAAAAAGTATACCTATAATTTTTTTGTATAAATTGTTTTTTTTATATAAAAATAAGTTTTCCGGCCTTGCGACTAGACTATGTCTCCCCTCTCCAAACAAGACTTTCAATAATAGGCTTACGCCTGCGGTCCATAGCCCTTATGCTTGATGTCACTGGGATTATTTTTATGTTATAATTGTTGCTTGTAGGTTTATTTTTATTTTATACATACAATGTGCTAGTTTATTTATAATATTTGTAATACTTAATATAAGTGTGTGAATAGTGAATTAAATGGATACGGGTTAATTAAAAAAACTCGTGGGCTGCCTGGCCCGTCATTTCTCGAGCCACGACCATCCTACAAAAGTTTGGGCCTATTTGGCCCAGCCGTTTAAGCTGGGTCCACCCGTTTAACAAGTATAATTATCATAAAAGGATAGTCTTTCAATTTTCCAAACAAAATTTAGAAAGAAATTTTAAATTGCAATTGTCAAGAATTTTATCGAACGATTCTGGATTACCAACATTGATAATAAATCATTCCCATGCCATATACGTGTAAATTTATTTATTTGGACAGATATACCCTTCGCAGTTTTCAACCTTATTTAATAACAAGAATAGATTTGTCCGAAATTAAATTATTATTTTATTATCATACATTTTATATAGGGAACGGATATTTTTACAAGACTGTTCTCATATGAATAGTAAATGGGTCTCATCTTTAGGTGAGTGAGAATTTGTAAAAATATTATTTTTTTTCTTGTGAAAATTAGGGTTGTGTTTGTTTGTAATGATTATACTTTGGATAAGATTATTAATCTCAATATTATGTTTGTTTGTAAGAATTTTAATCTTAAGATTATAAACCATTAGATGAATTCGGTTATGATGAAGTTTATTTTTGAATAAGTTGGTCAATTGGCCAATAAAATGTTGACACACATAGAGTCTCGCTTGCGAGTCAGCACTCAATTGGTCAATTGATCAACTTATCCAAAAATAAACTTCATACTAACCACTTTCTCATAAAATTATTTTAAAATTATATTTATTTACAAGAATTATAATCAACTCGATTATAAAAACCAGTAAAGCAAGAATTTTGAAAAAAAGACCCAGCTCCAAGTTCAAGAAATAAATAAAACATAAATGGGCTAACATTTTGATACATTGGGGCCCCTTCATATGGTCCTCAATTGTGGGTTCCACTTCAATCAAACCAAAATTGTCAACCCACCCTGCAAGAAAATGACTAACCAACCCAAGGTGGGACCCACCTCAAGAAAATTCCAAGCAAGTAAAATTTGACCAATCTCTATCATATTTACCATCAATGAGTAGCCAATAAACCCCAAAGCCTAGACCCATAGAGAGAAAATGGCTTCCATATATGAAGCTATCTAGCTTTATAAGGTGCCAATATTTAAGACAAAGAATGCACCATATTGCCCCATAATGACAAGTCACTGTATTATACATAGTGGATAGCTATTTAATTAGGCTGAAGAAAAAAGATTGGCAGAATGGGACAAAAGGGAATTTAATGAGAACTATGTAAAGGGCCAGGGGCAGGGTCTAGTTTTCTTTATGAATCAAGGCAAAAAGGGAGGTATAGAGAAATTACCAAAGTTTTCATATTCCAATTTGCTTGAGACAAAGCAGTTTAGAACAAAAAGGGCACTTTGATTTTGATTGGTCATGATGGAGATCTTGGCACATTATTTCAAATGCAGAAGCCCCATTTATAGTTTGAGCAGTATTAGGGTAGTCCAACCCTCCTAAAAAAATGGGAACCAATATTTTTATATGAGTGGGTCCCACTCCCGTGTGAAAGACTCGTGTAAAAATATCATTTTAATATATATAAGTTTAGTTATAGTATCACAAAAAAGTGTGTCATTCATAAAATTATCAAATTTTAATAATATTCCATATCTTTATTTCATATTATCGCTAAATTTAGTTAGTGTATATATTCTAAAAATAATGACATAATAATAATAAAAATAAATTTTGGATGCTAAAATTGAAAATATTTTAATACAATCATTAAAAGAAAAATATTCTTATTATTTAAAAATTAATAATGCAAAAAGAATTTTGTGTAAGTTTGAATTGTTGGGGTTGGAGGATTGAGAGCCTTTGACTTTGTCTGTTTTATTACCTTGAGTTTTGAAATGTCCGGAATGTAACCAAGAAGCACATGAAACTTGACAGTATAAAAGAGACATTTCCTAAGCTAATTATAATTTATAACTAGGAATTTGTATTATAGGAATAGTATGTTAGGTTGTGTTTGATTGTATCTTAATATATCTTAACATCTCACCTCTTAATGTATTTTAACGACACATATTTTTGTATTAAGAGGGTCCTCTGAATAGTTTAGATTCATATTTGTATCTTAACTATTCAGAAAACCTCTTAATATAAAAATTTGTGTTGTTAAAATATATTAAGAGGTGAACTGTTAATATGCATTAAAATACAATCAATACCACCTTACTCTCTCCCTACATTAATATATACTACTATCGTTTTAGAGTTCTACACAAGTATTAAAAAAATAATATTATAATATTAATTATCTATATTGTCTTTATATTAAAAAAAGATATTATTTATTGAATAGAAAATAACGAGAGAATTAAAATTATATTTAATAATTAGAGTAATATTAGAAATTAAATAATTAATATTTAATTAAAATTCTTAAATGATAAATATTAATAGATAAAAACACTTTCTAAATGGGACATTTAAAAATTTACAATAATTCTAGGGGGACAATTTTTTGCTGACATTTCTAGTGATATTTTTTTTGTAGTACCTCTCAAAAAATTTATAGTATTTATTCTAATTGAAATTTTTGTAAAAAATAATATTTTAAGTATAATTTGGATAGATACAAGAAATAGGGTTGTACAGACTGTACAAACCCTCTTTCTTGTATATATTCAAATTACACCTAAAATATTATTTTTTAAAAAAAATTTACTTGAAATAAATACTGTATATTTTTTAAAAGATACTACAAAAAGAAAATTTAAAAAAAAAATATCGCTAAAAATATCCCAAAAAAATGTCCCCCAGAAGGACTCAAAAATTTATGTTTCTCTTATGACCACATTCTGATAGAGATATTACTATGCAAGTTCATGGGGCTCTCTTCCCACAGCAACCTCGCTGTCTAATTGTGGATGTAGTTGGAATTTTAGGCTCCCAATGCCAAAGAAAAAGCATACCCTGTGGTAACTGCAACCAGCAACCCAATGGAATTTTTGGCTCTTTTCAAGTTTTTGCTTTTAAATATATACATATACGAGAGATTAAAAAGTATATGTGGATATGAAAATTAAATACGAGTGTATTTAAATTTTATTTATTTATATTTTGACATGCAATAGTAGATAAAAATATAAATAAATAAAATTCAAATACACTCATATCTAACTTTCATATCCACCTAAAAGAGCTCGTGAGAGATATTTCATTACCACGCTAATAAGGATTTTTATAATCTTACATTATATTTTTTTTACAGTTTAAATTTTAATGGAATGACTGGATAATCTTGACGTTAGCAGTTAGATCTGACAATATAGTTAGCTGTTGAGTCAACCTATATTAATTAGAATCAAATAGGTTGATTAATTATTTTTATTTATTTAAATTTGATAAAGTTTGGACTCATATTTTTATAGGCTCAAATTGGTTAACCGCTTTTTAACCCATATTTCATTTCAAATCCAAATCGAAATTTCTTTTAAAGAAATCTTGAACATATAATGCGGAAGTGGTTAGTATGAAGTTTATTTTGAAATAAGTTGGTCAATTGATCAATAGAATACTGACACGCAAGCGAGGTTGTATATGTGTTAATATTCTATTGGCTAATTGACCAACTTATCAAAAAAATAACTTCATAATAACATGATCCATATAATGCTGATGGAGTATATACTAAACCTTCACAAAAGCAATATCATATCATCTTTCATATCTAGCTAGATACGATACTAATATATTTCAATCCCAATATACCCTATAAGCCTCTTTTTGCGATCACTCTCGCAAAAATAAAATTTATTTTATTTGAATTTTAATTTTGTAAATTTATTTTAATAATTTTTTATTTTCTTTAATTTTTTATTTTTGTAAATTTATTTTAACTCAAAATAAAATCTTTTGAACTAAATGGACTAATAAACTATATTATGGTTACTTTAATAAAATAGCTAGCTAAATTATATATTCTGTCTAAAGAAAACAAAGGTTTATTCTTATTTTTTTTTCCTAATATTTTATGTGTTCTGATTTTTAATTCAAAATTTTAATAATTGATATTATAAAATATCTCAAATAAAAAAAAAGAATGCTATTAAGAAACAAATGTTCATTTCAAAAATTGAACAACCAAATCTAATAGAAAAGAGCAATGCTAGGCCTTATAGGCGTCCAACACCATTTTTTGGCCTCATTTATTAGTTTAACTTTTTAGCATTTTATCATTTATTATTATTTAATTAATTTAATTGTGACGCTCACAATTTTATTTTTCAAAAATTCTACTAAAAAGTCAAAATCGAGTCAAATATACATGATATATCTACTAAATATTTCAACTAAATAATTTATTTAACTGAACCATAAGAATGGCAAGTTTGAAATTTAAAATATGGGTCAACCTATATTTGAACTATAACCATATGGTTCCAACTTACACAACCCATATTAAAAATAGTTAATATGATTTTAGTTTTTAAATGGAACCATAACCAAATTTTGTAAACCAAAACCAACCCATAACCATATTTTGTCAGGCCTATTAGCAGTTTAGTTTTGAAAATGTCCCAAACTACATGGACGGACGAAAGACAAACATTGTAATAATTTGAATTTTTGTTAATAATTAATATTAATTTAACTTTTCTTTAAAAGTGTAATTGAATTGAAAAAGGTAAATTACTAAAAAAAAAACGTTTGAAAAGTTAAACTTCTCAATTAGGGTTTTTATAACTCCTATATTGTTTCCTATCAATATTTAAAGAGTGAAGATGTAACCTAATCCTATTCTAATTTAGTTAGATAAATAGAATTCTCATGTGTAATGTAATTCATTAGAAAAATCATAATTAATTCATCAAATGTCGGATTTGAGTGAATCCGAAGTCTGTTTATTCTGTTTTTCGTCCACTACAATTTTGAAAAGGAAGAAAGAAAAGTTATTTGACGTATCTTCATTCCTTAAATTTCTTAAAACTGCAACCTATCTAAATTTCATCACTATTTTTAACCCTAATTTTGAAAATTCATAACTGAGTCATATTAGCTACGAATTGAGTGAGCCCATTTTGTGTGTTTTTTCTTGAGTTACAATTTACGTGAAGACGTGAAGAGATTTTGAAAACTCTAGAAGACTCAAAATTTAGATTCTTTACCACTGCATATTGAAGAAAGGAGAACTAGGAAGATAAATATTATTTTGTATTATGATTTTAAGCTTAGTAATGAGTGTTTTTAAACTAGATATTATTTTTGTTCGAAATAGAGACATGAAATTAGAAATCTTGATAATCGAAAAGCGGAGATAAATTTATATTAATTAATATAATTTGATTGAATGTAAAAGTTAAAATCCAAAAATTAGTTTTTATATTTTAAGGTATGTTGCATTGATTATATCGATCTCTTAATTTGACATTTGGATCGTTATAATTTTTAAATATGTTATACATGCAGAAGTTGAGAATATATTCACCAATTTTGAATCGTTAAAGATTAACTTATGATTTTTTATGAATTTTAAGAAGTAACGGGTATGAGAATTTTCAAGCATATTTTCAACAGTGAGTTTTAATATTTAAAAGACCTAAATATGAATTAATACCCTGAACTTTTAATGGTTTTCTATTTTGGGGATTGTCTTATCAATTTTTTTAATTAGGGGATTAAACTTTTAATTTTTTTCCACTTTGAGAATTGACTTTTCAATTTTTTTAATTAGGTGATTAAACTTTTAATTTATTTTCACTTTGGGGATTGTTTTCTCATTTATTAAACTTTAAATTTTTCTTATTACGTCACACAAAAAATTTGATGACATGGCAGTGACACATGACTAAAAAAATTGAGAAACAATCCCCAAAGTGGGAAAAAAAATTAAATGTATAATCCTCTAATTGGAAAAATTGAGAAGACAATCCTCAAAATGAAAATAAAAATAAAACTTTAATCCCCTAATTGAAAAAAATTAAAAATACAATCCCCAAAGTAGAAAACATTAAAAGTTCAAGGCATTAATCCACATTTAGGCATATTTAAAAATGTGTAACTTAATGATTTTAAATCCGATTTAGGACAATTCTTTAGGGTAAGTTAGAGTATTTTAAGTTAAATTTTTTAAAAAAATAATTAATTTGACAAATAATTTTAATTAATGGCGATAAGAGCAAAGTAGGTGACTGACATCTTAAGAATAATTTGTCATATTGGGATTTTAAGATTTCTTAAGTTTTGTTATTGATTTTTTAGTTTTGGAGTATTAATAATGATCTAAGGCGATAATTAAAGACACCTTAAATGAATGAAAAAATATTTTAGAATTATTAGTTTGGATTATATTTAATTCGAGCTGAATATGTTTGGGTAATGAATAACATTTTGTATGACGCCCCCAAAATTAGGTATACATCACCCATCTTGGGTCGCCAGATACATGGTACTGAATACAATACAACTTAATAATACAATGGTCGTGTATAATACGACCAAACATAACTTGTGAGTTTGAATACAAATATTATCTTCTAGAGAGTATCCATACTCAAAAGGAGTCCTCATTACAATTATTATCACACTATTTTACAGAATAGTGAGGACTACTAATGCTATCCTCTGGACCATCACTCCGTTTCCCGACTCGTCCCAGCTATATTCTCATTTCCTGAAGAGAACAGTGAAAGAAAGGGTGAGCTCAACTAGCCCAGTAAGAAATATTATGACTAAGATAATGCAGAATAAATTGTCATTAGCCTTCAACAGTGTTAACTGATAAAATATAACGAATATCAAGTTTAACTGCAGAGGAACAAGCAATCCATTAAAAGAGTCAAGTAGAGAATAAAATCTACTATCTTCTATAATTTAAAAGGTTTTTCAACACTGTTATCGCTGGGACTCAGCTTAATAAAATAATCCACATCATCGAATCACCCCTGCACTATGGCCAAGGATATTCGTGTATTCATTAATGGTCATGATCATGCCAACAACTGTCCATCAATGCACTACGGGCCAATGAGGACTTTTACCACATCATTTGTAACATTACGGTCATGATTATACCGAATAATCCCTGGTCATAATCATACCAAGTCCATCTATGCACTACAGGCCACATATGACTTTCAACATTTTATAAACATGAGAATGATGACAATGTTATAAGAATTCAATAAAATAAGTTCTATAATTAATTTATCCAAGCGTCCAAATTGTCAACATGATACTGCTTTGTGGAGTAAAATTCAAGAATATTTAGAATAATATTTTCATAAAAAGATACTGGATGAAACGCAATTATCAAGGATATTCCACAAATTTCATGGAGTATAGAAGTCAAAACTTAACCAACTGAGTATAATAAAAAATAGAATAACAAAAGAAATCACCATGCATGCGATAGACCGCACAGACAGGTTATTCCAACAGAATAATAAATAATGGAACCAGGTCCGGCGTAAAACGCACAGACAGGATATTCCAACAGAATAATAATAAAGACGGAACCAGGTCCGGTGTAAAACACACAGACATGATGTTCCAACAGAATAATAATAAAAACGGAACCAAGTCTGGTGTAAAACACGCAGACAGGATGTTCCAACAGAATAATAGAAGAATGTCACCAAGTATAGGGTAGACCGCGTATACAGGTTATTCCAACAGAATAATAAGAAATGGAATAACAAAAGTTCTCTTCATGAATAAGAAAGAATAACACCCCTTACCGTTTTAAAGAAGAACTGAAATAAGGAAGTAGTTAAGTAGCAAAATACTTTTCTTCTCCCTCTCTATAGTTTCTCTCTATAGTTTCTCTCTCTAGAGTTCAGTGAATTCGTAAGAAATAATGAAGGAATGAGATGCTATTTATAGAAAAATGGAATGCATAGTAACTAATCCATGAACGGTCCAGATTGATTACTTTAATCTGACGGTTCATATTTAAAAAAAAATCTTTTAAATAATATATATATATATATATATATATATATATATATATATATATATATAATAACACATGTTGAATTTAATAACAAACAAGGCTGCCAACCATCATCCGAAATTTCCTCATATTTTTGCAACTTGCCAGACATATCACATCTCTATACATACATACATATATATATATATATATATATATATATATATATATATATAATCACACACCAGCCAAATCCTCCACCCACTACACACACACACGAAAACACACACATACACCCAAAAGTCTAATATATATATATACTTTATAACTTTTGTCCGATAATTTTGAAAAATGGGTAAATGAGTGCCCATAAAGTAAGCAAAATTTACAACACTTACTATAACAATAATTGAACAAAACTGAGTGCCTTCTCACGTAAGCATCAATAATCAAAACCGTGTGCTACTATTCAACCACACGTATTACTGTACTTTTACTACCGAGTAGTTCAACAGTATCAATGGTAAAACTTTCGCCGTTATTTTTAATAAAATATTGTTGTCGTTTTTCTCAATTCGACAATAATTCCGTTATGGGGTCCACCGATGATTGTGCCGTTGTACGAATATTCCCTGTTAAAACGAATATTTCCCGACCAATCGAATATTATATAACAACTTGCGTACTTTGCAAAATTTATAAATATTACCCACAACTATAACATTATATCAAATTAACTCCATAATATTCAAAAATGATATTTATAGAAAATTCATCTTTATTTATAAAAGTTGTGGTCTTACATTTTGTATTTGATATAGTTGACATTTGAGGGTAAAATTTTGTAGTGTGTGCTATAAGCGAATTTTAGCATCAGGTACAAATTTTGTATTCCACTCTTTTGATTATTGTTGTATTTTTAATATCTAATAATATCTCGTCATTCATTACAATTTTCTTATAGTTATGTTAACACTTTTGAATAGAAGTTTGATTTTTGGTACATTGACTTTAATATTTAATTTGAATTATTTTCCTTCTATTATAATTTGAAAATATTTCATATTTCTTTAGCAATATTATCATTATGTTGATTTGTTTGCACTGCTAGTCGTTCAGAATTTGGTACTTGCTTAATTATTTCATTTTTAGTCAAATCCTTATTTTACTTTGATTTGGTCTAAATGTTCCAAACTTCATATTTTTAATCTTTTAAATTTGTTATTCATGCATAGAACTTTATTAATTTTTGTAGAGAGGTACATGTTATTACATTAGAGATATTTTGTTTATTGTAAGACCCCAACTTTTATAAATAAAGATGAATTTTCTATAAATATCATTTTTGAATATTATGGAGTTAATTTGATATAATGTTATAGTTGTGGGTAATATTTATAAATTTTGCAAAGTAAGCAAGTTGTTATAAAATATTCGTTTGGTCGGAGAATATTCTTTTTGTCGGGGAATATTCGTACGACGGCACAATCATTGGTGGACCCCACAACGAAATTATTGTCGGATGGAGAAAACGACAGAATTATCTTTCTATAAAAATAACGGCGGAAATTTTACCATTGTTACTGTTGAACTACTCGGTAGTAAAAGTACAGTAATACGTGTGGTTGCATAGTAGCACACGGTATTGATTATTAATGCTTATGTGAGAAGTCACTCAGTTTGATTCTATTATTGTCAGTTAATAATATGAATTATTTAGCGATAATGACGTTTTGTTTTATTCGTATTATTAACGTAATAAAACAGAAACATCTTTTTATATAAAACAAAATACTTTATTAAAGTTATTCTATAAATAGAATATATTTTATTTTATTTAAAAGATTTTTCTTTAAATATGGACCGTCAGATTAAAGTAATCAATCTGGACCGTTCATGGATTAGTTACTATGCATTCTATTTTTCTATAAATAGCAGCTCATTCCTTCATTATTTCTTACGAATTCACTGAACTCTAGAGAGAGAAACTATAGAGAGAAACTATAGAGAGAGAGAAGAAGAGTATTCTGCTACTTAACTACTTCCTTACTTCAGCTCTTCTTTAAAACGGAAATGAGAACGTAGCTGGGACAAGTCGGGGTACGGAGTGATGGTCCGAATGATAGTATTAGTTAGTAGTCCTCACTATTCTATGTAATGGTGTGTTAATAAATGTAATGAGGACTCTTTTTGAGTATGAATACTCTCTAGAAGATAATATTTGTATTCAAACTCACAGTTTATGTTTTGTCGTATTGTACCCGACAGTTGTATTATTAAGTTGTATTTGTATTCTGTACTATGTATCTGACGACCCAAGATGGGTGATGTATACCTAATTTTGGGGGCGTCACAGTTGGTATCAGAGCTTAGGGATATGATCCCTGGCTAAGATGTGAGAATAGAACTAGGAGGGGAGAGACGGGGAATTCCTTCGCTAGTATGACATACCTAAGTTTATTTGCATGGTATTTAATTGGTCGGTCATAATATAAGGATAATGTATGACATATCAATTAATTTTTATTTTGTGGCAGTATCTGAAAATGGCATCTGAGAATGTTGAGAATAGCAATGGAGCACAGACGACTGATGATTCACCACATATCACTAATCAGGATAATGTGCATCAGGAAGGTGACAATCCTCATGCAAACAACAACACTGACCAAATGATGAATGATCAAATGTTCAGAGGCTTTATGCAATTCATGCAACAACAGGTGAAAGCGGCTCCTGTCCACAACGTAGGTGGAAATACTGGAAACTCTCAGGCGGTCACCGCTAAACAGTTTAAGGAGCTGGGACCACCGGAGTTTAAGGGAGAACCCAAACCACTTGTAGCTGAAACATGGATAAAGCAGATCACCAAGATATTTGATGTCTTGGGTTGTTCCGAGGAGCAAAAGGTTCCCTTTGCCGCCTTTATGTTGCGAGGAGAGGCAGATTACTGGTGGGAATCGATAAAGCGTACTCAACCTGCCGCACTGAAGATGTCTTGGGAGAAGTTTCAATATCTGTTTAACGACAAATACTTTCCCGAGAGTATTCGTCACATGAAGGAGGTGGAGTTCATCAAATTGGAGCAGAATAATATGACCGTGTCGCAGTACGAGGCAAAATTTGCGGAGTTATCCCGGTTTGCGTCCCACCTGGTGGATAATGAAGAAAGAATGACGCGGATGTTTTTAAGAGGTTTGAAGCCGGAGATACGTCAACATCTTGTTTCTCATAAACTGTGTTTGTATTCAGATGTTGTAAATAGGGCTCAGTTGGTGGAGCGCGATAACGAGATAACGCAACCAAAAGAGAGCAGCCGGCAAAATGATAATACCAGTGAGAACAGTCATCGAAGCGGTGACAACAAGCGTGGAGGGAATCAACATGCCAGAAATGGTAACCACTTCGGTGGTAATCAGGGCCAAAACAATAAGAATGGACATTTTAAGAAGAGGAGATTCAACAATGATGGAAAGATGTCAGCACCAGCACCTGTCGTTAAGGAAGGAGAACGACCACCTATCATATGTTTCAAATGCGGGGGGGAGGGGCACATCAGTCCAAACTGCGCGATGCCGTCCAAAGCATGTTATAATTGTGGAAGAGAAGGTCATTTAGCCCGATTTTGTCGTTTACCGAAGACAAATTCAGCTAGGATGGAGGCACCAAAGGCCGTCCCAGAAAAGTCAAAACCGGTTGTGCAAGGGAGAGCGTTTGTTGTGACCTCCCAGAACGCAAGGAACCCGAATGAGGTCATCACGGGTAAGCTTATCATAAACTCTAACGAAGTCTATACTTTATTTGATACCGGTTCAACCCATTCTTTTATTTCTCCTACTTGCGCTCATCGATTAAATTTGATTCCGGAGAAATTAGACTTTGACTTAGCAGTTGAAACTCCATTGGGAGAAACCTTCATTACATCCACGGTTTATAAGTCTTGTTTGGTTCAAGTTGGTACCCACACATTACCTGTCGATCTTATTTCATTAAAAATACTTGCATTTGACGTGATTCTCGGGATTGATTGGTTAACTACTCATCATGCAAAAAATTGATTGTTTTCGTAAGGTTGTTAGCTTTCATATTCCTAATCGACCTATTATGCGAATTCAAGCAACCAAACCATTAAAATCAATCGCTGTCATCTCAAGCCATAAAGCTATTCGTTTATTGAAAAACGGATGTCAAGCTTTCTTAGCTCATGTCACAGATCTAAACAAAAATACGTCAGTTTTGAATGATATTTCTGTTGTTAATAAATTTCCTGACGTATTTCCCGAAGAACTTCCTGGCCTACCTCCAGAGCGTGAAATTGAATTTTGTATCGACCTTGAACCCGGTACAAAACCCATTTCCAAAGCTCCATATCGAATGGCTCCTATTGAACTTCAGGAGTTAAAGACCCAACTGCAGGAATTGTTAGACATTGGTTTTATTCGTCCTAGTACTTCTCCTTGGGGTGCTCCTGTTCTGTTCGTGAAGAAGAAAGATGGAAGTATGCGACTTTGTATTGATTATCGGGAGTTGAATCATGTCACCATCAAAAACAGGTACCCATTGCCACGTATTGATGACCTGTTTGACCAGTTGCAAGGAGCACAATTCTTTTCAAAGATCGATCTTCGTTCTGGATATCATCAGCTGAAGGTTAGAACTGAGGATATTCCAAAGACGGCTTTTAGAACTCGGTACGGGCATTATGAATTCCTAGTCATGTCCTTTGGATTGACTAATGCTCCTGCTGCCTTCATGGATATGATGAACCGGGTATTCAAGGAATATTTGGATCACTTTGTGGTCGTCTTTATTGATGACATCCTTATTTATTCCAAAAGCCGTGAAGATCATGAGCAACACTTGAGGCTGGTACTCCAAAAGCTTCGTGAATACAAGCTTTATGCCAAGTTGAAGAAATGCGAGTTCTGGCTGGAGGAGGTAGCATTCCTTGGGCACGTAGTATCAAGTCGTGGAATATCAGTTGACCCGGCAAAGATTGAAGCTATACAAAGCTGGGAGCAACCTAAATCAGTGACCGAGGTACGTAGCTTTCTTGGTTTAGCTGGTTATTATCGGAGATTCGTGGAAGGATTTTCTCGAATCGCTACTCCATTAACTCAGCTGACTCGGAAAGATACAAAGTTTGGTTGGAGCGAAGAATGTGAGCAGAGTTTTCAAGAACTCAAGAGGAGACTCATTTCAGCACCTGTTCTAACAATACCATCTGGCTCGGAGGGATTTGTCATCTACAGTGATGCTTCGAGCAAAGGGTTGGGATGTGTTCTCATGCAACATGGAAAAGTCATAGCCTATGCATCAAGACAACTCAAGGAATATGAGAGGAATTATCCTACTCATGATCTAGAGTTGGCAGCTGTTGTCTTTGCACTTAAAATTTGGAGGCATTACTTGTATGGGGAAAAAGTGGAGATCTTTACGGATCATAAAAGCCTCAAATATTTCTTCACTCAAAAGGAACTCAACATGCGACAACGACGTTGGCTTGAACTGTTGAAAGATTATGATCATACCATTCAATACCATCCTGGAAAAGCGAACGTGGTAGCTGACGCATTGAGTAGAAGATCATATGCGGGTACAAGTGCAATATTAACAACGCAAAGGCCCATTTTGCGTGACTTGCACAGGATGGAGATAGAGTTAAAGACTCCAGGGACCCATGTGATGATGGCGAATATACGAGTAGAACCGAATTTAATCGATAAAGTTAAAGCTGCTCAAGCTACAGACCTGGAGCTGATGCATATGAGGAAGAAAGTGCAAGAAGGTGTTATGCCGGAAGCAAGAATCGATGAGGAAGGAATACTTCGAGTCAACTCCAGACTTTGTGTTCCTAACAACCCTGATTTAAAGTATGAAATCATGATGGAGGCGCACAACACACCGTTTGCAATCCATCCTGGAAGTACCAAAATGTATCATGATCTTCGTCATACATTTTGGTGGAGCAATATGAAGAGAGAGATAGCGTTGTTTATCTCAAGGTGTCTAACTTGTCAACGAGTCAAAGCGGAGCATCAAGTACCAAAAGGTCCATTGCAACCACTTGAAATTCCAGAATGGAAGTGGGAGCACATTACCATGGATTTCGTTACCGGTCTTCCCAGGGTTTCTCAAGGTATTGATGCGATTTGGGTCATTGTTGATAGATTGACCAAGTCTGCTCATTTCTTACCGATACGAGAAACTTATACACTTGAACGTCTTGCTCGTATGTACATAAACGAGATTGTAAGACTGCATGGTATGCCAGTATCCATAATTTCTGATCGAGACCCAAGATTCACTTCACGATTTTGGGTTAGTTTACAAAAAGCTATGGGCACGGAGTTACGATTTAGTTCAGCATATCATCCTCAGACGGACGGACAATCAGAGAGGACTATTCAAACTCTTGAAGATCTATTAAGACTCTGTGTCTTTGACTTCAAGGGAAGTTGGGATAAGTTCTTACCATTGGTGGAGTTTTCCTACAACAACAGTTATCAAGCAAGTATTGGCATGGCTCCATTCGAAGCATTGTATGGAAGAAAATGTCGTTCTCCAGTATGCTGGGATGAGGTGGGCGAAGCAACGTTGTTGGGACCGGAGTTGGTACGTATGACTACAGAAAAGATTCAAACGATCCGACAACGTATAAAAACCTCACAAGATCGACAAAAGAGTTATGCTGATCTTCATCGAAAGGACGTGGAATTTGATGTAGGAGATCATGTGTTCTTACGTGTTGCTCCATGGAAAGGAGTTACAAGATTTGGAAAGAGAGGAAAGCTAAATCCTCGATTCATCGGTCCATTTTTAATCCTCGATCGAGTTAGAACTGTGGCTTATAGACTCGCTTTACCGCCAAGTATGTCTCGTGTTCATAACGTTTTTCACATATCAATGTTACGCAAATATGTGGAAGACCCGAACCACATTATTGAGTTAGAACCGGACGAAATAGCGGAGGATTTGACGTATGAAGAAGTTCCTGTTCAAATCTTGGATAAGAAGGAACATATTCTACGCTCCAAGGTTATACCTCAAGTCAAAGTTTTGTGGAGAAACCACGATGTTGAGGAAATGACTTGGGAGTTAGAATCAGAAATGAAATCAAGGTATCCTTATCTCTTCGACATACCAGGTACGTACCCTAATTTCGAGGGCGAAATTTCATAAGAAGGGGAGGTTGTAAGACCCCAACTTTTATAAATAAAGATGAATTTTCTATAAATATCATTTTTGAATATTATGGAGTTAATTTGATATAATGTTATAGTTGTGGGTAATATTTATAAATTTTGCAAAGTAAGCAAGTTGTTATAAAATATTCGTTTGGTCGGAGAATATTCTTTTTGTCGGGGAATATTCGTACGACGGCACAATCATTGGTGGACCCCACAACGGAATTATTGTCGGATGGAGAAAACGACAGAATTATCTTTCTATAAAAATAACGGCGGAAATTTTACCATTGTTACTGTTGAACTACTCGGTAGTAAAAGTACAGTAATACGTGTGGTTGCATAGTAGCACACGGTATTGATTATTAATGCTTATGTGAGAAGTCACTCAGTTTGATTCTATTATTGTCAGTTAATAATATGAATTATTTAGCGATAATGACGTTTTGTTTTATTCGTATTATTAACGTAATAAAACAGAAACATCTTTTTATATAAAACAAAATACTTTATTAAAGTTATTCTATAAATAGAATATATTTTATTTTATTTAAAAGATTTTTCTTTAAATATGGACCGTCAGATTAAAGTAATCAATCTGGACCGTTCATGGATTAGTTACTATGCATTCTATTTTTCTATAAATAGCAGCTCATTCCTTCATTATTTCTTACGAATTCACTGAACTCTAGAGAGAGAAACTATAGAGAGAAACTATAGAGAGAGAGAAGAAGAGTATTCTGCTACTTAACTACTTCCTTACTTCAGCTCTTCTTTAAAACGGAAATGAGAACGTAGCTGGGACAAGTCGGGGTACGGAGTGATGGTCCGAATGATAGTATTAGTTAGTAGTCCTCACTATTCTATGTAATGGTGTGTTAATAAATGTAATGAGGACTCTTTTTGAGTATGAATACTCTCTAGAAGATAATATTTGTATTCAAACTCACAGTTTATGTTTTGTCGTATTGTACCCGACAGTTGTATTATTAAGTTGTATTTGTATTCTGTACTATGTATCTGACGACCCAAGATGGGTGATGTATACCTAATTTTGGGGGCGTCACATTTATGATTTGATTTGGTTCAACATGTACGTTTAAAATCTTTTTGTTGTCAATGTGTTACATGCGTTGTGACACCATATCTTTGATAGAAAGTATTGTAGGATATACCTAAAATTTAACCACCTATGAGGGTACCACAAGTATATCCTCTTAACATCGAGGTATGACAATTTTCGTGGCGGTGTGATTAGTTCACGTTGTATCCTTTTATATGTTGTTCTGGGTGTGAGGTTTGACCATTTGATATGTTTGTTTAGGATGTGTATGGGTCGACCCTAGATTCTGTTTTGATTTGTGGATTAGTGATGTTAATACTAGACATACCTTACATACATTTGGATTTGCGGTCTGATGTCTGATTTGACTGTGTGGCAATGTTTTGTTTTGTTTTGTTTTGAGTTCGGTATGAATTAACCACTTTGATTCAACCTTTTTTTTATTTCGTTAATTCTGTTGATTCAGATATATTCTATTCAGACTTTGAAGATTATATTATCGTTGGTATTTATGCTTGAGGCCTTGTTCAATATTTTATCAATTGATTCCGTATTTCAGTTGTGCATCTTTTGTACATCTTTATCCGTACTATGAATTGACTCATGCCATGTTTTTTTTCCAGTACGTTTGCAGAGATGATTTAAGGTTTCGTGTGAAGAGAACTACCTTTGGCTAGCTAGGTTATTTTAAATTTTGATAAATTGTGATTATTTTGTAGAACTTTGGAGAATTGTATTTAATTCAAAATTTATGGATTATCAACTATTAAATATTTTGAAGTTATTAGTGTTTTGTTAATTATTTTGAAGTTTATTATGCTTTACATGTGACTTTCCTTTTCTGTTCGGGAAGGGAATGTTACAAATATTGTCTCCGTCCATAGTTTAATCATACGGTCGATAATTATTTTTAAGATGAAGATATTTTTTACTGTTCACATAATGGACATATCCGTCTGCAGTTTTGTTTAGAGATGTTTACTAAACAAAACTGCTAATGATAGAAATATTTGGCCATTCAATCAAAATTTAAACGGTAAAATATATGTTGTAAAATTATAATTATCTGTACAACTATGATATTGATCTTTCGCATATATATATATATATATATATATATATATATATATATGTGTGTGTGTGTGTGTGTGTGTGTGTGTGTGTGTGTGTGTGTGTGTGTTGTGAGAATGATATTTGGCTAAGGTTAATTGGGATTAATTATTTACTCTATCTATTCCTAATTATTTGACGTTTTGGAGTTTTCCACAACTATTAGGTTAAAACTCCTATAATTACTCCACTAAAAGTACTATGTATTACCAAAAATACCCTTGCATAGATAAATAAAAAGCTAAATTGTATATGATAACGATGAGAGAGACATATTGGTAAATGATAGAGAAAATATAAGAATTATAAGAGAGAAAAAGAGTATACCATTAAGATATTAGAAGAGGGAGAAAGAATAGGCCTCGAAAAGTAGGAGATAATTCAGAAGAGTATTAAATGTTTAGGGGTAATTTAAGAAGTAATGTAATCAATATCTCTTAGAAATCTACAAACGTTAAATAAATAAAAATAAAATTTACTCTCTGAAATGTCAAATAAATAGGAATGGAGGGAGTAGTTAACTCATCACTTATCATCTAAGTGGTGATCAAAACTTACATCTTCCGTCAAACACTTGATTAGAGTCGCAAGTTCTTTATTTATTTGGGAAGTGGTTAGCATGAAGTTAACTTTGGTTAATTGACCAATACAATATCGACATGCAGGTCGAGAGATGATATCTCTCTGTGTATCAACACTGTATTGATTAATTGACCAACTTCATATGAAGTGATAACTTGATCCATTTATTTGCAATCGTTTAATCACCACGTAGACGATAAAAGATGAATTGACTAAATAATTGGTTCCAATATACGTTGGCTAGGGATCATTCCCAATCCCCCACCCCCTCCCCCCACCCCCAGCCCCCAGCCCCCACCCCCCACCCCCACCATCCACCACCCCACACACCCCACACACAGATATATATATATATATATATAGTCCGCTTCTCCAGCGAACCGGAAGAAACAGATTAAAAATGAACCGGCTATAACGACAATTTTTTCTGTCGCTATAATATAGAAAATCTATTGCCGACAATATCTAAGGTGACGGTTCGAATTGTCGCTATATCTCAAAAAACTGTCGCTATAGCCCAGTTCGTCCTTGGTTCGTTGGAGAAAATTTTCCTATATATAGGTAAAACATCATTTTTAAGGTCTGTTCAGGAACCCTTTATTTTAAATGACTTATAAGTTAAAATATAAGTTGATTTATAAGTAAAAGTATGTTCAACATTAATTTGACTTATAAAAAATTAAGTTAAAACAAGTTATGAAGGCGTTCGGCTCATAATGACTTATAAGTTAAAATATAAGGATTACTAAGACGACATTAATAAAAAGAGGGACAAAATAGAAGAGGTGTAAAAACCAACTTATTTTTAAAATAGGTCACAAATAATTACTTATTATTTTTGACTTAAAAACTAAGTTATAAGTTAAAAAATAAGTAGCCCCAAACAGTCAAAAAGTGGCAAATAACTTATAAGTTGGTTCACAGCCGAACACCCCCTTTTAGACCTTAGTTAAGCCCTTTTAGACCTTAGTTAAGCTTTCCTCTATAAAAGCTCTGCCCATACCTCGTGGCCTTGCCATTCTGATTCTTTACCAAGTTTTCTTCCTCTCTCTCTCTCTCTCTCTCTCTTCTGTTCACATTTACCCAAAAAACTTGCCACCATTTGTATTCCTCAAGTTGGTGTTTTGTAACTTTGATGAGATTTTTGCTATCCGGAGTAATATTTCTGAAATGGGTTTTGTTGGCAGATTGTTGTGGGTGAATAGGTACAGCAAGAAGAAATGCAGAAGCTTGTTTTGGAGAATGAGAGCAGCAATGAAGAAAGCAATGGCAAAGAGTAATAATGGGCACCTCAAGTTTCAGTATGATCCCTCAAGTTATGCCCTCAATTTTGATGATGGTTGTTCCAAAGTTGGAGAGGAGAGAGACACAGCATTTCAACCGGCAACCAAGTCTACAAAATCATCTACTTGGGTTTATGTGATATGGGTTGAATCTTAGCTGCTATTTTTTTGTATGGAAGATTGTTCATGTCTGGGTTTGTTAATTATTAATTACAGTGTGATGAGAATTGGATCGGTCAGTGACACTGGGGGATATATAATTTAGTTATATGTGTTGTTTTATCAGATAATTTACTTCTCTTCTCATGTTGCAGTTGTTTCAAGGTAAATCCATAGTTACAAATCTGTCTCCACAAAATATAAGCTTCCTGCTATATATATGTATATTGATACAAAGTAGTACAGTTACAAGGGGTGCAGACTGCAGTATAAGATCTCAATACCAAACATGATTCCTATAAGTTTAACAATGTTCTGAAAAGATTTGTTTATTTAGCAATTTCTGAACCATTCCAATAATTAATCATGTTCTTTCTTCTCGTCAAGAAAACAATACAAGATATAGGGATCCAGTTACAGGGATCCAGTTACCATGAAGTTAACTTCATCGTAGTTGGTCAATTCGCCGACACAGTGTTGACACGCATAATAAGAGATTACCTCCTGCCTGCTTGTCGACACTGTATTGGTCAATTGACCAAAATTAACTTTACGCTAACCACTCCCAAAATATAGTATCCAACCTCACCTCGGGGTTCAAATCGTTAACCTTTTCAATTGCATCCTCCATATTTCCGTTAGATTAATGTCATTTTAAATCTGGATCATGAAAAATGGTAAATGAACAATAATATCATTACAAGACATACAAGACATTATTATTATTAAATAATAATAATAATTATTATCATATTATTATTATTACAAAATATATAATAGATATTTGAGATTTGATAGTATTATAAAAATAGTCATTATATTATTATGTCTTTTAAAAAAATTTATAATTAATATTCTCTCAACTCCACTTTTATCGGTGGTTATTACATAAAATCCATAAATTAAGAATTTAAGAGACATATACAACAAGTTAAAAATGAAGACTAAATAAAAAAAATTAAGGTTTGTCTTATTATACATATTTATATAAATAAATAAATAAATTTTTAAAAATTTTTAACATGCCACCGCTTTGTGCTGGACTCCCTGAGAAATCCCAAATAGAGGAATAAAAGTCGCATCACTGAAACCACAAACAACTTTCTTACAAATTCAAACCCTCTTTCTTTCTCTCTCTTGATTTATACTATCTAGTATTGATTGATTTGCCGAAATTGCCGATTAGATTTCAGGGTTTTGAAGTCTTGGAACTGCGAATATAGGGTTTCGAGGCGTTTCAGCAGGATGCAAATTTAGGGTTTTGTTTTTAAATATTTAATTGCGATGTTGATGACGGACAATAACTCTCAAAGTTGGAATTTTGATGACGTATCGCCTGATGACAATGGTTCCGATAGGCTTTGCATTGATATCGATAGTTTATGGAACATGATCGAAGAGAATCCTGGTTCTTCCGAGGTAGTTTATTTGATGCTATTTTGGTGCAATTATCAATTTTGAAGTATTTATTGTAGTTTAATTGTGGGGGGGGGGTGGTTTGTGTGTGTAATCAGATCAGTTGCTGTCCAATTGCGTGCAGTGCATGATTAATTGTGTAAATGTATTTGGATCGAGTTGCCATGTAATTTTGTGATTTGTATTCTGTTTTAATTGTGATTGATTTGTTTATGTGGAAGGGTTGTCTTTCTAGTTTTCTTTTGTTGGCAAGAATCTGCTGTTTCGGAAATATTGATATGCTCTGAATTAGTAGATTTTGAATGCGTTGTGGATGGATGGGCTCATATGGGGAATGATAAATGGTTGGTGGTCAACGTGTATATCTTTTTCAGAGGTATCTAAGCATGCATATTTCATGAAAAATCTTGGCATCAATCACAATTATTGAGTCTTAGTGTTATTTTGGCACCTATGGTTTCCCCAATATAATAGTTTCCCTACCCCAGTTAAGTTGTCTCATTTAACTTTCAGGAATTTTGTTTGCTGTGTTGTAAAGTTCTAAACCAAAATTATGCTTAAATGGAAAACACCCCAAAGTTCTCATTTCCTGAACAAGGATAAAGTGGTGACAATAGTTTCAGTTAAAAAAACCAAGGTTAGGGATGGAGCTTGTGATAATGTTAGAAATTACTCCTTCAGTTTCAAAATTAGAGATAGATTTATGAGCGTTACTTTTAAGGATAATTTTACTTTTCCAAACATATATCCCTACGTTTGCTAGAATATAGTAGCGGTGACATGATAGTACTCAATCTATCTAACATATAAATAATGACATCTGAGGAACTTCATGTGACTTTATAGTTTAAACATAGAAATGTAACTCTAATTTTGTAGAGAAGAAAAATGTATCTCTAATTTTGGAAGGGAGGGAGTATCTGTTATCATTTACTCATGTTTTCCGTGTATTCACTTTCAAAGTTCAGTGTCGCATACTTTGGTTTGGCCTCTGAGAAAGGGAGGACAGAAAAATCTTTTAGATAGAGATAATTGTTAGATAGTGTGATAAATGGTAATTGTCGTTATCTGGTTGATCATAACCATATCAACGTGTCTGTGAAGCCTATTGCTCATGCATGCAGCTCGATTCTCTTTGTTTTACTGTTATCTTTCTTGTACAGGTACTTATTTGTGAGTTGTCTTTTTGCAGAATAAGCCAGAGTATTTGCCAGTTAATATTGTGCCTCAAGGTGAGTCAGCTTCGGCTTTTGTCGTTAAGTAACTTACAATTTTCGTATTGATATGTTAATTGTTTCTCATGATCAGGCTTTTTTTAATTGATTATGATGGGTAATCTGAATTCTGGATATAATTAATGAGAGACTAGATTGTCCTTATTTTTATTGTTCTTTTTTGGAATAATAATTAGGTTTGTTGGAAATGGAAGGGCAATCTTCGTATGGGGCTGAGTTACCAGGATCTGATACAGGCTCCTATTCATACAACTCAGAAATTTCGGATTCTAGGACTAGAACTTCAGAGGGCTCGCTTGACTCTGTAGCAAAGTTTGTCACATTTGATTGTGTAAAGCAAGAACCGTCAGTACAAATCTGGCCTCCTAACTTATCTGGCAGTTTTATCGACTGGACTCCAGAACCTTTGTGTTATAGACAAGATATTCAATTCGAGATACCCAGTCATCTAGGTATATCTAGTTTTGCTGCGGGAGCTACTGATAATGTTTCAGATATCGGAGGAACTTTGCATACTAATTACTCAAAAGGTGAAACTGAATTTGTGTTCAGGTCTTTGGAAGCGAATAGACATTATCTGCCTACATGATTTAAGCCCTGAATTTACTGTTTTGCAAGTACATTATTTTATTTGTAACATTGATGAAGAACAAACTCAATTTTTCTTAATGTTTCAGGTCCGCCTTACAACTGGTCAATGGAGAAATCTGATATTAGTTACGGAACATATGGTTCCCTGGGTGATAATAATTCTCAATCCCTAGGAGAACGACATACGGAGGAGTCCTCTATTTTGAATGCGAGGTTATCTTCACATAGTGCATGCCATACTCAACCCAGTAATTGTGAACTCCCTAACATTGACTTTCCTGACGTAGGAAGTCCCTATATTTTGGAATTTTACAATCAGTATCCCCATTTGCAGTATTCCATTGGTTTGGAGAGTCCATTATCTTTTGGTCCCTCTAGACAATGTTTCACTGAAAATTTTGGTATTCAATCTGTAGCAAATAATGTTGAGAGGATGGCCAATGTAAAGGATGAAAAAGGGAAGCTTCCAACCCAGAGTGCATACTTGAGGAGTGCAATGAATTTTGAGGATCGGTTGGAAAGAGCTGGTGGAGCAGTCACTGCTGCTTCAGTGATGATAAACTCTGATGTCAGTGGGCTGAATGACGATCACAAAGGCGCTGATTATATCTTACCAAGCTGTGGAATCTCTTCTGATAATGCAGAGTTTGGGCTTACAGTTGGGAAGGCATCATCAACACAGATTTTGCATCCTACTTTGTCAAACATGTCTAGCAAGAAACAAGCTGTTCATGTGAAGGATGATAAAAATAATGAACTGTTTGCATCGCAGGGGACTGCATACCGATCTCTTATGGCTATAGATGGTGAGGTTGGCAGGATCTCTTGTGGAGTTTCTAATGGCTTGTCTAGCAAGAAGCAACCATTTCATGTGAAGGATGAAAAAAATAATGAGCTGTTTGCACCTCAGGGGACCGCATACCGATCTTCTATAGATGTGGATGTGGTTGGCAGGAGGCCTTCTAGGATTGCTGATGGCTTGTCTAGGAAGAAGCACATGTTCCATGTGAAGTATGAAAAAAATGAAGAACCATTCTCAGCGCAGGGGACTGCATACCGATTTCGTATGGATGTGGATGATGTGAGTGGCAGGAAATCTTCTGGTGTTGTTGATGGAGTTTTTGCTGATAGGCAATCACTTTCCAGTACTCTGACGTCCATTTCAAGTAAAAGCCAGGTGGTTGAAAATGATGAAATAAGTGACATCTTAATTGCATCTAATAGAGCTCACCATTATCTTGATGAAGATGAAACTTGCACAATTATCAGTCCAGTTGGTAATAGTCATTGTCAGGATGTACAGATTTCAGAGCAACTTTGTTTGCAGCAATCCAAGTCAGTGAGGAGGCAGTTGGTTCCCACACTAGAAGACAGGGATAGTAACTTGATTCAATCTATGAGTATGGGTTCTCAACATTCAAATGTCAGCCACCAAGCAGTTCAGAGTAATACCTGGGTTCAAAGATCTCATGTTGATGATGACTCCGATATATGTATTCTGGAAGATCTGAGTGAACCTGCACGTCGAAATCAATCTCCAGTGAATGGGAAGTCACATATTGCATCACGAAGTTCTTCATTTATCGACTCCCGTAGTCACTTTGAAGTAGGTGGTGTGAGACTCAAAACAAATGATGAAAGAATTATATTTCATGCTGCATTGCAGGTGAATTATGATATTTTGAATTATCTTTGCTTGCTGAAGTCATATAACAAATTTTGTTGTTGTCTACCTATATCTTTTTATATTGTCAGGATTATAAGAAAGAGGGTAAACTGAAAATAACAAAAATAGTTAGTATATTCTAGAATTGGATATTTTGTATACACGTGTGCACATGGAAGCTGTTAACTTGTGTGTATAGGATAAGAGAGTGGTGTAGGTTAAGAGTATTTACACTTTTAAGCATTTTAGTAGCTATTTATATGCGTGTAATGGAGTGGAGTAACCTCCAAACTTTTGAATATTATGCAATTTGTGAATGAAATGGGAAAAACTTATTTAAGCTCTCTCTCTATCTCTATCAGTTTCTCGTGATAAATCACTAAGTTCTTCTCCTTCATTCTTCCTTATTCTCTCTGAATTCTCTCTTATTTCTATCTCTCTGTTTCTCTTATTTTTTGGTTAGGCTTCAACAAGGGTCCGACAAATTGGTATCAGAGCTCAAGTTCTATCCAAACTCGTCATCTTTTTCCTCTACATCCTTTGTTTCCCTTATATTTGATTTCTATCTCTTCTACCATTTTCCATCCTTCAAACACCACCTAGAACAAACACAAAATCATCGACAACTACTGTAGATCTCTGCCCCAAAGCTGCATAAAATAGGCCTCGAAGACTATTTTTTAGAGTACTTGAAACTCAACAATTTCAAGTATTAATTCACTTGTTTCTGGTATTAAACACTTCCATCTTACTTGTTCTTCTCACATATAGATTGCCTATTCCATAAAACTCATTTACAACATCACCTACACATTTTAATTCAAATTTTGCTTGATCTTCTCTGTCGGTAATTTTTTTCTAGATTCTATGAATTAGTTTTGTTTGATCGTTTTGTTGGTGTTAGGAGATTCATATTAAGTTGTTCAGTTGTAGAGTCTAACAAGTTGTTTCTTATAAGTTGTTTCAGTTGTAGAGTCTAACAAGTAATTTCAATCATAGTCTTATATGTTGTTTCAATCGTAAAGTATTACAGGTCGTTTCAGTTTACAATCGTAAAGTAAGTTGTTCCATTCTATGATCATAGTCTTATAAGTTGTTTCATTCCACGATTGTAGTCTTATAAGCTGTTTCAATCTACGATCGTAGAACCTTCTAATACTAAACAACTTTTGCTCTGATAACTCGTGTTAATATTAGTTTTGATCCTTTGGTGCTATAGCTTCATTTGTGTGCTTGTTTACTTGTTAAAATTCAACTAAGCTCTAATTAGTTGAGTTAAACTTGTTTGGCCTGGGATATTCAGTTTCTTTCAGTGAGGAAGTCCACTTCTTAGTTAAATAGCAACTTAAGCTTACTCTTACTCGAGGAGTGTTGCTATTGCTTGAATTTCATTTTCAAATTCGGAATCCCAATTATTCTGTGACTCATTTTCTCTTTACTCTATAAATATGATTGGTCCTTTACAAATGTTGCAACATGATTTCATAAACTACAGAGAGTACACCAATGAGAAACGAGAAAATGGACCACTTCATGGAAGGTATGAATGAATTGTTGAGACAGAAGAGCCCAAATAATGATATGTTTTAAAATCCTTTTGGGGATAATGGAAGGGGCAAGAGGCATGTTCATATGAGGCAAAAGAGGGATAAGGGCTTCTTTAGAGACCCTAGACATGCTGAGCAAGAAAGAGCGAGGAAACATGAAGAAGATGATGCTCAATGGAGGAGGAACCAAAATGATGATGATGGTGAAGAGAGAGAACTTAAACATCTTAAATTGGTGTTTCCATTATTTACTAAGAGTGATGATGCTAAGAGTTGGTTACAGGATTGCGATGAATAATTTGGCATATATGGGATTCATTCTCATAGGAGGATTGCTATAGCTGGGATGCACCTCCATGGTTCTTCAAAATATTGGTACAAAATTGACACAAGGGCTTACTTTTGCAAATGATTTCACTGTGTCGTTTACTGAGGCAGGTGTGGAAAACATGTATAAACAATTCTAGTTGTTGAAGCAAGAAGGAATTGTGAATGTGTACTATGATGAGTTTGAAAGGAATAAGGGAGACTGCTTGAGAAGTTGCCTCACTTGACGGAGGACTTCTTTGTGGGGAACTTTGTTGGTGGACTGGAAGATGAAATAAAAAAATTTGTACAACTGTGTGACCCAGAAACTCTATCCCAAGCCTTCAAACAAGCCAAGTTCTATGAGAGTCCTATTCCTAAACTTGCCAACACCCACAACTATCCTAAACCACAACCCAGCCAGACCAACACTTAGCCTAACTACAAAAAGAAACTCCCTGCACCACCAACCAAAACTCCTATGCTCACCTATCCGACTTTAACAAGCCTAAACTTTTTACTGCAACTCAAAGAGATGAGAGAAAAGCCAAGGGCCTATGTTTTTATTGTGATGAAGTACACCGTGAGACACCAATGCAAGGCTCCTCAAAATTTCATGATCACTTGTGAGGATTTCCAGAACTGTAAGGACTCTCAAGAGTTTGTGAATACTCTGGACCTCCCCAGTTTGATGAAAAACCTGAGCCTACCCATACAAAGGATAATGATAAACTTAAGGGAAAAGCTACCTTGTGTAATTTGCAACTTCAAGTAGAGGCAAATGGGGGTCAAGTCTAATTCTTAAAGAGGAAAAAGTGAAGGAAAATAACCGAGGATGTTAATAGATAGTGGTAGTATCTTAAATTTTCTAAGTGAAGATGCTACCAGGGCACTAAACTATCTTATGCAACCTATTAACCCAGTTACTTAACCTTCTTAAAGGTGAGGAACTTCATAGTAAAGCATGGTGCCCCGAGTTTACATGGAATTTTGACACAGTTTTAGCACACCTATGTGGATCATTAAGTTGCAGCCATATGATGCTATCTTGGGAACTACATGGCTGAAACAGTTAGGAGGAATACATATGGACTACAATAACCTAATCCTCAGCTTTACACAACAAGGAATGGAAGTTCTGCTACATGGATGGACCAACTTCCAAAGAAGTGTAGACCTTAAGTATTTGACAATAGCCCAACCAACATGGATGTCCCAGATTGTTGAAAGCTATGAAGGTGACAACAATATTTCCCAAGTTATAGCTGAGCTAGCAGCTACAAAAATGGGGCCTAATGAGTTGAGCTAGTCCATGGCCTGCTAAAGTACAGAATGGGGTAATAGGTTTTCAAGGAGACTTAAGAAAACTATTTGAAGAACTCCATGAGAAGGGAGTAGGGGGGGTCATTCAGGGAAGGGCCACTTTAAAAAGGATAGAGCAATATTTCTATTGGGTAGGAATGAAGAATGATATCACAAAGTGGGTGGATGAGTGCCCTATTTTTCAATTTTTTGAACATGAAAATGTGAGAAACCCTGAGCTGCTCCAACCATTGCCCATCCCTAACCAGCCTTGGATGGACATATCTATGGATTTTATTAGTGGACTCCCCAACTACGAAGGCTATGAAGTTATTTGGGTTATTATTGATGGTTTATTATTGATAGGTATAACAGGAACTCTCATTTCTTACCTCTCAGTCATTCTATCTCTACCAAGACATTATCCCAATTATTTTTTGAGAACCTCTTTAAGCTTTATGGCCTTACCAACTTAATTGCAAGTGATAGGGATCCTATATTTTTTGAGTGACTTCTGACAGACACTTTAAACTTGCAGGAACAAGGCTCCACGTCAGTACTTCCTATCATCCTCAAAGTGATGGGAGCACTGAAAGGATAAACCAAAGTTTGGAACAATATCTAAGAAGCATGTGCAGCCATTCACCAAAACAATGAAGCTCTTGGCTACCTATGGCAGAATGGTGGTTTAATACCTCTTTCCACACTTCTCTACAAACAACCCCATACAAAATTCTCTATGGATATGACCCTATACACTTGAGCATGCCCTTAAAATTTAGTACCAACATTGCAACAGTTAAGGACATTCTTGTAGAGAAACAACGACAACTGGAAATTCTCAAGGATAAGTTAGCTAAGGCCCAACAAAGTATCAAGAGCCATGTTGACAAGGGAAGAACTGAGAGGGTTTTAAAGGTTGGTGAGTGGGTATACCTGAAGCTACAACCTTACAGACAGAGTTCAGTTTCAATAAGGAAGAATACGAAACTAGCCCCAAAATTTTATGGGCCTTTTAAAATTCTGGAAAAATATGGGGCTGTTGCATACAAATTGGAGCTTCCAAGCACTTCTAGGATACATCCCACTTTTCATGTTACATAACTAAAAAGGCATTTGTGGGCAGCATAAATCAACACCTAGCTTCCAGAGGTTAATAAAAATGGACAATTTGATGTCGGACCACTCAGAACCTTAAAACAGAGGAGAGTTTACAAAGGGAGAAAGATCATATACCAATACTTGGTACAATGGAAATACTGTAGCATTGAAGAAGCTAGATGGGATGACGAAGATCTCTTTAAACTTAACTATCCAGACTTAATACTTCATTCATGAGGACCTGAAACCTCTAAAAGGGAAGGGAAGGGAATGTTAGGATTACAAGAAAGAGGGTAAACTAGGAATAACTAAAATAGTTATTGTATATTCTAGAATTAGATATGTTGTATACATGTCTGCACATGGAGGTCTTGTGTGTAGGATAAGAGAGTGGTGTAGGTTAAGATTATTTACACTTTTCAGCATTTTAGTAGCTATATATATGCATGTAATGGGTGGAGTATCCTTCAAGCTTTTGAATATTATGCAATTTGTGAATGGAATGGGTAAAGCTTGTTTAAGCTTTCTCTCTCTGTAGTTCGTGATAAATCACTGGTCTTCTCCTTCCTCCCTTATTCTCTTTGAATTCTCTCTTATTTCTATCTCTTTCTTTGTTTCTCTCTTATTTTTTGGTTACGCTTCAACAAGTGCTTGACATATATTTGCATCTATATATTTGATTTGGAGTTCTGGAATATTTATTTCTTTGTATATAGAAAGGGAGACATTATGTTATTTGATTTGGAGATCTGGTATATTTTTTTGTTTATTTATAGAAACATAGATGCATTATGTTGATTTGTTTGGAATTATAAGTTTAATTAACTATATTAAAATTTAAGATAGAAGTTATCTAAGTGTTGCCATTCCAAGTCTCTTTTGACTTTTACTGAATTTAGAAGGAATTAATTAACAAATTCAAGTTGCTTGTAATTTTAAGTGGAATTCGCATGGCATGGCATATTTGTTATCGTATATTTGAAGATTCACTCTTGTACAATGGATAAGCCTCAATGCTATGCTATAATGGATAAATGCATGATTGTTATTATTTTGACATTAATTTTATGGTTTACTCATCATTTGGACTTAATAATATGACTATTTTTAGTTATTAATTAGTACTATATATATATTATATAGTACTAATAATGTCAGCATTAGAGATATTTGTGGGTGCATCATGAGATTTTGAATTATATATAAATATTATATTATATATGTTTGTCTTATATTTTTTATTTGATTGTATTGTGTAGACAGTAAAATGACGGAAGTTTCGGGGGCCGATAATTATGATATAACGAAGGATCCTAAACAAAAAGCTAAATCGAACGATCCGGGTTGAAAATATGGATATTGGCCGGATTTAAGTAATAAGGATGTCGTGCAATGTATACTTTGCGGGAAGAAATGCCATTCGGGCATCAAGAGGCTTATGCAACATCTAGCCGGAAATTTTGGAGATGTAACAAAGTGCCCTAAAACAATAATAGAAATTATGAGGAAGATGCAAGAGGCTTTGAATAGTAAAAAGAGGAACAAGGCAGTTGAGCTAGATGATGATGATGATGTAGTAGAAGTGCAAGAAGAACAATCATTTGTTCGTCCAACCATGGCCTCCAATGTTTCTTCTAACACTTTCCCAAGTTTTGGGATAAATTCTAAAAGGAAGAAATCTGTATTTTAATTCCAAAAGTCACAAGCAAAAGCTCCAACAAAGACGGTTGAAACACTTTTAAGGAAGACTCCTGAAGGTGTAGAGGAGAGACATAGCAAGTGTTTGAGCCAAACTAGTATTGAAAATCGTTTGAGGACACCGGAGGAAAAAGAAAGAGTCCAAATGCACGTTGACTTTTTCTACGAATGTGGCATACCATTTAATGTTGCAAATTCAAGGAGATTTGAAGTAATGGTCGAGTCCATAGGGCAATATGGGCCAAGTTTCAAGCCTCCAACGTATCATGAGTTGAGGGTTCCTTTACTTGAGAAGGCAAAGATGAAAACCGATGAGTTAATGAAGAAACACGAAGTTGCTTGGAAGGAATATGACTGCACACTCATGCCGGATGGTTGGACAGATAAGAGGGGAAGACACTTGTTGAATTTCCTTGTTAATTGTTTGAAGGGGACTTATTTCATGGGTTCTGTTGATGCCTCCAGTCAGTCGCAAGATGCCACAATGTTGGCAAATCTACTTGATAACAAGATTGAGGAAATTGGCCCCGAGTATGTTGTTCAGGTGGTCATGGACAATGTCTCTAATTACAAGGCAGCGTGACATATATTAATGGAGAGGAGGCCTACACTGTTTTGGACACCTTGTGCAGCTCACTGCCTTGACCTTATGCTAGAGGACATAGGCAAGTTGAAGCAATTCTAGCCCACAATCACAAATGCAAGAAGAATCACAACATTCATTTATAGGCATGGTCGTCTTCTTAATACGATGAGGGAAAAAACAAATGAGAGGGATCTTATGAAACCCGTAGTTACTAGTTTTGCAACAACTTTCCTCACCTTGCAAAGTTTGTACAAGCATAAAGATGCTTTGAGATATTTGTTCATAAGCGAGGATTAGTCAAAATCGAAGTTGTCGACCAATGAAGCGGGGAAGAAAGTATGTGATACTGTTATTTCAATAACATTTTGGCATCATGTTGAGGATTGCATTAGGACGTCACAACCACTTATAATCTTGAGGATTGTTGATAGTGATGATAAGCCTGCTATGCCAGAAGTTATTGTTGCGATGGAATGTACGAAGAAAACTATCAAAGATACATTTGATAACAAACAAAGACTGTATAAGGTGATTGAAATTGTTGAGAGGGCGATGGAAAAGTCAAATGGAGCAAAAATTATATAAGGTTGCGTTATTTCTCAATCTGGGTAAGTACTTTGATATCAAAGAGGAACGTCGGTTGTTTACTAGTGCTTTACGAGATGACTTCAATGACGTTCTTGCAAAGATGGTGACCGAGCTAGATTTGCTAGACAAGATAAGCAATCTAGCCGAAAACTATGATGCTTCTCGAGATACTTTTGCAAGAAAAATTGTGATTAGGCAACGGAAAATAAAGTTTCCTCGTAAGTATATTAAAAAATATATATAAACATATAAAAGCTAAATTATAATTATAATCTATGTACCTTCTTCCTTTCCTCCCTTTAAAAATATTTATATTTCTTTTAAATGTTTGCTAGTTGATTAGTGGAATGCTTTTGGAGGGCAGACTATTGAGCTATCTTCGTTTGCAAAAAGAATTCTAGGCTTTTGTTATTCTTCTCCACGGTTGCGAGCGCAATCGGAGTACATTTGAGTTTGTAAGTACTTTCTATTGTTCAAATTTCAAAAGTAATAAGTCATTCACTACTAATACTAACTATTTTTTATATAATTAAAATTTTATCATTAATATTATTATTTTTTGTTTTATTTATTTTAGATTCATACAAAGAAGAGGAATATATTGGAACACAAACGATTGAAGGGGTATGTCCAATACAATCGAAAGATCGTGTCAAGGTTCCAAATGAGGCTTGAACTTGGAAGTAGTTTTGATCCATTAGCCATTGATGATTTTGAATGGGGTAATGAATGGATCAATAATGAAGCCAATGTTGTTCATCCCGGGGAGGATCTTACATGAAATGATGTGGATCGAGCAATTGAGGGTTGCAATTTTTCAAGGAGAGCTTGTGCTAATACTAGTGATAAGACGTGGTGGTGGTTCAACTTCAAGAGATGGATTCCGACTCCGATAATGAAGTTAATGAAGAAGAGAGAATTCCAAATGATGATGAATATGTGGAGGATGATTTTGGAGAAAGACCGCCTACGCCTTTGAATGAGAGTAGTTCTCGAGAAAGAGATGGAGATGACATTTTCCTTGATGATTTTGTTTGAACGATGTTTCTAGACTAGTGTAGAGAGTCTAGACATTACTTTGGCTTGTTGTGTGGTGTTTTATTAGTTATTAGACTACATATTTGTGATGGTTAGTTATAACTTTATTTTCTATGAGGTGCTTGAAACAATATGGCGTTAGGCCCCCCCTTAGCGCCCCGCCTAGGACCTAGGCCCCCTCTTGGCGCCTCTAAGCCCCCCAGGCCTAAGGCGACAAAAAAATCCCTCTAAAAAATTAGGCGGGTTCTAGGCGGAGAGATTTTTTTTATTTTAATAACTACTTAAATTAAATCTTGATATATTTATTTTTCTAATGATTTACCATATTCATAATACAGGTTGTAGCATATCAAATCACAACAAGAAATGAACAATATCAAGTCAAAATGGATAATTTTATTATAGTTGTAATTTTTTGAACTTATACCAACTTCAAATTATATAAATGAGAATACATTTGTAATATTTAGTTTAATTCAATTTTATAATTCTTAAATTTATGTTTAGTTTCTTAAGTTTTAATATTAAATTAAATTCTTGAAATTTTAAATTTTATTATTTAATAGCAATCTTGTTTATAAATAAAACGAATACGTTAAAAATATATTTAAACTTTGAATAATTGTATGTTTATGTTTGAACTTTGACATTAGCAATATGGATGTGTTTGAAATTTAAGAAAAGACCTTTATTATCTTTATTATAGATTGTTTTGCTTTATATTATTATTTTGTTTGGATAAATGTAAGATAAAATATTAAAATTACCTTAAAATAAAAAATTCCGCCTAGGCCCCGCCCATGCCCCCTTCGGCCGGCCGCCTCCCGCCTTTTAGAACATTGGTTTTTGGATTGTTATTGCTAAGTATTTACATAATTATGTCTTTAATGTTATTTCATAGTGTTATGTTTTGAGTTTTAATGTATATGAAATTTTATTGCCAATATACTTGTTAAATAAAATAAATAATATATAAAATTGCACATTATAAACGATTTGTCGCCATACGGACGTCATGGCTATCGCCTAGGCGTCCAGGCAGCCAACTACCGCCATGACTCGTCGGTGGCGTGATAACTATGAGAAAAAATTAAGTTCCCCAAATATTAATATGCTTCAAGGGAAAAAAATTAACAAATCAAACGTGATTTTTATTTTGGTTTATTTTGAAAGTGTAACTTTTTATCCTAAATATAAAGTTCCACTTCCTAACACACTTACAAGAAGTAATTAGACAAAATATAAAAGACAGAATTTAAGAAAAATGATATTTTTTTTTAAATTAAAACAAGAATAATCGTCTTATTCTAGCAAAGCATTAAAAGGAAAGTTGTTAGTCACCTAACAATAATTTAAAAACATACTTAACACTCCACATGAGACTAAAATTGGCATAATTGGTATTAAACAAAATTTGAAAGATTAAATTGTGGCCTCAAGAAAAGACTGTCATAATTGTGGTAAAACTAAATAAAAGGAGAAGTTGGAAAGCTCAAGAAAAGATGACAAACCATAATAAAGCAAAAATAAAAGGACATACTAGCTGGCTTAAATAAGGACAAGATGGCATCATAGTAGTAAAGCTAAGCTAAATTAGGAGGACGGGCAGATGGTTAAACTGATTTTGATTGTTGAGTGGGCTCATATAGTCTGTGGACTGGAAGTGAATAATAGGAATATGGTTTTTTCTTGTATATTCTAAGGTAATCTATGTATGCTTGATAGCATAGTTTTTAAAAGCAAAAGGTGCACTAAGACGAAAAGATCTCCCAGGAGCTTAGGCGCAAGGCAAGGTGGGAGCCTCATCGAAGTGAGGTGCCCAACCTCAATAAATACAAAATATGGCGTCATATTTGAAACAATAAAGTATGTATAAGATATAAATTAATGACATATAGCATGAATACACACTAAAATAGAAGATATAATATAAACAGGGGTAGTAAAAAAGGAATTGGATTGAGAAGAAAGTAGAAAAATAGAAGGAAAAAGGAGAAGAAAAAACAGTGGGAGAGAGAGCAAAAAAGGGTAAGATAACAGAGGAGAAAATGGGTAATAAAAAGAAAGAGGAAGAATTTAAAAGGATAAAAATCAAAATATAAAAACGTGAAATAAAAGAAGAGAAAAGAAAAAAGATGGAAAAAAAAGGAAAATAGAAGATGATGAAAAAGGAGGAAAAGGAAGGTGGGGGGGGGGGGAAGAAGTAGGTGAAAGAAATTTCACTGGAGCCTTGTTTTAGATGCACCTTAATTGTGCTTTGCACCTCTGGGCTTTGGCATAGGCCCAAAATGTGTGGGCCTCTTTGAATGCGACTCACCTTAGCCAAGACAAGGCCCTAGTGGTGCGCCTTGTCTTGCCTTGGACTTGCGTGCGTGCGTGCCTTTTTGTGCCTTTAACACCTATGCTTGGTGGCATTATTTGTAATCTCCAAATAACTTTGCGTGAAGCTTCCATTACCTTTTATAGCATTGAGATCTTTCAGAACTTGTAATTAAAGCAGCACAATGATTTTTGGGAAGCTTATGTGTTTTGACCATGTGAAAATTTCTCATGGTAATGCAAGATAAACATATTTTTTGTGGTTTTTGCGTTGGCAAGACTCTAGTTTGATGCAAATGTCAAGTTAGCAAGGAACTTCAAAAATAGCATGCTTTAGATTTTAAGAATAATTTTGTTCTTTGTTATAATAAATCATTTTATTTTTCACTTCGATAGGCACTTAAGATTGCAGGCCGTGATGGAATCTGGAAGTCTATTTAATTATTATACAAGTATAAGGACTTTCCTGTATTAGTTCCGGATGTGGTCAAGACCGTGTCGTGAAATTATTCAACCATTATGCTCATGTTCAGTGTTCATATTTTTGAGCTTTTGTATACCTTGCTATTTTTATGCTCCCACGATCTATGTAGCTGGAAATTTGACAAGACTAGCTGGCAATGCAGGATCTTTCGCAGCCAAAATCTGAAGCTACTCCGCCAGATGGTCTTTCAGTCCCTCTTTTGAGACACCAGGTTTGTAGCTGTTCTCAAATTATTCTTTGATGTGACCCGATAATTGATATTAAGTAACATTTGTTTAGCTTGGACTAAGGACTTAGTTATTAGACGAAATTTCATAAATAAACCTAGAAGTATGAGCCCTTCTTTTAGTTGTTATACCACTGAGGATTAAGCTGTTTGTTGTGGTGATGTAGTGAAGTAATTTAAGATTTGGCCACAGGAATTTGAGATGTGCACTATAAATGTGATTTGTTAGGTAAAAGGTGTTTGACTTGGTACTGAGTGGTTATGGCAATTTATTAATCACTTTTTTAGATGAAACGAATGTCTAAAATATCTAACAAGAACTATGCTTATTAGATTGGATTGTATCGTTGTCCAAAATAACGGGATCAAGGTGTTTTATGCCTTACACGGGTATCGTCTCTTTGTCAGTAATTGCTTGTCTTGAACATCTTTTATTGTCTTTTCTGTTAATAATTTAATTTGGCATTCACATGGAGCACTTGATTCTCCGATTTTCTTTACTTTCTGCTCTTTCAATCTGTTTTGAGGACTTGGTGAACTGACATTAATTAAGTACTGGACAGAGAATTGCTTTATCATGGATGGTCCAAAAGGAGACAAGCAGCTTAAACTGCTCTGGTGGAATTCTAGCAGATGATCAGGTTGTTTTTTGCTGTTCTTACAATTTCTTGTATTTTCTAGTCCTACTGCGTTTACATCGACAAAGAACTGTTCTTTTATTCTCTTCGGGGTTTTATACATTCATTATGGTAGGGACTGGGTAAGACTATATCGACAATTGCACTTGTACTCAAGGAAAGATCACCATCTTCAAGATTTTGTACAAACAACACCAAGCAGATGGAGACATTAGATTTAGACGCTGATGATAGTGTTACTGAGCTTAATGGAACAAAGCAGGTTACTGAATCTTGTGAAGTTATGGCTAATAGAAGTTCGACCAAGGGTAGGAATCCATCTGTGCAAACAAAGGTCAGGCCAGCTGCTGGAACCCTTATTGTTTGTCCGACGAGTGTTCTTCGGCAATGGTCCGAGGAATTGCATAACAAGGTAACCAGGGAAGCTAATCTCTCTGTATTAACATACCACGGAGGCAACAGAACGAAGGATCCTTTAGAGTTGGCAAAGTATGATGTCATCTTGACAACATATGCAATTGTTAGTATGGAGGTGCCAAAGCAGCCACTTGTTGATGAAGATGATGATGAGACAGGAAGGCAAAGCCACATCCCACCTATTGGACATCCATCCACTAAGAAAAGAAAATATCCTCCTAGTTCTGATAAAAGATCTTCGAAAAGCAAGAAAGGCGATAGTGAATTGTTTGAATCTGTTGCTCGTCCTCTTGCTCAGGTTAGGTGGTTTAGGGTTGTACTGGATGAGGCTCAGAGCATCAAGAATCACAGGACTCAAGTTGCTAGGGCTTGTTGGGGCCTCCGTGCTAAACGTAGGTGGTGCTTGTCGGGTACTCCTATTCAGAATGCAATTGATGATCTCTATAGCTACTTCAGATTCCTCAAGTATGACCCATATGCTGTATTTAAGTCTTTCTGCTCTACAATAAAGGTCCCAATTCAAAAGAATCCAACAAAAGGGTACAGAAAGCTACAAGCTGTTTTGAAGACAATAATGCTACGTCGCACTAAAGGTAAGACGAGTAATTTTTTGCAAACGAGTTGTCATTTAATAATCAACTGTGCAAGTTAGTTATATATGTCCTATTCAATTTTTTATCTTTTATTATGATCATTATTATTTTATCTCTTTATGTGATTAATTCATCTTGTTAGTATGTTAATGTTTAAATGTTTTCTTTTCTCTTAAAGGTTATATTATTATATGAGGTGTTGGGTTCTCATCCATTGTCTTTCTTTATTCTTATTGCTTGGCTAGGGATATGTTTCTTGTGACTAGGCCTGGCAAATGGGCGGGTGTGGGCTGGTATAAATGTGTTTGGGTTTAAATGGGCTGAAATTTAAGTGGGCTGTAAATGGGCGGTCATAAATGGAAACGGGTGGATATGAGCAAACCCATTTAGAAGGTAGCAGTCAAATTTTTTTACATTGTTATAAACTATTTAGCATAAGGAAAAAGGTAAATACTGAAAATATGAAACCAAATGATGCCCAACCATAAGTGCTGAACAGTGCAACACTGAGCATAGTAAATCATGTTCAAACATAAGTACTGAAGAACCATGAACCAACTGAGAAATTAGCCATGTGATTGTACCTAATCCTTAAGTAACAAGCTCTTTTTTTTTTTTTGCTTAGAGAAATTATTAAAGTTCTTAGCTGTGAATACTTTCCTATTAGATAATTTCTACATTTCAGGGAAAAAGTTTTTATTTTAATCTATTAAAATTAATTTATAAAATTACAAAATTTAAAATTGATATGAATTCTCTTTTGATTTTGGACGAATATAACCGTTGTAAATTATCTGAAAGTATTTGTAAAATTTGTTATCATCAAAATTTATGTAATCACATTAATTTTATATTTTAAAATTTCACAAAATTATTTAAAAAAATAAAACGAGACTATTTGGAAAATGTAAATTATTTTAACTTTGTAAAATTATGAATCACAGTTGCTAGGAAATTTCTTTCAGTGGACTTACATTTAATGAATTTAATATATGCGTTGAACTGGAGTCGAAATCTTTATGAAAAAATGTCCAACTTCAAAGAACCATAACTTAAGTGACCCAATAAATATTATAGACTTTCATTGATGAGATGATAGGAGATGAATCGAGTTAGATTAGAGACAATAGGAGAGAGAGAGTAGACGATTTCGGGATTTAGGGCAGGGGAGAGAAATAGTGTCGCAGCTCCATAGAGTTTTGGTAAAAGATTGGCCTTCTTCTTTTTTTCTTTTAGAAGGGATCGATTGTTTCAATAGAAGAATGTAGAACACTATAAATTTTATAATTAAATGGGGCCCAATGGTTGCCCACTTGAACCCACTTATTATATGGGTGGACATGGGCTGGACCATTTATGATGTTTATCAAAAATTTACTAACCCAAACCCATTTAATGTGGGCGGGTATGGGCTGCCCATTGGATTTAAACCCATTTTGCCAGGTCTAATTGTGACTATAGTTCTCCATCTGCCCTATTTTAAGCGACTCTCTTCACTTGAACACAAGTTAGAAAAGGATATCTGATAAGGACTTTTATTTTACTATATGGAATGGACCCTTCTTGTTGCAAGTACAGGTAAACTGAAGATGTATTGATATATGGAGAAATGTCACTTAATATAGGACGTCTCTAAGAGGAAAGTGAGTCCTGTTAACATGGGATGGACGGAGTATATGCAGCCATAACCCGTCAAATGTTTAGAAGCTTGATACAAGTGTACTAATAATCTATCCTATCTCTGTCCAGTAAAAAGAGTCCTATTTTCTTTGTAATTTGCATTTAAAATGGTACTTCCCTTGTCCCATTTTTATTGTCATGGTTCAAGAATAGTTAGAAACAATGTTTTGAATGTAGTTAGTTGTTTCTTGACTTATTCTTCAGCATCTAAAGGGCAATATTAAACCGAAGAATATAAGCAATATTGAATCTGTCTAAGGGAAGTCTTGAATTCTTTGCTGCAAACGTGGTTTTGAACCATGACATTCAAAGAGGAGGAAGTACTATATCTTTTGGATATATGTGTAGATTTTGTTTTTTTTCTGGCTAAGGACTTAATGTAGTATCCTTAATCATAAATTAATCAAAGAACAGTCTTAATCCCTTTTGTTATATTCTGGAGACTAAGCTCATTCTTTGCCGTGACCTGTTTTTCAAGGCATGTGTGGAGTGTGGTTTATCTTTGCAGCTGGCTGTTTATTCAGAACAGAATGACGGTGTTTCTTGCAACTCTTTTATGCTATATTTTACCTCCATTTGTAGACATAGATTGTGTTATTGATTTACAACAGAGACATGCCCCTATGGATTAGCTTTATGCAATGCTACTATTGTTGGTTTGGTACTTTTGACCATTTCGGCCACTATAAATTCTGTAGTAATGTTACCGAGTTATTTTCAATTGGTTACAAGATATTTTGGCTCGAATCATCTGCTAGGATTCGCGAGTCTGTAGGTTCACTTTATATGCCTTTGACGTTGGTATAAGATATAATATCATGTTGCTCGAACTCTGTAGTCCTGATCTTATTTGCATAAGTTTTGGTCCTGTCTCATACCAGTTTGATGGCTATTGTACCTTCTGTGGAATGCAGCTAGGACTTGTATCAATATACAACGTCTGCAGAAACTCATGATTGTTTGGTGGTAATTGTTATCTCTAGGCACAATTCTTGATGGAGAACCTATCATTAACCTTCCGCCAAAAACCATAGAATTGAAAAAAGTGGATTTTACAATGGAGGAGCGGGATTTCTATTGCAAATTAGAGGCTGATTCACGAGCTCAGTTTGCAGTAAGTTTTTACTTTAAAGTAGTGTGTGGTCTAATACAATCAATATATTATTTTGTACCTTCAATCTGTATCTCCCTTTATGTGCATGTGTACATGTTGCAGACATGCTCAATCTTATAACTTTTATCATCTCTCTACATTTGGTGCAATTTGCTTTGTATCAGGAATATGCAGCTGCTGGAACTGTCAAACAAAATTATGTTAATATTCTGTTGATGCTTCTGCGCCTTAGGCAAGCTTGTGATCACCCTCTTCTTGTAAGGGGTTGTCGTTCCAATTCCATGTGGACGTCTTCTGTTGAGATGGTGAAGAAACTACCTTCAGAGAAACAAGTTTCTCTTTTGAATTGCTTGGAAGCTTCTTTAGCAATTTGCGGCATCTGCAATGTATGTAGTTCCTTATTGATTCCTTTTACAGTTTAGCTGAATTGTTTCTGATACTGTTTTCTTCTTGTTATTATGAGCCATATTATGATTGTTCTTACTCTTCTGCTTTATGGGACTGATTCTAATGTCTTCAGTATAGAAACTCAATTTTCTGTGGAATTAATGTTTGAATTTCAGTTCTAGGCGAATAAAATGTATTCTGTATAGAAATTTAAATGTGTTTAGGAACTAATCTGTGGATTTCAGCTTTTAGGCGAATAAGATGTCAGCATCATTAAGCGAATAAAATGTGTTCTTCTTTGAGTATGGTTTTGGATTTTCTTCGGCCTGGGAATATTTGTGGCTATTTTTGTTTTCTATACATGATTATCTAATCCCTTGGTTTTCTATCCACAAATTAAAAAATTTATTCCTTTTTTAATAAAAAATTTCTCTCATTTAAGATATGCTCTCCATTCCTTTTTATTTGTCTTTTTAGAGAGTAAAATTTGTTCCTTTTTATTTGTCGTTTGTAGATTTCAAGGAAGCATTAATAACTTAGTTTACCATATTATCCGTACATTACATATTAATTTGTTAATCTTTCATCTTTTTTCAATGAATTTTGAAGGGTGATATTGAGATTTTATACTCATTTTAATCAATCAGTGACACAACGGAAGATGAATTGAGAATAGAAACAATTACAGGAATTGAATCTATGTAATTTTGCAATCACATGAATTCACAAAGTTGGACTACAAGCAACCACAACGTTTATAAATTTTGAATAATAAGAGTTGTTCCATAATAATATTAGACTGATTATACTACCTAAACCCTAAAAATAAATAAAATTCAATAAACTTAAAAAGTAAGTCCAAAACATAAATAAACCCAAATAATTAAACCTACCTGACTACTAATTAATAAATAAAAATACATCAAATATTTAAATTTTTCATAAATACCAAAACATAAATTATATCGAATCTTGACAGATAATTCTTCCCGTGTCATTCCCCTTTTCTTGGAGAAAATTTGACGTCGAATTTTAAAATGAAGTTGCGTCGACCGCTAGACATTCACAATCTTTGTACCATATAGTCACGATAGTGATTCTCAAAAAAAAATTTGAAAATAATTTTGAAGTAATGAAAGCCTTCGTATTAACGTGCACTTGAAATAAATGATTAGGAATGATGAAATCAAAATTTTTTAATTTGTCGAACATAGGATTTTGAACAATCTCATGATTAATCTCAATTTCTACGATATCCATATCGTTATGTCGCGATGACTCTAAATCATGATCATCCTCAATCACTAAACTTGATTCTTCTTTTAACTATAACATCTTCTTCAACTTCCTCCGTGTTTTGCACTCTCTATTAGAACGGACAAATCACATGACTGAGAAGTAGATTGATGGCGCTACAACTTTCATGAAGCTTTTCCCAGTTGGCTATGAAATTTTTGGAACACCTAATAACTTCATCAATTATAAAAATAATATCCTTTTGTTGCTCTTCTCTAGCTCTTCTTTTCTCTACTTATACATATGTATCAACTTGGCAAGTATATAATGTGCTTCCTCTAATTCCTCCAAAAGATCATTAAATTTGAATAACAAGTTTTTACGATGATGAACATAGATCTCATATTCCAACATATCACATTCATTGTTAATAAAGTCTATCTAATTCCTTACTTGATCAATTCGTGCCTTTGTAGCTTTAGATATTTTCGATACAGATTGAAAAAACTTTGGGCCAAATTATAGTTGATTAGAACTTGAGGCAACAAAATGCTAGTATACCGAACTTCAAGGATCCAAAAGCTTATGATTAACAATGAATAATCAAATTGAAATTTTGCCAATACTAACCCAACATCAAATCATGTTACCTTTGCTACTTGGTTTCGTTGGTAACTGTTAACTTTTTGTGACTGAGATAACAATTGATTTCTGGCGCGATGTTTCAAAATCCAAACCAACTCGATTTGTTGGAAATTACAAGTAGGCAATCACAGTGTTCTTTAAATCACCAGCGGCAACAATTTTTTTTTAATGGCAATTTTACTTAGTCCCCACGATGAACGAACGGTTTGTAGTTCCCAGCTAAGCAACTTCGATCGACATCATTTTGCGTCGCATTGACACGGAGTGGGTTGTCTCTTGCTTAATTAGGGCTAACTCCCAAGCTCTGGTGCCAACTGACACAACGGAAGACGAATTGAGAATAGAAACAATCACAATAATTGAATTTATGTAACTTTGCAATTACAACAATTCACGAAGTTGGACTATAAGCAACCACAATGTTTATAAATTCTGAATAATAAGAGTTATTCCATAATAATAACCCTAAGAGAATATTTATACTACCTAAACCCTAAAAATAAATAAAATTCAATAAACTTAAAAAGTAAGACCAAAACATAAACGGACCCAAATAATTAAACCTACCTGACTACTAATTAATAAATAAAAATGCATCAAATATTTAAATTTTTCATAAATAACAAAATATAAATTATATCGAATCTTGGCAGATAACTCCTCCTGTGTCAATCAGACAAAGCATTAATTACATTTCTTAATCTTTGTGTTTTGTCTTAAAATGTCAATTAAAAAGGAACGGATGGAGTATTATTATATTTTGTTCCTTTATAGAAATTCAGTCCTTTTGGTTTTCATTGTCCTGATAGGACTTTTGTCAATATTAGTTGGAAATGGTAGCTAAAATTTTGTTGCATCTTGCAGGGCATAGGCATAAAGGAATTGATCTTTCTATATTATTGTATGAAGTGTCTCATGCTTCTAGTTTAGATGTATTAGTTAGAGGCTTTATAAACATTTCGATTGTTATTGGGGAAGATTTGTAAAACAGTTTAAAGGTCAATTTGGGTTGGTCTGACAACAATGTGTTGATATATTATTGAAGTTTTATTTTATGTACTCTTCTTTCATCCTAAAATTTCAGTGCTATAAGCACAAGGTCATAATTTCTTTATAACATAGAGTAGTGAGATTTTTTCTTTATTGGCTTATTGTTGTTGATATTATTGTAGGATCCACCTGAAGATGCTGTCGTTACAAGCTGTGGGCATGTTTTTTGCAACCAATGCATATGTGACCACTTGACAGGAGATGACAACCAGTGCCCAACCACAAATTGCAAAGTTCGCCTAAGTGTATCCTCAGTTTTTTCTAGAGACACTCTCAGAAGTTCTGTTTCTGAAGCTCAGGAAAGCTCTGCTGATAGTTCTGGCTCTTTACTAGCTGAGACACTTCAGCCTTGTTCATCAAGTGGTTCATTTGATTCCTCCAAAATCAGGGCTGCTCTTGAGGTCCTGCAAACTCTGTCTAGACCTAGGGATTTTATGCCAAGAACAAATTCCTTGATAACTATTGATGGAGGTGCTCGCTGTCCAGAAAATCTCTCTGATCATCTTTCAGGGGGATTACGTAGTGATAGTTATAATAACCAAAGTTCGGTTTTGGATAGTGATACAAATAGTTTGGTTTCAGTGGTGGGAGAGAAAGCAATCGTCTTTTCTCAATGGACTAGGATGCTAGATTTGCTTGAAGCTTGTCTTAAAGATTCGTCCATAAAGTATAGGAGACTTGATGGAACAATGTCTGTTGTTGCCCGAGATAAAGCCGTGAAGGATTTCAACACTCAACCAGAGGTTAGGGTTAGTTTGGAATGTGCATGTTAGAATGAATTCTTTTTAATTGGGGTTTCTTAATTTTCATTTTTTATTTATTTAAAAACTGCATTCTTGTTGAGTTTTAATTCCAAAATTGAAGGGGATCTTTATTCACAATGGACTCTAGGCGATCTGCCCACTATGAAGCTTATTATGCATATTAAGATAAAACTGATGAGTCCTTGTGGTAAGTTGACTGGTGAGAATGTATTGGTTGAAATCTGTCTACTAAGAGAGGAAAAACACAGTTCATTAGACTGACTTGCTGACTTACGCTGCCACTCCAATAATGCCACTCACTGGTAAATAGGGCAATACTTCATCGTGAATCTCCAATTATATTTGTGCAACTGTAATCATGGGCCAGAGGGAGCATAGAGTGACTTACAGAGAGTCCGAGTCTGGTTAATTTTTTATTTTCTATTTTCCTCTGAGGACTTCTTGTTCACTTATTTTTCTATTCTATTGCGTTAATAAAGTCCTTTTTGATAAAAAAGAAAAAACAAAAACAAAAAAAAAAACAAAACCATTCTTGTTCAATTTGAAATTTTCAAAAAAGCAATCTCTACCTATAGACTCTATTCCTCTCAAACCTCTTTAGCATAGGTCTTCTCATTAGGAGCATCTCTCACCAGTTCACCTTCTTGCTTTTTATTTCTCTCTACGATTTATGATATATAACTAAATATAATTTATAAGGAACTTCTTAGAATAATACATTCTTGTTCTAGACAAGGCCTTAATGTTGTTCCAGGGTTGCTTGACAGTTTTTTTTTTAAATATGTTTTACCGTCTAATTACACTATTGATTTAGTTCTGAGTTTTTCTGCCTTATATTTTGTTCTAGGTGTCTGTTATGATTATGTCTTTGAAAGCTGCAAGTCTTGGACTGAACATGGTTGCAGCTTGTCATGTCCTCCTTCTGGACCTCTGGTGGAATCCTACAACTGAGGATCAAGCAATTGATAGAGCCCATCGGATTGGGCAGACTCGTCCAGTTTCAGTTTTGCGGTTGACTGTGAAAGATACCGTTGAAGATAGAATTTTAGCTCTCCAGGTATTTTCTTTACCGTCTAATTTTGTATTCATGTTTTTCCTCCTCAGCCATGTAGTTATTAACTGTTAATGTTAGTAAGACAGTATTGCAGTGTGTTGTTACAAACTGTTAATGCTAGTATAATAGCTCACCTTTGATACATTGATAGAGCATTCAATCTACTGTTTTTTCCTTTAGTTTTTCATTTCAAACTAGATCTTCAATTGTGATATCATTAAGAATCAGTTTTTGGTTCATTTAGCATTGTTTTATTCCTTCTCTGTTCTCTTACATATGTAGTTGTAATACAATACATGAACTTGTACATTGTCATGCTTTCCGAACATTGATGTTGCGGTCTATAAGTTGCTTCTTCTCCATTTTTATTTTTTTTATACTCCCATACTTTTAGGTTTGCCGTTCTCCTTTTTAGTATCCATATCCATATTGCTTTGATATTGATGTGAGATTTACACGGCTGTTGCAGCAAAAGAAGAGAGAGATGGTTGCATCTGCATTTGGAGAAGATGAGACGGGTAGCCGTCAGACTCGCCTTACAGTAGAAGACTTAAAGTATCTGTTCATGTATAATTAGGGCGTCCCCTTGGGTATTTTTTTGGGTCATGATTTAAAGGTAAATACTGGGGCACATTTTGGCCTTTTTATTCTTTGGTGGCATTGTCAGCGGCAGTAGCGGCATATCTACAGTTGAAGCCTTTGTCGAGAGTATATCCTTAGTAGTAACAGAAATTAGGGCCTTCATCTACAAAATGATTGTGATTAAGAACAGGTTTATACTCGGTGATCAGTTTTTTCTAACAATTGATCTCTTGTGATTTCTCCTTGTATAGGATTCGGAAGTTTGTAGCTTACACCAAGTGAAGATAGGCAATGTCATATAGATTCTTTTATTGGAAATGTAAATGATAGATATATTTTTCCTTCACTGATACAGAATATAGAAATCTTAATTTAATGGTATTAATTTTAAAAGGTTGATCACAGTTTTCCTTTGTTAGTGTTTATTTCTGTTTTGTGATTCGTATCAGCAGGTGAATGTGAATTTATTAAGTTCTCCATTTGTGTTATAAAAAGAGAAGTGCTAGCTGGGTTTGGACTTGAGGCTTATATTTCCCCAGTGATCTGTGAATTAGCCTAAATGCACAATCATTTTCATATAAAAAAAATGAAGAATATATATTTGCAATTATCTTGTTATAATATTAATTAAATGCTCCATGTCACTTAAAAGCTATAAATAATCAGAGAATACATACATGTTTTGAAAAATACCTGATACTTGTGAAACCTAAGGTTATACACTTGTAATGGTGGTTGTTATTGAAAATTGCATTAGAATGTATCTAGTTAATCTTATTATATTTAAGTACAAGTTTTCCGAATGTTGAAAATTTAATTAAAACAAAACTAAAACAAGTCTTTAACTATCAACACACTTTAGCTTTCAAACCCGAGTCCGGAACAAATAAAGTCCGAATAGAATCAAATCTATCTAAATAAGTAATAACTTAATTCCTTGGTGTTGCAAGTTTGCTAATGGTTATATGAGGCATTAATTTAGTTCAGCTGCATATTTTAAAAGCTAAAAACACTTGAAAATTGAAACATGGAAAGAAGTGGTGTTTGTTTTCGTACTTTTGTATAGTTAAACTGGAAAAGAATCGTGTGGGTTATCATAATATAATACCTTAACATTTTGATTGCTCACCCAATCAATGCACAGCTCTAACGATATCTATGCAGCTTGAAAAAACATTGTCCTACAAACCGAACAAAAATTCCTATGTTGATTGTTCTCCATCATATATATTATAAGCAGCACAAGAACAAACACTCGAAGAAGAAATGCAACAACAAATGACATGAAAATATGCTTCTGAGAAGTAATCAAGATTGTGACATTCACATAATTTATATGCCAAATACTTTTGAGAAGTAATCAAGATTTTGATATAATATCTGAATATTCCACAGAGAAATTCATAAATGCTTCCAAGAAATCACAGCAATTCCTTCTTTCTAATTCGTATGCATCCCATCCCATCCCATCCCTCCTAATCTTTCTTTCTTCTCCTCAGCAACGATCATTCAACCATTTCAAAATATCACCACGAACAATTTCGACATTCTCATCAGTCTCCCCAAACAGCAAAGAATGCATCATCCCATCATAAATCTTAATACTCTTATCATCACTTTTTGCTTTTTCGTACAATTCTCTACTTATTGCCGGATCAGTAACAACATCTGCACTACCATGTAACACAATAAATTGAAGAGTAACATCACTCAATCTATTACTAACATAATCTGTAACCCTCAATAGCTCAACAACCGTACCCAATCTAGGTTTTCCCCTGTATCTCATCGGATTCATCCCGCCAATAATCTTTTTTTCCGGCACTTTCACAGACTTGTCCAACAGATCTGCAGTTGGAACAATCGGCAAAGTGGGTGCAAATCTTGATACAATGGTCAAAATTTCAGGAATTGGCCATCTGGGTTTGACTTTTTCTGATATTTTACACATGGGCGCGAGTAAAATTGCGCCATTGAACAAATTAGGGTTCTTGAAATGGATCAACAGGCAAATCGCACCACCCATTGATTCACCGAACAAGAATTTGGGGAGGTTTTGGAATTCAGGGTTTTGGGTCAAAATCGAGGAGAAGAATGAGATACAATCGTTAACCACAAAGTCAACTTTGGGAACAAAGGCTTTTAGGCCTTGGGATTGGCCATGGCCTTCAAGGTCTAGGGCAAAACAGGCGAACCCATTTTGGGCTAAGAAGATTGGGGTGGCCTGAAATGTCCAGCTGATGTCGTTGCCGTAGCCGTGGATCATACAGATGGTGCCACGTGGAGGAGAGGTGATGGGCAGCCATGATCTGGTGAAGAGAGAGAGTCCCCTTGGTGATGTGTAGAAAGATTTGGTGGATTTGATGTTCTTGAGGGTGTAGTACTCTTCCTCTGGTGTGTTTCCCCAATAATTGAGGTGGGTTTTCAGGGGTTGTTTTTGCTCTTCCTCCATTGTTTTGGAGAAAAGGGTTTTTGGGTGTTTTTTGAAAAAAGTTTAAATTTTGGAAAAAGTTTCTTGGTTGGTGTTTGTGGGATGACTTTTAGGATGGTGGGTGGGTGGGTTTTTTTGGGATAATTTGGAGTTTTGGACTCAGAACCGAGTTAGTGACTCAGTGGGTAGTTGAAGAGTTCTTGGCATTTCACAATTCCAAGTAAAGAATCAACAAGATTTGTGCTTTTGCCTATAAGATGCTTGTTTGAATAGAGCACTAGCACAAGTCTGCAATTCGCAGCGTCCACTGAAAGTCTTTGAGGTAATCTTTGACTTCTTGCAAGTGGCTAGTGAAATGTTTTTCCCTTTAATTCTGTGTAGGTATTGTTAATCTTGGTATTCCCTTTTAATTCTATGTGGGTATTGTTCTTGTATAGTTTTTTCTTGTAGTGCATGCTTGGTTTAGAGTTTTTAGAGCTTTTGTGATTTTTGGATCTTGTTCGTCTAAACGTAACTGATACCAACACATTTTTTTTTAAATTTTAAATCACACGCGTGTTTGAATTTTAAAAGCCGCCGAATGCACTTTTCAAAAGTCCTAATCGCACCAAAACGGACAAGCATTAATGTTTGAACTTGATGCGAAACTTGATCAATTTAGGGTAAAACTACGACTACCATCAAATTATAAAGGATAACTTGATGAGGTGTAATGGACTTACTACACCATCACCCTAACAAAAATCACAAATATAATTGTTAACAGGAGTAGGGGTATTTCCACTCAAGTCACAAACTATGCTGCATGGTGCATTTGCAATTTGGGTGCGTGCCAAAAGGCTCACGTAATTGTAGCTTTTATAGTAACCTCGTAGCAATTTGTAGAGGCAAGGAAAAACAAGATTATCTTTCATTTATATCCTAATTTAAATTTGCTAGGGCTTCTTTCTCATTGAGATGGATCATATCCGATAAAGTTGTACTAGTGAAGTGTTGAGAACAAAACTGTATGATGTAATAATGAACACATTACAATGACATAATAACCACCCTCTGTCTCTCTCTGTTCAAATGCCATCTTTCTTTTTTAATAATGGCAGACATAAACGGATTAGTTTACGGAATTGACTAATTAAATTTTTGGCATGATAGCCATTTTCCCCCTCAAGCAGACACAAATGAGGCACATTTTCCTTGGAAGAAACCAAGATGCAGACTTTTCTCGAAAGGATAGCATAATGATGGTTGGTATGTGGGAGCCCTAATAAAATCCATGAAAATGTGAAAAGGTAAAGTTAGTTGTAGACAAAATAGAGAATGAAGTAAGGTAAGAACATACAATATCTATATTCAGCATATCATGGAGTACATAGTAATACCTTCCAATTACATGGGTATGCCAACCTCCAATGCCAATCACCACAAGTTTAGTGAAGTTTTGAGTCTTTTGACAAAGCTGTGATATTTGATACTTATCAAAATGGAGGTTCTTAATAATTAATCTAAAGGTATGATGAATACATATGTAGTAGAATATGAAAATGGTGGATCCATCAAGTTTAATTCTTAATCTAAAGGCACGAGTACACATGCATTAGATTATGAAAAGTGGTGGATACACTTGAGCAATTATGTTGAATAGGTCAAATATGGTTCCAATGACTCTGTTTTACTTTTATTAGTGGCAGTGGAGAAGGATTTAAGGCCTTGCGATTGTAGCACTATGGAATGGTGTGATATTTTTTTTTCATAGGTCTTTGGGATAGTATTGTTTTGAGTTTTATTGGTCCCTAGGAGGAATTGGATTGGGATTAAGTAGGTTTTTCTACTAGAAGATTGTCACTTGGGAACCGATAAAAGAAAATTAATTGTTGACTAATAAAATGTTTTTACTTTTTACACCATATACGAGTAGTTCAGTTTTTTAGGCACCATGTTATTTTTCAGAATAGAAAAGAGCTCTCACATAGTAAGATATGTAAACTTATAGAATAGCTTTTGTATGTTCATTGCATTTGTAGTATGGTCTGTTCATTGGAATTAAGCCTTATATTATATGAAACTATGTGTTTCATGTTTGTTGCCATGGTTAGTTTTGGCAAACATACTTCTGTGTTCTAGATTCAGGGACCCTTGCATGAACAGTTTCTATCTAACCTACTGGCCATTCTTATAACTTCAACTCCTGGGATGAATCAGCCTCTTCTTTTTACTATTACACTGATGATAGTTAAGTAGTTAGCTCTAGGAATTCTTGTGGCACATACCATATTCAGATATTATTATGAAGATTAGATTCTCCTATTAGAGCTAATTCTCTTCAATATCCTTTCAGTTGTTGTAAATTTGGTTACTGTCACAGTTGAGCCTTATTATTGTTATTTTTGTTTGCTGCAAAAGATGGGAGATCCCAAACTTCCGGCAGAGCACATTGTGCCTACAACAACTACATGCATATGAAGGAACCCCCACCGCACAATGTCATTCAATATAGCATCATACCTTTCAAAAAGAAATAAAAATTTCAAAAGCTTGTGCTCTTTAATTATTCAACTTTAAGGTCATTCTTTTGATTTGATTTTATTCACACAGGAAGATTAGAACGAATGAAATTCCATCCGAGGCTTATCATATTCCAAATATGATCAAATCAAACTTGGCACTTTGTCAAAATATACTCCAGTATTTCCAAGATTTAGAATATCTATTCAACTACTCAATTAGAAGCACTAGTGTGATCCTTTAATGTAGGCATCTAAACCTGTACATCTGAAATATGAACTAAAGATAGACGAATGACTTTAGCACTGGTACTATTTTTATATTTAATGGATTACCGCTTTTGTCTACATCAGCCAATACTTTTTTTTAATGAGAAAGGCCCCATCATCATCAAGATTTCTCGGTACTGAAAGGCCTCTGTCTCCCATTAACAAATCAAATGAATAGCACAAGTTTAGAGTCTTCCCATAGGCTTTTTTCCTTTTTGCACTTTAGAACCATAGGGCATATTTTGGACATCATGGAATCACGGGAGATAGGAAACAATGTGCATAATAAAGAATTCACATTGATATGAATTTTCTTTTTCTTGTAGCTTGCAGGAATCCAAGCAAATGTTTATTATTCACACAAGGAGTGGAGAATATAATAATTACAGCCTTGAGTGCATAATGTCCCATCTGTAATGGTCAGAAAAATAGTAAATGAGTGGCAGGATTGACCTCAACAATAAGATTACTATAGTGAGCAACATTGAACGTATTAATTTGGTGTATATACAAGGTGAATCAATATCACAACATGGTTTTATATTTAGCCTTTTACCCTTAAATTACAAGGAGAACAGTTTGTTATTTAACGTATTTTGTTTTAAATTTTTTTTTCTATAAAAACATGTTTGTCATCATGTTCTGTGTGCTAATATATCAACTCAGTTACAGACTGGGATGAGCTTTTTCATCCAGTTCAAACTCCATAACTGAGTTTGGGCTAAATTTAATTTGTGCAATTTTATGTACTAATTTTTCTTGTAAGGTGATTCGGACACCTAACTAGATGTGATGTGGGTGTATATATATTATATATAAATTTATATTTTCCTGGCCCTATATTTGGCGTTACTAGAATGACAGAATTATCTAACTTATGGCGATCTTGATGAAGTATAATTCCCATGTGCAAGTTGAAGGGTGAATATATAACCAGGTCAAAGATTTCTGGTTAGTGCTCTTTAAAAAGAGTACGTGACTTGGTCAGTATGGTTAACATTTTCTGGTTGCCACATTTGTTTATGTTTTCCAATGAGGCATGCATAATGGATAAATGCCTCAGTAAGCCCTTTAATTTTAGACCTATTAGTCTTCTCAGATCTATCTTATCTTAAGTTTTTGGATAAGCTTGAATAGGCAATCTTCTCATCACCATTGAAGAATTTACAAATACTTCACATGTACATTTTGGTTAGGTAAGAAAGCATTCTTTTAGGATCAATTCTAATTAGGAGTCATTGTTTTTGTGTCACAGCTTTAGTAAAAAAAACATCTGATCTACACGGAAAGAATATATGGTGAAGAATCTGATTGGTATGGTTCTGAAGTTTCTTGACTTTTGTTACTAGAAAATGCAAAGAAAAAAAAACCAGACAGATAAATTAAGGAAACTGATATTTCCAAATGCATGTTAAATGATGTCTCCACACGAGTCTCTCACAGGAGATGAGACCCATTCACTATTCATATGAGAGGGATCATGTGAAAATATTATTTTTTTATGTGGAAATATCAATAGATCCCATTATTGGAGGCTATATAATAGTTGGTTCCACCGTTAAAGAGCTTTTCAGTTCAGATCTTGTAAAGTGAAGGCTACTAAAAAATAGGAAATGAGAATTTGGGTAGATATAGGGTGGTTCTAAGTGTTCCACAAACGAAGTATAAAATGACATAATCAAACACTAGCATAAGGTGGGTGGGGTCGGGGAGAAAGATAGGAATTTAATTTCTTCTACTTTCTTAAAACCATAACCTTTTAAAAAATTCTTTGTTTCAAAATTGATGTTGGCCTAAGGAAAATGAATTTGATAACTTGATCTAATGTTAGATAGCAAACAACGATTGTAGTTTATAGTTCTATTTGTAGATTCTACCAAATATATGGCTAACATGCACTGATAAAATTGATAGGGATGTTATCCATAATGTTTAGGCATCAAGCATATAGGATTTGATTATTTTTGTTTATTTATTTATTTTGATAAGACATTTATCTGTGCCACTTGATGTATTGGATTTTAATTCAGTCAGCTGCCAACACTTGCTTGAGATAAAAAAGTCACAACCCACAAGGTTCGCCACAAAACTCCTCTTTTTCTTCTCTATGATGATGAGATTCTGTAGAACAGATTAGCTTTTCTGTAAACTAAAGGCACCACCAGTTTAGAATATATATATGTGCCCATTGTGTCTTTTCACTATGTGCTCTGACTGTATGCATGACAGGAATACAAATGAAGACCTGGTCAACATGCTAACCAAATCACTACAAGGTTTCGCCTTTTACTTTCTGCATTTTCGGTTACTGTTATTGACTTTGTCACAGTAGCTTTGATGTTAAAATGGCCTTTGCAATATAGCTTAATTAATTAGCATATATAGTGATGTAATGTTATTGTCACATAGTAGGTTGTTATTATGGAATTTATCCATGGGTACATTCAATAACAAATCAGTTAAATCCCCTTTTCTGCTGTAAAGTGATATATTGGTGCTCTTGGTGTTATCATGTACTCTTAATATTTAATTACACTAAGTACTATTTAATTCTCTTTCAAAATATTGATAAGCTAGATTGGTGCAATTATCTTATTGGGTTAAATAAATTAAAGTCCTGGTCTTATATTCCAAAGAGTGTCTCTTACAGTTGTATATACTGATTTATTTTTAGGGAATTGATATTTCCACAAATGAAAGTGTTAGTTCCACAACATGACGAGGGTAAACCCATTTACTATTCATGTTGGGAGAAGTTTGTGTAATTATCAAATTATAAATTCCCTATTTTTATGACTTGTTGGTTTATTAGGTGCGACCCTAGTTTCGTGTTCTTCCTCTTGGCTACAGCAGAATCAGCCAATAAATTAAATACCACATATATGACCAGTGTCTGGTGACACTACATTCTACTTGATGAGCGGAGCAACAGGTTCTGGACTAGCTACAATTCTATTTTCTCCACCATCAAATTTATTTCATAATACATGGAAAAGATAAAAGAGAGAGTATTTACTTGTTAAACTTGCATCATTAAGATTGTGATAAGCAACTCAAAGTGGGTATGGGCGCAAGATGAGTCACAATTATAGTTACTCATAATAAAAATGGTGATACCTAAATTTTGTGTATCTACTTTAAATTTTTAAAGGATAGTATTGCATCATATATTACAACCTCTATCTTACTTTTCTTGCTTCCTTTTCCTTTTTGGCTGTCCAAAGCTAACCCTAGTTTTTATATTATGTCAGTTTTACCCATATAATTTTGTCTTAGTACTCTTTAATTGGGGTGGTGATGCAGGATAAGGTTTACAATAAAGTTGAAGAATGAGAAAGAATGGCAAAAGGACATATCCATCATCCATGTAGTGAATTGGTAGAAACACATACAAAAACACAAAATTTTAGTCTCAAAGATAATATATTCATCTCTGAATTAATAGTTATGGAGATTATATCAGTTTATATACACAAGTGAAAACCCTAATTCTGATGTGAATTAAGTAACCTAATTTAATAAGGACAATTCCTAATTAACATCTAAAATAGTTCAAGACATAGTAATAGTGCCTACTATAACTAAAAGACAACTACTAATTAATTACAATTGACTCATTCCTAAACAATAATATTAATTTAATACTAAGCTCTTGCAATTTCCATTGGCTGTCTTGGTCCATTCAGCATCAGGTGAGGTCCGGTAGAGTGGGTAGATTCGAATCTTGAATTAAATTTTACACGAGATCTCCAATTTTCTTAAAATGCATGTAGAAACGGAGAGTCTCCATTTATTTGAAAGGGAGAGGATCCTTATAAAAATGCATTTTTGCGGAGTTAAAGAAGTTGAAACTACTAAATCTGCATTTGCCTATTTGGCTGTATTTCCCATTTGATGAAATGCCATAGTTACACTACTTTTCATTGGTAAATGACAAAAAAACTTTAGTTTCACCTACTGAAGAAGGGAAAGGAAGTTTGAAGACCACATCACATTATACTCCAATTAAGTCAATACAACTCATGCTATACACATATTGTTATCTTTTCATCAATGTGGTTCACATGACTCTGATTCAACAACCCATAACAGAAAATGGAGGCTCCACAAATATTTGCTCATGCAAGAGAAACTCTAGAACCTGTATGAAATCTGTCAGATGTCATAGAGTTGCCAACTAAAATTAAAAGACAGTTTTGCCACATAGGATTCTATTCTGATATCTGATTTTAGAAAATAAGCTCTTGATTTTAAATTAATGGATGCAAGTAGCACCCTTAAGTATATATAAACCTATTTGGTTCTCTGTTTCTTTCATCCTTTGTTGTGAAAGTTGTCTCTAAGTTGGTAGCCTGTTCGTTATGGATCTCGTACGAACTTTGATTGTTTTCCTTAATATTGCATATATTTCCTTGTTGTCTGTGTCACCTGTTTCGGGTACTAGACGTGGTCAGTTTTCCACTAATAAGACGTTGAACTCCTTGGGCAGTGAGGATCTTGTGACTAACTTGCCCGGCCAGCCTAATATAGACTTTCGTCACTATGCTGGGTACATTACTGTGAATGAAGAAAATGGAAGAGCACTCTTCTACTGGTTCTATGAAGCCCTGACTCTCTCTGATGACAAGCCCTTGGTGATGTGGCTTAATGGAGGTAAAGTATAGAAATAATAGAATGATCATATGGACTCATCTTTAGTTTTCATCGCAGTATGTGTGAAATTAAATGATACTGAACATATTCAATGAAATATTTGATGATATATGGTGAACTTGAGAAAATTTCCATCTAAATTGCTGTTTTTGTAGTTGCACCTATCCTTTTAGTTACTCCATTATGGAAGCCATTACAGTGCTTTAGGAGATGTTGGCCAGGGGAAGGTTAATTGAGTTTGACAATATCTGTGATCGCAGTGCTGTAGAATTTGAAGCTTATTACATTGTTTAGGAGGATATAGTTATATTACCTTTCAATAGCTTTCGTGGTCATTCGGATTCCCATAACAATCTTTTTGACCATGCCCATCTATCTACTACATGAGTAGATCTATGTACACAAACGTTTGTGCACTAGAGAGAAAAAGTGATGTGGGTCCTACCCTTTTACGGTATTGATAAGATTTATCAACTTTTTAAGTCATTTTTTCACGATGCAATACATGGGTAATAGTGTTTGTGCGTAACTGTTAGTGCACATAAAATTACTCCTAATACACACACACACATGTATATATATACAAAAATGAAAAACTTGCACAAGAAGTTTGTGGAGAGAGAGAGAGAGAGAGAGAAATGGGAGATTCCTTTGTAACTTTTCATGTTGCCTTATTTTAGACAGTCCCACACATCAAACAAACAAAGCTTTTATATGTCCTTTGTTCATTGATTATATTCTGATTTAACCCATTTCATATTATTAGGTGGACATGATCATTCTTTAGCCCCAATTCCCACTCATTTGAGGAAGTTTAAATTATTACTCTATTAGGTGCTTTGATCCTGTTCTCCCATAAGGTGACAATAAGCTAAATACGTTTCAGGTCCTGGGTGCTCTTCTGTGGGATATGGAGCAACACAAGAGATTGGTCCTTTCATTGTGGATGCACATGGCCATGATCTTAAATTTAATCCTTACTCGTGGAATAGAGGTATAATTTCCACCATTCAACAAACAATTATGTGTGCAGTTATGCTAATGTAATTGATTACATCAGTTCACCATGCCAACACTTGTTTAGAGAGATGATGTTAATTTCTTTCATACTTTATTGTGATCACATTTTTTGAAATTTTATATAGCGTGAACAGATATTCAATGAGCATAATAAATCAGTATTTTTTTTACTGACTAAAAATACAGAGGCAAACATGTTATTCCTGGAATCTCCAGTAGGTGTCGGCTTTTCATACTCAAATACAACTAGTGATTACGATAAAATTGGAGATGACTTTACGGGTGAGTCATATTTAAATTACTAAAACATCTATTTCCTTCATTTTTATATGCCCATTCTTTACTGGTAAGTATACATCTAAATATCAATGTCCTTCCCCTTCTTTTTTTTATTTTTCCTGATGGTCTTGGGATAACTTGCTTTGCTGGTTGCATTGTGTGGTATAATTATTTTGGACAGTAAGAGTTCTGTGAATCTAATTATATTTTCATTGTTCCGTCTTCTGTGGACTACCACATGAGCAGCAAATGATGCTTATGCTTTCCTCCACAACTGGTTCCTAAAGTTTCCATCTTATAGGATGAGGACGTTTTACATCGCAGGCGAGAGCTATGCAGGTAGTTCATCTTAATAACCATTCATGAAAGTTCTTCTTATTTATATGGATATCCTCATGTTTACCTATACCCTTGCGCTCTACAGGAAAATATGTTCCAGAACTGGCAGGCCTCATCCAGGTCAAGAACAAGGATCCTTCCTTGCATATAAATCTGAGGGGAATACTGGTAAGGCCTATGACATTTCGTAAACCCATATACAAATAGTTCAGTACATATCAGTTTGATCTTTGTTGCATTCTTTTACTATATATGTATATTACTCGTACTCGCTCCGTGTGCGTCTGGAAATGAGAGTCCTACTTATTTTGTTGACTTTTTTCCCGATATATTAGGGTTTGGACTGAACAAACTTTAGTAAAAAAATTTAAGAAAAATATTGCCCAAGAGTGTCAAATGCAAGCTTTTACATTCGAGAAAAAGTTCCATGAAAAAAGGACTCTTTTTCAGCCAGAGGTAGTATTTTGTAAATACCTTCTAAAATATGTAAACTTAGAAATTTTAATTGCATTACTGGAATTATTGAATGCCTAATTTTTGTCCAAGTGCAGCTGGGTAATCCTGAAACATGTGATGCTGAAGACTGGAAAGGTCTTCTGGATTATGCTTGGAGTCATGCTGTAGTATCAGATGAAACTCATAAAACTATCGTAGAATCATGTGATTTCTACAGCAACAACACATGGAGCAATGAAGACTGCAGTCGAGCCGTGGATGAAGTACTCAAACAGTACAAAGAGATAGATATCTACAGCCTCTATACCTCAGTCTGTATAGGCAATTCAACAGGTTCAGAAGTCAAATCAATGCAAGTCATGTTCAAGAGAACATCTAAGATGGTGAGCGTTCATTCATATATATGGCAATTACTTCCTCTCCACAATAGAGTACCATTTGCAAAATTTAAAAGTTTGAAGGATATATTTTTTCCCATGCATGTTTATCCTAAACTTGTTGAGTTTTAGTTTAATAGTGATTGCATGATAGTGAAATTGTGACGGTAACCTTGAGGACGTTATGTCATTTTATGTGATAGTAATTGATAATTTTTATCAGATGCCACGCATCATGGGCGGTTATGATCCATGCCTAGATGACTATGCGAAGGCTTATTACAACAGACCTGATGTTCAGAAGGCACTCCATGTCAGTGATGGTCCCCGCCTCAAGAACTGGAACATTTGCAAGTAATTTAGTCTCTCTCAAGTCTCATCTTTACTTTTATATGTCATTGGAATGTTGCGACAAATTTGTCAATATTAAATACCGACGTATGTATACGTGGGATAGGAGGGTGTAAAGAAAGGACCCACATATTACTTAAGGACCCACATATTACTTCCTCCAGGATAAAAGTTGAAATTACTATTTTAGATAGTCCCAAATTAAATGTTTACTTACTTTAAATATAATCTATTTTTTTACAATAATTTGTATATAAATACCCTTAGTATTAATTCTCATATTTCTATTTTTTATGCATATTTATAAAGCATCACTAATCATATGCATAAAACTATACAATTAAATTTGAACAATTTTGTCATTTTATCATTTTTCTTAATATACGCAAAAAGTCAACTATGACTTTTATACTGGGACGGAGGGAGTACTATTTTACTTTATAGCTGAAAATATAGTTTCATGTTAACCGCAATCCACATTTGACATAAAATTACTCACATATAAATCATTTTCCATGTTATTATTATTATCATTTGATGATATTCATAAGCGTAGATCTATGTAGGAAGTTTATGAAATCTGGCACGCCATAAAGACAAGAAGCATAGAAAAAAATATGGTCTTCATGTTGCTAACTAACTCATATAATATGCAGTATGAAAATTTTCCGAGGCTGGAAAGATTCAAAAGAATCCGTTCTTCCAATATACAAGGAACTTATATCTGCAGGACTTAGAATATGGATCTATAGGTATATTTTTCAGTTCCTAATCACTTCAGTTTCTACTTATTTTAGTGAAATTTTTTATGTTCCTTTTTTACGTTTATTTATTTTGGTGGTTCAGTGGAGACACCGATGGAAGAGTTCCTGTATTGTCCACAAGATACAGCTTGAGCTCTCTGGGGCTGCCCATCACTAGGGCATGGAGGCCCTGGTACCACCAGAAGCAGGTAATATTAATATGCTTAATACGCATTACTATAAATCTATAATCTTATTATAGAATTGAAACTCGCACTGATCAATCAATTAGGTTTACGGCTAGTCGTTAAATGATTACTGATATTCAGAATGTTATATGTCATACATATATATAGGGACCTCATCCATGAAAAACGGTGGACTTATATTGCCACTAAATCTTGCATCGATCATTGTTTGATCTGTCGACCACGATTTAAAAAATCACAACTCTCCTGCATCAACACAGTGTTGCGGTAGAAAAGTCTTTTACAACAACACTGTGTTGCAGTAGGTAAGTCTTCTATAATAGTACTGTATTGCGGTAGGAAAGTTGTGTTTTTAAATCATAATCGCCATATCTTACGATAAACGGTGTATTGGCAGCCTATGTGCTATGCGTCGGGCTCCCATATATATAAATGGAATATAAGACATACCTTAGCCAAGCTTGACTACAAAGTACTCTGAAAATGATGGTAGTTTTTAATAACCGTTGGGAGTCTTTCTAGCTAAACAACAGGCTAAAGGGCAATCACTTCTCAAAAGCCATAAGAAAATTTTAATTTTGCTAACCAATGTGGAGACTTATTTTTTATCAGGTTGGTGGTTGGATTCAAGAGTATGAAGGGCTTACTTTTGCAACATTCAGAGGAGCTGGCCATGCGGTGCCCATTTTCAAACCAAGCGAGTCGCTGGCATTCTTGTCGTCTTTCCTTAGCGGAGAATCTCCACCTTTTCAGCGCTAAACTCGGAAAATGGGGTGCCTTAATACACTTCTCCAAATGATTTTGATCTCACGAGTTTACTATTAGGCGTGCCTGCGGTTTGTAACATTTAGCCTAAATCAACCTAAATGAGTGTCCTGGTTTTGTATGGTAGCTAAGGAAGTGGAAGACAATAAATTTCAAATTAATGAAAGTATATTTGAATCACATATAGTAATAAAATGTCGCATCTCCTCCGCTTCTTCCTTCTTTTCTTGTTGGAAAGGTAAAAATATTGTACTTCGGAGTTTGCTGCAATAAAACAATACATACTTCCTATATATATATATATATATATATATATATATATATATATAACAAAATATAACTGATTTTAAATTTCTCGCTCACCCTAATAAATCATATGGACCGTCCAAAATTTGAAATAAATCTCACCATCAATGTAGTGCCGAAGGCACGAGACACAACTAGTATATATATATATATATAGAATGATTATAACCAAGTTATAATTTAGTAACTATGTATGTATATACAACCTACAAAGCAACCATTTTTCCCTCGGACCCTGGTTGACATTATATTAAGTAAAAAATTCTTAATATTTAGTAATGGCATTACTTAGTTTTTTATATATTCCAACTCCACAATGGACAACCAATTTTCAAGTCAACACTCTGATCCCAAAATATTTTGTCAACAAATAAATGTTACCATGCTTTACCACAAATGGTATATATAAACTAGCTCGAGTAGCCAAAACTCTAAAAGTTGCATTTACACAAGCGAAAGCTCTCCAGCAGGAACGGATCTCTTTACAAGGTTAGCCCAGGACTCGTTTGTTTCTGTGATCACCTTAAGAGCGTAATCCTGTTAATTGCAAAAGTATGCAGATATCAACAAAAGAATCATGGCAGAACTGAATTTTACTATATAAAAAGAAAGAATGAAAAGCATTGATGAGCATTACTATAACGAACTAAATTTCACGGAAGTGGTTATCATGAAGTTTATTTTTGGATAAGTTGGTCAACTGGCCAATAGAGTGCTGACACGCAGACGAGATTTTATGTGTGTCAGCAGTATATTGGTCAATTGACCAACTTACCAAAAATTAAACTTTATGTTAACCGGATCCAAATTTCACATGGTCAAATTAAGTATATTAAGTTGTTAAAGTGATCTATGGGCTTCAATGGGCAGGATTAATTTCTAGCTTTTACATTGTTATTATATAAAGTCTAAGTTTGGATTATTGAATGGGATACGAATGATGAATTAAACTTTTTCCCCACTCTGTCTTCTCTCTCTCTATTTCTCCTGCAATTCTATTCAAAACAATGGTGTTTTCATTGAAAAGTGAATCCATGGAACCTGATCATATCATGACTGTTTGGGACAAATTTGCAGAGAAATTCTCAGAATCTATGACAAAATTTCCTGATCAATTTGTTGAAGCTATGAAGCAAGCTCGCCTAAAATTCAATCCAAAGCATGATTGAAAAGTGCTTATTTGTGGCTATACGGAAGAGGAAGATTGCTTATGTGAAGCAACAAATTCCTTAAATTCAGTATACCAAGACATTAATGATGAAGATGATGTGGATTTGGATTTTAAGGAGGAAGAGAGCCATCAAACACAATTGCAAATTCAACAAAATGGTGGTTCGATTGTTCATGAGATTGGAGATCATGATGATTTTCTGGCAGAAATTGAAGACCCAAGCTCACTCGATAATCAAGTTTGCGCTGAATCAATTCATGATAAGGTAATTTCTGTTCCCAAAAGTGATTTCTTCTCTCCTCTTAGGATGGACAACATGCTCGGACAGATATCTTGTCCAAATAATAAAGAGTATATTATTGTGAAAAAAGTGTTTGATAAAATGCCTAAGAAGGATGACAGCTCTTAAAAATCTAACTTGAATGAAAATGGTTTATATTGGGGTGAAAGAGGAAAGTTTGAGAGTAATGTATTTTCTTGTAGTCAATTGTTGATACCATGTTTGACTAGCTATAATGGTGGGGTAGTCAACAATGGTTCTGCTGGCATTTTGTGCATGGTTGATGTTTTGAATTGAAGGCATTTGGATTAAGAAGTCAAATAAATGCCCATGACCAGAGAGGGGCTAAAGTGATAACTGCAACTACATTGGACATGAACAAATTTCAATTTAGCAATGAGGTAGAGCATTCAATTCTTGGCAGCTACTTAAGGGAGATACAGAGCATGCAATTCCTTATAGCTTGGAAATTCATTGAGTGTAGAATGACTTTTTGAAAACTCATCAATGAATACTAAGATAAAAAAAGGTGCTTCATTAGTAGAGGGGCAAGTCAGGTTTGATCTCCATCCAATAATCACAGAAGATGGTGATGCATTACGGAGTACAATGGGTTACATTCGTATACAAACAGCAAGAGCCTTGTCACAAATTGAAACCATGATGGTTCGGGAAGAATACATGGGTCACGAGCTTGGTGACCCACTCATAGTGGCTCAAATGGAGAGTTCATATGGGTCAATTGAATGAAATTTTTTCACTGGAATTCGAAGACGTTGGCAAGGTGCAATTGCTGCCCTGTTTGTGAAAGGTGACAAAATGCAAAATACAAGGGAGTATAATTACTATTTCATGGACCAAATGGTGGTTATGTTAGTTGATCATAATGATGTGAACTTGACAATATTCAGGAAGGTGCTTAAGAAAAAGGGATGCATTACCTGTGTAAGAGCTTGGAAGTTTAAAAACTATAGTTGGTCCTTGATTATTACCTTGTCAACAATTGATAACGAGGAACATGTAAACAATGGTTTTATACCAAGAGCCAACCACAAGCAATCATCGACAGTTTATGTTAAGAAAAGTGAAACAATGATTTTCAATTAAACTAATTAAATGGATTGGTGGTATTAATGGAAGGTGAACAAATGGGACCTCTATATGTGGATAGTCTAAGGAAATTTGTCATGTTACAGCTTGCTCAAGTGATCAAAGAAAAGTTCAAACAAAAATCCCACATTTTGGTCTCTAAATTCTATTGGTCTGACCAGGTAAAAAGCTGCTGTAGCTTTGGTGTGTATGCAATTTTTGGGGATAAGAAACTAGTTGCTTATGTTGAAGAGTTACAGGCAATTCTTACTGATTCAAACTTGAATTTATTTGACGGTGGGATGGCAGTCTATGGTCTTGACACAACTAACCTGGAGTCTATTACACTTCATCCTCACTTCCATGTCTCCCACCTTGAGGACAAGGTGGATTTTAAAGGGGAATTTGATCCAGGGGGAATAATATTGCTACCCACTGCTGAAGAATGCAGAAGCACTCTTAAATGTCACCTTGAGGACAAGGTGGTTGTCATTAGGTGGGTTAATGTTCTTTTACTTTGTAAACCTGTGTGGGGCCTGTGGGCTATTCAAACTAGGAAGTTTGCAAGGAGTTCTCTTCGCTCTACCATGATTACACTAGCACAAGGTATGTTAAAGTTGTATGAATGCTATATGTTAGATTAATTTAAATGCATGGATGGTTGCCATTTATATGCGTCATGGAATTCTGTTCCATTGGTATCTATGCGAATTGATTGCACTACGTTGTTTGGCATTTATATAATAACATTATGGAGTGCTGTGTTGATGGCTTATTCAAAATTCAATTTTATGGATGGTACTACAGTCACATTGGAATTATTGGAGTAATTTAATGGGACTTGTTATGAAAGCTATTTTCACAAAGGAAGTTCTAACAGTGATCAAAGGAAATATGGACCTCCAAGAGAAGTCGAATGGTGGTCCTCAACTTTTTATACTGTCACAGCCTTGGTTGGTGCTGGATTTTTCAGCTTATCTTATGTCATGACCTACTTAAGATGGGGTCCCGGGACTGAGTTTATGATTTTGTCATGGTGCAACACCTTATATATATAGTGGCAGAGGATGCAACTTCATGAATGTGTTTCCACGGTACATTTTGATTGCTATTACAACTCCAGTCAGTATACTTTTGGTGAACAAGTAATTTTGCAGTTTGGGGGGAAAGGTCTTCCTAATTTTTCTGTTGGTGGGAACAAGGTGTTTGTTACTAAAAGTTTTGGGTGTAATCTCTATGTTCTAAACTTGTTCCTTGAATTTTATGGTGGTGTTGGATCTAATGTCCAAAATACAGAGGCCCAAACGCACACCGACTATGATATTGGTATCACGGGAGTCGATCCAAATCATAAGGTAGTAGCATATACAAAAGGTGCTCAAGGAGATGAGATCTTTCATTGCTCATACCATTAACAAAGAGGCTGGCACAACAATTGGGAAGCTTCTAGTTGGAGTAACATATGGTCTTGTATGGGCAGGAAACAAAGTGTGGCTACTTAAATAGGGAACAGACCAATCAAATAACTTTTGTTTTTAGCAGGAAGAGGATGACAACATCTTGAGCTTTATGAGAGCAAGAAATATATGTGTTGCATCACCTAGTAAGGCTGCAAGAGACGATGCTCTCCACTGTCTTCAAGTTATAGTAACAATGAAAGGTTTCTATTTGCTCAAAGCTAGTGAAAGGGTGGTTGAAACTGCTTCCTCAATTTATTTAGTTGAAGAGACGGCTGCAAATAGGAACTTTGATTTTATTCACAATGATCCAAACGACATGCCTATGATGAGGATTGCTTCTGTAAACTTGGATGTACTAAAATTGAGTAAACATGTCATCAGTAAAGTTAGTCATGGATATTGGGGAACATTTAGCATCACCAAAGCTCTACAAGAAGTGGAAATTACGTTGGTTGATAATATAACTCCATGGTCTCACTTCTATGATGCTATCTACCAAGTTTACAAAGATGAAAAATTGAGTTGTTATAAGGTGCAAGGGGCAGCTGGGCAGAACTATGGGTACAAGGAAATTTTTAAGCATTTCCACCTTGAGGAAAAGGTGGTTTTGAAGATCAGGGTATTGTAACGAACTAAATTTTACTTGGTCAAATTAAGTAGATTAAGTTGTTAAAGTTGGTGCTTTTACATTGTTATTAGGGTAAAGTTCAGATAATCACCTGGGGTTTGGACGCTTTCCCACTTAACCACCTGTAGTCAGTAAAGTTACATTTAAACTCTCGACTTTTTGAGTTGAAGTGAAAAAATGCTTTCCGTCTTAACTCCGTTACTTTAGTTGGCTAAAGACTTAATTACCCTCCATATATATATTGAAAACGACAGATGCGATAAGGTTTTGTTTATTAATAATTTGTCTACATACGTACGTAATCCTCGAGCACAGAGAGGGACAGGTGGAGAGTGAGAGATCGTGCGTAGTAACAAAGTAATTGATGGATAAATAATTCTGGTGTTGTTATCGTTTTCCTACACCGGCGGCAAAATTTCATACTTTACATACTGTATTTAATTGACAAGGACTTTTTGTATATTAATACAGTGAGAGCTGCCCGAATTCAAATCCCTATACGGTGAGAGCCAAAGTACCAAAGACAAGGATTCCACTGTCTTTGCGGATAAGAAGATGAATGCAAGTATCAGTCCATGGTGGCTACTTGAATTATCACTTTTTTCCGACAAGAAATTCACAAAGTTTGTGATCAAGGAGGGACCAACATAGGAAGCAATTGTATTGACTACTAAAAACACAAAACAGAGTAAGTGAGTATCATATAAGTACCAAACTCTTGTAAATATACTTAGACCCACAAACAAAAAAACTACCTGCAAATATTGCATTTGCTGCTAGGGGCCTTCAGATAGCATGAAGTATTGCATTAGACAACAAGGAAGATTGGGTTTTAAGTTTTGAAAGTGATTCTTCTAACAAAGAAGAAGCTTTATCTGCTGTTTCAGAATGAGGAATAGAAGGTATATCCGATAATTCGAGCTTCTTGTCTCGACCCATCCTGAACAATGGGTTAAGCCATTTGAATATAAGATGGCTCCAAATTCCGGCACTGGAGAAGGCATCAGCAGCTCTATCAGAATGACTTTTTGCATCCTTTTCCTTTCAGAGTAATGGCTGCTCAATTTCTTCATGGTGCTTGTAGGTGTAAGTTCTACTTGAAAGAGCATTGAAACAGAGCAGAATTGACAGAGGGAAGGAAGCAATATTAACAATGTTGGCTTTTGGCAGGAAAACTGGGAAACTCTATGGATTTGAAATGGGTAAGGAAATAAAGAGAGACTAAAAGTGAATCAAGAAACCCATAAAAGATCCACCAAAGAATGAGAAACAAAGGCCACCTTTTGTGCATCTTTACTGAATACACAGTTACTACACTCGTTAATGCATACATTGCAATAAGTGCTATTCAATATTCTTCTAAACAAATCCTCCACAAAATCAAACATCCCATCCTTCATGTACCCAGCTATCAAAGCATTCCAAGAAGAAACATCTCTCATAGGCATTCCATCAAACAACTTCTGCGCATCATTCAATTGACCACATTTCACATACATATCAATCAAAGTCCCAACATAAATATCAAACTCCAACCCACTTCTCAAACTCTGCCCGTGAACACGTCTCCCCAATCTAACACTACATAACTCCGCACACAACTTAAGCACAAAAGGGAATGTAAAATTATCCCCAGCAAAACCTAACAAATGCATTTGAAAGTAAATTTCTAGAGTTCTTTCACAATACCCATATTTCGTAAAAGCACGAATGATTGAATTGTACAAAAGAGAAGATGGGTTAGTAATATTATCAAACAGCTTTGAGGCGGAGTCAAATGGGCTAGCATACATTGCGACCATTTTTGCACCGAGAATGTCAAATGGAGTATATCCAAAATTGGATCGATTTGATTATGCAGACCTGTTATGAACAGAGCACGTGGAGGCTGAAGGCTGAAGGAGTATATCCAAAATAGGGATGTTTCTTATCTTCCTCCCCATTTTTTTTGGGAGGTAGCATCTTTCTTGCTTTTCTTTGAGTATCGGCCAGTATGTATTTCAGAACTCCATGTAAACTGGGGAACAAACAGATCTGTGATCTTTCCGAACAAAATCAGATTAAAATTGAGAGATAGATTGAAAAAGATGAGAGAAGAGGATAATGGATATGCGGATCAATGGAAAAGATGGGTCAAAATTGAGAGCTGGATTGAAATCACTTCGTCTGTTTGTAGTTCATGTGCATACCTTAGATTGAAATCACTTTTGGATTGAAATAGGAAAGAAATAAGTTGATGTGCATACGTTGTGAATTTGGTCTGCTAGCAGCCTTCAATTTCGTCTGCTACTTCACGTCTACGATGGAGCTGAAATGGGGTAGAACAAAATGATTCAGAATGTCTTTTAAAAGCCAATAGGAAGAAGGGGGTATTTCGGACATTTATCAGTCTTTTTTGACCGCTACAGCTCCTTCTCACGCGTTTTTGGCGTCTGACATACACGCACAGTTAAGTTGGATGAAAAAGGTGACGTTTTCACTTTAACTCAAAAATTTGAGAGTTTAAATGTAACTTTACTGACTATAGGTGGTTAAGTGGAAAAGACCTCAAACCCCAGGTGATGATCTGAATTTTACTCTTGTTTTTATATAAAGTCTAAGTTTGTATTGAATGGGATATGAATGAAGAATTAACTTTTTCTCCACTCTCTCTATTCCTCCTGCAATTCTTTTCAAAGTCTATCCGCTTTTCTTACATATGAAATGGCTTTTCTCATTTTTGCTTAATGTGAGTAGAGGGATTAGAATTTCAGACACTATAACTACTTTGTATAGTGAATCAAACTTGTATATAGTTTCATGATTGAACTTAAAGGCTTTAAACATCACAATTCCACACTTTCTAGTGCAAACCTGCTTCCTTGTTGAACAGGATGATAATGCACATCAAGCATTCTAAATTTAAAATATAAACAAAAATATTCATATCAACTACCTTGTTTGCCGCCTTGTTTCCAAGACCAAACTTGTTGGCAGGTTTTCCATCAGGGATCTTGTAGTCTCGAAACCAGTCCCTGATTGCAGTAAGAGTGCCCTGAATAAAATTGCGTGATTAGTCCCAAGAGATGACAATTTACATATTAACTTGAACTTCTAACCAGCTTATTATGGTTGTATAACCCTACTAAAAGGAAACTGCATTAGCATTTTGCTAATCCGATTAGCCTGTGTCATATTCCAAACTCATTTCATATTACACTTGACTGCTTGTCATTAAAGCGTGATGGAAATTTAACAAATTTGAACCAAAAAGTGCAAATAAACAGTAAATTCATATCAAAGATATAAGAAGCCTAATTCAATAAATATTTATTTTAATAGATTATAGATCTAATAACAGAAATCTCCTTTTTATTCATTAATATGATGAAACTTCTTTTCACTTCTTCGTTCTTCTACTTTTACAGAACTCTACATGACGCCAATTTTTAGGTGGACTACGGGGTGTTGAGTCCTTGAGGTGTAGAGGCTCCTCCAACTTGCAGAGAACACTTTGGCTTACAAACTCCACATAATCTAGCAACTTTATGCGGACAGCAAACGTAGAGAAGATCTTGACAAGATAATTTAGGGAGCAGGGAGCAGGGGAAGATTTTCTCTCTTTTGTGTTGTATAAGAAAGGGATTGGAAAATAATGTAAATCATCTTTAAACTTCGCATTTGCAGTTAGAATAACTATCATTATGTGGCATCACCAGATCATGCTTGGATTTATTGTTCAGGTCTTGCATAACAAAAAGAAGGGGTAGTGTTAGAACAAGGACTAGGATTGGAATTTCATGGTCTCATCAGGCCTATGATTGGCATATGGAAGAAAGGACAATAGGTGCGCTCTATCGATCAAGAGAAATTGAAGACTTGGAAATTGAAGCACTATATGCTGAAACTGGATTACTGGTTCACATGTTGACTGCTCAGGATTATACAAGGAGGTTAGCGCTGATGATGACACTTTTCTCTAACATTCTCTCTCTTTCTCTCTCTCTATATATATAGACACACACACATGTATCTTCCCTGTCAAAAATAAGTCGGTAAGAAATGCATTCTTTTTGGCAGTTTTAGTGAATCGTCAGTTAGTTACTTATTCAAAAAACTAAATGTTTAAACCATTGTGTTCGTATTATCATTTTGTCAAATAAATACTGCTTGAAATATTGTTTTGGTGAAATGCTCTCCAACTGACCAAATGGCACCTAAATTAATATTTTAATTAGGCTTGTTCAACGTGATACAATAAGCAAATTATTACTCAAGGATCGGTTCGATTAATAGATTAGGCATGAAAATTGCATGACCATATAATAAACAAAGAAATTAAATCTTGACATACCGGGAAATGCTTCTCAACATCATCAACATCATTAACAAGTGATGCTCTTGGGTCATCCAAAGAAATTGCAACAATTTTCCAGTCAAGTTCTCCCTCATCAATCATAGCTAAAGCACCTAAGGGCTTGACCTTCAAAATTTGACCAATTTTTCCACGGCTTTCACCAATCTCAACGACATCAACTACAATTTAAAGAAGCCATCAAATAAAGTGAAATTACATGTCAGCTTGTGTGGGCTTGATAAAAGGCAATGTTTATTACATAGGGATAGCAAGTATACCTGGATCATTATCTCCAAAAGCCCCCTCAACTTCAGCGTTTGCTAATGTTGGGTCTTCCCATGTTTGCGGAAGCAAGCCATAATTCCAATTTATATTGTACCTGTGAAAGAGAAATGAAGACAATACACGATTTGAAATATAAAAAAGGAACCAATCTCCATAATAAACAAAGTTACAATGAAAGTTTAAAACATAAATTAAAGGAAGTGCTTGGAGAAAAAAATCAATATTGTAGTATTATATAAGATTGTTTACCTTTTTAATCCTAGAATAAAACTTGCTGAATAAGAATTAGCAACAAGCTAATCATAGTACATGTTAACTGTCTGAATTCATACTCTGTCCCATTGAATAGTAGATCCAAGAGAAGATGTATTCCCTCTCAACCATTCCAATTATCTATCTTCTTCTTTTTCTGTCTCAAAATCTTTGTTTGATACTAAAAGTCATAGAATTGAATTTTCACCTTCCACACCACTCTTTTTTTACAAAAGCAGATGTAACAAGGCAGCAAATAACTTATTAAAACAAGAGGTACTTTAAAGTTTAACCAAGGCAATTGTATAACATCAGCAGTATAGTAAGGACTCACTAATTATTGTTTAGCCTTAAAAAATATGTTTAATTACAAAAATGATAATCATAATAGAATCGTAGGAGTAAAAAGATGCAAAAATCAGTTTGAGCACACAAGGACACAATTGCATAAAGAGGAGTGAATCAGCACATCTTACGGATAAAATCGAAGTTTTCCCTTTTTTGTATCTTGTTTGATGGGAGTGAATTGCTCATCAGTAGCAACCTCCATCTTTGCACTTGATTCTTTGGGAATTTCAACAACAAAGTTGAACACACCATCACCCAAGTGCAACGGTATATCATGCCAAGGAGAAACCTGCACATATAGCAAACAAAATTCATTAAGATAAATGAGTGCAAGTTGTCAGAGAAAGTCTCAACTGCATATGATTTGACTACTAGAAAACTTATTCATTTATATATGCATTATGATTGTGATCTGTAAACAATACCAAAATACCATAAGTCTGACAAGAACAATTATATTATGCAAACCCCTAAACTTTGCAATTTACTATCATCCTGACTTTAATGTTTTTTAAAATACTTTCAATTCTTAAAGGTATTCTCAATAATGTATTTAATCTTGCAATAAACAATTCTTCAATGATTAGTTATAGAATAAAGCTGCATGCATGAACCTTATTCCAAATGGTATGCAATTATTTAGTTTACTTAATAAGTCCAAAATGGCAAACGATTATGATATCTCTCTGTATGGAACCATATACATAAACCTAAAAAATCTTTTCTTTTTCTGATTTACAGAACCTAATTAGATGAAATTGAAAATCCAACAGAGCATTAACTCGCCATTGTCTTCTACTCTTCTTTGTCCTCTGAGAATTGGGACTGTCTGACTGTTTAGTCCTCAGATTAACAACAAACTGCACAAACCTATGAATAAGACATTTTTACAGTCAAAACGAGAAGAGAAAACAATGTCCATAAATTTGAAGAAAGCTATTTACTAACTTTCAAGACGTTGTACCCCTAACAAATCCGATGCTTTGTCCAATTTCTAATATCAAATAAAATTGAAATAATACAAGAAAATATTTACATTCCGAACTACTAGGCTTTATTACAGTGGTTAAAAATTGCCAGACCTCAAATTTCTGTGGTATTCTAACCCTTCTTCAACAACCAAGCAACTACAATTATAAAACAAAGAATTCCCATCTTTGTCATGGATTCCCTAACTGTAATTGTCATATAAACTCCCCCTAATTTTTGCAATTGTAGACTGACTTGCACATCAAAAACTAATTCAATCTACATAACTCCATCCATTCAATTAAAATCATGTAAAAGAATGAAAGCACTTTAACTTGTTCTAATGATCAAATTCCACAACTAAACAAAATTTCAATTTTCTTCATCTGTAATTATAAGACCCCATGTGCCAAAAATTAGTTCAATCTCCAAAACCCAACAGAAATCTGAGAACAAAAGACCCCATTATGCACCTATTCTAATCTAACAACTAATTAATTCCACAGACTAAAAAAAGATCTCTTTCTTAATTTTCTCTTAAGGTGGGACAAAAGCTACAATAAATGGGTAAAAAACTAAAAAAGGTAGTACCTTTTTACCGGAATTATCATGGAAAAAGACCCGGTAATCAAGGGTTTCGGGTTGCCCTTCATCTGTAGTAAGAACACCGGGTTTGTAAAGAGCTCTGCAACTGAACAATCTCTTTCTATTGTTGTTATTGAAGCGAAGTGTGCGAGTTTGAGGTTTAAGCAATGGCCCTTTGAATAGGACAGAAGTTGCGGCAGCGCTGCTTGCTGATACCATCATCATTCTAGCGGCCGCCATTGTCTGATATTTCTTGTTTGGTTAGTGGCGGCTGACCGAGAAAAAGACTGACACCCCGTCTTTCAGTTTTATTAATTAGCTCTCTATTTCTTATGCTTTTTAGTACTTTTTAATTTATAATTATTTCGTTTTACTTTACTAAAATCTGACTTCTTAGCGTTGATTAGGGATAAACTCAAACTTGAGTAAAGAGATATATTTTTAGACTATTATATTTGGTCTAATTGTAATATTTTCTTATTTTCTATATATATTATATTTATCTTTTGCCCTTACAAAATCAATTATATTATTATATTATATTTTTTATATTAACTTTTTTTATCTTTTAATTTAGTCCTTCAAATTGTATAAAATTCTTATTTTACTCCATATAATTTACAAATACAACGCGTGAGTGTACCAGTACCGAATGCTAATCTATTTAATTGGTACAATATAATTAAGCAACTCTAGAATGAAACTTTCATATAGTATATCTTCTGAATGCATTATCAAAGGAATGCCTAAGAATAATTATCAATCCTATCAGATTGATGAAGATGAGGAATTAAATCATTAAGTATTCAATACCATTTAATTTTCCTGATAATCCTTTGGACTTGAGATATATATAAATGAAATATTACATGCATTAAACTAATTAGTGGAGAAGAGATAACATGAAACATGAATACAACAGTACATTATACATAAAACAGTCTTTTAATATTCCGGATCATGTTTTTTCATGCATCTTCCAAATTCAAACTACATTCAACAAAGTAATTAATTTTGTAAACTAGGTCCAATTATGAAGGAGCTAGCTTAATCATCATGCATGCACTTATTTCTTGAAATGAATCCGAATCAAATGAAGCACAAAGTACTGAAAATGATAACTTTTGTGCAGCCACGCACCTTTGAAATATTCCTTTTGCAGCAAGAAAATTTTAATTAGGGTTTCAACTTTTAATTAAGGTCTTACTGAAACAAGAGTTTGAAGAATATGAGGCTTTATGGTCTTGCAGATTGGAGGAACATAAATGGCATGGCTTTCTTTATGTCCTTCTTGTGTCCTAGTCGAATCGATTAGTAGAATATATTATATAACATCTGAAATTAAAGCTTTGAAACATGATAGCTAGATGGAGATGCTTGCATGATTTAGGCAACTCACTAACATCATCCCTTGGAACATGTTGGAAGAATTAATTCTTTTGGTTAATTTCTCATCCAGCAGTATCTTATCTTCGTTACACAAGCGATTCATGTGTCCGATTATCGTTTAACTAGAGAGCAATGTATACTAGGTTCCTTTTCCCCTCTTCTTGTTCCTTAATTCTGTTATTTCAAAATATAAATTATTATACTTAATAGAATAAATTGCCGTTGCATTGAATAAACACATACATTCCTGTAATTGCGAGGCTAACTGGCTGTCAACCTTTTTTTTTAAAATCCAGTATGACCCCTTTCTTTTGTGTTTTACTTTGAAATTATTGTGCAATTGTTTCAAACAGTACTTACGGTCGTAATTTCAAAACAAAACACAGAGAATGGACCATCTCGAATAAAAAAGTTAATAGTTTTAGTGATCAAATGATCACATGGGTTTAATTACGTGGCTCATTTTCCCTTTTTCTTGTTCCTTCTGTTATTTAACACGATAAAACTAAGTCAAGAATAATTTGGATTATTGTAAAGTTATATTCAACTTAATTACCTGGTAGCTAGGTTTGAGTCAGAGCCGGCCTTGGCCCCACTACTACAAAACAGTAAATAGACAACACTTAAACCACAACGTTTTTTATAAAAACGTTGTGGTATTTTTTTCACAACGTTTTTAAAAAAAACGTTGTAAATATATATACAAAAACGTTATCTATTTAAAAGGGCATTTTTTTGGTTTTAACTAGATAACGTTTTTTTTAAAAAAAACGTTATCTATTGTAAAAACACGGAGCAAAAAACATGCCGAAGTAAAAACATAAAATTAAAAAAAAAAAGTGAATGAGAGTGCATCCTCGAGGGTTTAGAGAGAGAGGCTCCTCATTCTCTTTATAATTTTTCCCTCTCCATCTGCCATCACCTCCTCCTCCACTTGCTCATCTGACCCCTCCACCACAGAACTCTCTTTCTAGTAGCTTCACCCGTCATTTCAATACTCGAGCCGAGTCCAACAATGGCACCGAGCCTCGCCAGTATGATTTTGACCTCTTCACAATTGGCGCTGGCAACGGCGATGTTAGGGCTTCACATTTTGTAGCCAATTTCGGCGCTTCGGTCGCAGTGATGGCTCGGACCCTGGTGAGCCCGTCGATAGTGATGGCGTACGGCCTGAAAAACGCTGCTAATTGGTGGGAGCTCGTAAACGAGTCTCAAGAATGGCAGAATCGAATATTTCACGTTCTCGCGGCTCTTTACGGCATCGTAGCGGGTGTTGCTCTGGTAATTTTGTTTCCTGTTAGTTTGCTTTGTTAATTCTGAGTAATTGATGAGTGTTGGGGATTCGCATTGCTTCGTTAATCTTAATGTTTTAGGTAGGAAAGTTTAATCTTAATGCTTCGTTAATCTCACGGCTCTTAGTGTTGGGGCTTCTTTTTTTGTTTGTGAGGATGCATTGATTGTTTGATTAAACCTTTTTCTTTGAGTATCTTCCAGATTGTCTTGTGGTTGGTTATATGGTGGAATCCTATTCCAGTTTTGGTCATCCTGTCGAAGATGTTCTTTGCTGGTTCTTGTTTAGATAGTATATTATATTTTATTGTTGTTTTGGTAAATTATGCTATAAAACTGAAACTTTTTTAAGCTTTTCCTTATCTACATGCTTTGGCAGGTGTATCTTTGTTTGCATCTATGTCATTACAGTAATGTTACAGCTATATTATTCTCTGTTATTGCACGTCTTCATTTTTCAAGTTAGGTGGCATGTATGGACATGGTGTTAGTAATACTGATTGATATTCTAATGTTATAAGTCATGATGCTTTGTAGTATTTCGCTTTCTAATCCCATTTATTTTTCTAGTTAAAATCTCTAAAGACTACACTTATGGGTTCCTTGAGGAGAGAGCCAATTGCAGAAACTTCTTTCAAACACCTTGAAGCTGAGATTGAGCAGTTGAAGCTGGAAACAGATTCATGTGGACAGTCAAAGCTGTGTGCTAGGGGCCATTGGAGGCCAGTAGAAGATAGCAAGCTTAAGGAGCTAGTAGCCCTTTATGGTCCTCAGAACTGGAATCTTATTACTGAGAAGTTGGAAGGAAGATCAGGTACTACGAATTAAGTAATAACAGATGGGAAATAAAGAACATAATAAATAGCTGACTTTTGTTTCTGCTTTTTTATTTTACAATATTTGTGTAGTAATATTATTGATATGAATGATTAGGTAAGAGTTGTAGGCTGCGATGGTTCAACCAGTTGGATCTAAGGATAAATAGAAGGGCATTTAGTGAAGAAGAAGAGGATAGGCTAATGGCTGCTCACAGGCTGTATGGGAACAAGTGGGCAAATGATAGCTAGGTTGTTTCCAAGAAGAACAAATAATGCTGTGAAGAATCATTGGCATGTTATAATGGCCAGGAAATATAGAGAACAGTCCAGTGCTTACAGGAGGAGGAAGATGGGTGGTCAAAATGCTTACTGCACAAGATCCAGGGAGCTGGATCAAGTTCCAAGCAGCAGCAGCAGCTTTATCCCTTGTAAAACAGAGCCATTAAGAACAACATAACCAAACTATAATATGTATGTCACTACTAGTATTGGGGAAATGGGCAGTAATCTCTCTCTTTGCAGCAACAGCAACAGCGCATATGGATCGGCCAACATGAAAGCAGCAGCAATATCAAACACTTATGTCCCGTCTCTTACCGCTGCTTTTTTTCCACCTGGTTTGTCCCTTTCTTTTTTTAATTGTTGATGCCATTAAGTTTTCTTATGACTTTGTGCTTTCCTTTTTTTACTTTTAATGGATTATGAAGGATGGAAAAGTCTTGAACAGAATAGAACCTCTAAGCCCTTATTTTGAACTGATTAGAATTAGCATCGGCGGCTGTCATGTTCATATTTTTTTTGCAAGTGGTTTGAATATTAACTCAAATTATTTCATTAGTTGTGGTTTTGTCTGGAGGAGTTGCTGTAAATGGTGCACAGTCTGAGACTGATACATCTAACACAACAGTGAGTCTGCCCCCTTACTGAATAAATTAACAACTACCTTGGGTACTTTGTTAACCTTTGTTCTCTTGTAGATATTTGTGGGAGGGCTTGATTCTGATGTAACTGATGAAGAACTCAGACAGATCTTTTCGCTGAATAAATTAACAACTGATTGTGTGAGGTGGTTTTTGTGAAAATACCAACTGGGAAAGGATGTGGTTTTGTACAATTTGCTAGTACAGTTGATGTGACAACTCCAAAATAGGTCCATTCCATCCAACCTATTCTGAGTCGCCAAATACATGGTACAGAAAATAACTACAACTTTATTACAACAATTGTCGTGCAAAATACAACAACACATATGCTGTGAGTTTGGATACAAATATATACCAAATGTGACTCATGTTCCAACCGTGGACATCACCTCACAATGACACCTTACATAAAGGTATAGTCAAAAACTATTTTAGAAATTAGAATCTTTGGGAAGTACTCAAGGTAACCTTTGTACATGGGAGGCCATGCTTCTAGGTTGTGATAGATATCATATGGTCACAGAATTATCCTTGGTTGACCCAATATACCCCAAAGAAAAACGAGAAGATTACTATCATATTCTTCCCAATGGTGAGTCTTCTCTTGACTTATCATTATCTCCACTGTCTCTAATTGAGAATTATACTTCAAACAAACACCAAGATTATATAGGTAGTGCTCGTATATATACTCAGCAAGTGGATGAGCACATCCCTGTCTTATGATGATACAAGGTTGTATGTCATTAGACATCTTGTATGATAGTGACAAAACACCCTTCCAACGTTGGATTCGCCTCACCCTCAACAGCTATAGACCACTGTTCTATTCCCCTGTTACCCTCGCTCGACCCAGCTACACTCTTATTACCTGAAAGGAATTGTGAAACAGAAGGGTGAGCACAACTAGCTCAGTAAAGAATATCATGACTAAAGATAAATAAATTATCAATAGCCTTCAACATAATTAAATCAGAGATTTAGAACATATGGTAGATGATAAAAAATTTCAACCATAGTTGCAGCGGAACGAGCAAACCATTAGAAGAGTCAAATAGACCATAAAGTCTATTATCTTCTCCACATTAAAAGTCCATCAATAATATTTTATCCCTGTAACATTAATCAACAGTTCCTTTTCACAATTATATGAATAACTCATAATCATAATTGTAATTCTAAATTCCTCTTCGCATCCAGGACGAAGATAATTTTCCTCACATGTCTTTACCTGAAACATCAAAGATCATGGTTATACCAAATCACAGTTCCTGTTCATAATCATATTAATAAATTCATCTTTGCACTACAGGCCAACGATATTCGTCAACAGTTCATCTTTGCACTACTAGCCAAAGATATTCAACAACAGGTCATCTTTGCACTACGGGCCAAAGATATTCATCAACAATTCATCTTTGCACTACATGCCAAAAATATTCCTCAACAGTTTATATTTGCACTACAGGCCAAATATATTCATATCTCAAAGAAATATATAATCATTTCAGAATTATATAAACAATAATTATAACCATGTTGATCAATTCACCTTTACACTTAAGCTAAAGATATTCAGTTATAAATTCAATGGTCATGATCATACCAGTCAACAATTCAACTTTGCACTACTGGCCAAAGAGAACCCATAGTCATGATCATACCAACAATCTACCCATCTTTATACTCAAGTGAAAGAGAATTTTAGCATCAGAGTTATAAAAATGTTATATATGATAATAAAAACAATATGATCAATATATAGATTTAATCTCAAGAGTAATATTCATAAATCAACTATAATATGGTTAGAAAAAGAAACTAATTTTATCGTAAATAGTAACTCGTGAATAGTAACTAATGATTAGTAACTCGTGAATAGTAACTCATGAATAGTAACTCCGACACAAAAAAGTAGAAATTCCATAATAAAATACATACCAATATTTCGGTATAATGATATTGAAAGAATAATATTTCTTAAGCTTATAAACAATTTATTTTAATTGTTTACACTTTACTAAATAATGCATTTAATCATTCTAAAATGCCAAACTCATAAGATTTCATCACCAATAATCAAAACCCTCATAAAAAATCTGCATATACCTCATATAGGATTCTCAAGTCATAAAATCCTATTTTTTAATTTTCTTACTTCACAAAACATATTTAATTCATTTACTCATAACTAGACTATTTTCATAAAAAATACCAAATCAGTTCCAAAAATATTTCTTTTTTGGAATTTAGCATAATATAGTCCTATAGTGAACATATATTTTTATCAAAATTTTTAAAAGTCATTTACTATTTTTCATATGGCCAAAACAGCCGAATATTTAGATATTTATCAAAAATTGTACTTTTGTCCAAAAATTCTGAAATTTACAGAGTATACTTCTATCATATACATGTACTCCCAATAAAATTTTTATCAATTTTGGAGTTAACCATAAGGAGTTATAAGCGGTTACTTTTAAAATAGTCTTTTCCCGTAAAATTCACAACTCTTAATATATACATCCAAAAATCACCATTTTTGGACACAATCAATAAAACTCATCAAAATATCATTTTAAATTTTTCCAGAATTTTCTGAAGGTCAGAATAATTACGAACTGAAAAACATTATAACCCTTAAAATCCCTTACTATCCCTTACCTCAAAAGTGCAGTTTTTCTGACTGGAATGCAAAGCCGAAGGAAACTTGCACTGAATAGCAACTCTGAAAGTATCTAAATACTCACAAAATATGCTTCATAATATAGAGAGAGAAAGAGAGAAAGCTTATGTTTCTGGTGTGATTTTCAATTCTAACTTAGCCCTCTATTTATAGGAAAATGTTAGCACGCCGAAGCAGACTTAACCTGTAACCTGATGGCTTTACCTGCTACTATTCTCACCCACTATATTTGAATAAAAATCTCAGCACATTTCTTCGCCAACCAAGAGTGGGGCCCACCAATTCTAGAATTTTCCACCAAAATGCTAAATTCGGATACTTCAACAATTTCTGAACCAGTCATCTCGTAAAATTCATAACAAATCATACGTTCATTTTTAACGGTTCAAAATTTGTGGACATATACTCAACTTATATATGTATAACACATCCAAATATTACCACGATCCAACGGTCGGATTAAAAATTATAACCCTCGCAAAATATCTTAAAAATCCTAATTTGATTTTCAATACCTCCATTCCGACAAAAATACAGATAAAACACCTCAACATTAACTCCCTCATTTTTAACCACAAAAATATATCCCTCATTTATATCCATATCAAATAAATATTTTATTATCATATAAATTAATAATTAATTATTCACAAATAATATTACAGAATCACAGTACTGACAACCAGGCCGTTCCCAGGAAAGAGGGGGCTTTTCAATAAGGATTTCTCCTTACTAACGCGCAATTAAATGACCAAACCTCTCCTTAGACAGAACTTTCTAGACATTGCCAATAATGCTATCTAATAATATTATTCAAATAATATGAATTATTGATCTGATAATGGAAAATACTGTGCAGTAACAATTATTAAAATAACAATAATATAAAATATCAACGCAACAATTATTGAATCAATAAAATAAAATATTGAACAGTAACTACTGTAACAATTATTGAGTAGTGCCTTCTCACGTAGGAATCAATAATTAAAAAAAGTACTGTGCAATACCGTGTGCTACTATGCAACTACGCGTATTACTGTATTTTAACCACCAGGTATTCCAATAGTATTAACGGTAACAACTACGCCGTTATTTGTAAAAACTTAAATTTTTGTCGTTATCTTCATCCGACAGTTATTCGTTATGGGACCCACAAATAGCTGCGCCGTCGTACGAATATTCCCCGACAGAAAGAATATTCCACAACCAAACGAATATTCCCCGACAACAATGATTATTTTATAACCACTTGTGTATATTGAAAAAAAATTCATATATCACCCTTAACTTTAATATTTATCAATTTAACCATTTACTGAATAGTAGTTATAAGAAAAATTGAATACTTTTATTTCATAAAATTCGGGGTCTTACAGTTGACATGATAACTATTGTATGATTCCCATCTGCTTAACTTTGTATACAGAACCAGTGCTGAGGATTCGATTGAATAATTGAACGGGACTGTTATTGGTAAGCAGAAAGTCCGTGGATGGAGTCTGGGGAACAAGCAGGTACCTTTTTTTAATCATTAATCGACTATGTACGTATTTTATTTAGCTTCTCCATTTCCATGTGAATGGCACATGAAGCTCTTAAGATATCTGAAAAATAAGCAAAATGACTTCTTTATTTGTTTGTCATTGTGAATGTATTTTAAGTAATCTGCATATAAAATTAAAATTGTTTATCAAATTAGCAAAGTAGAAAGCTACAATGAGTCAATGATTAGTTACAGTTTATTCCTTTCCATTTCTCTTTGGCTTACCATCAAACTTTTCCAAAAGCTATTACTTATGATCAGTTTCTTCAGATTTTCATGAAAGTAGCTTATTTGTTTAGTGCCTGCCCCAACTAATAGGGATTTTGCCTTTGGATTTGGAACCATATTTTATTTAAATGATTCATAAACATTATCCTGTAATCAACTACTATGTTACATAAAAAGGATGCATGAGAAATAATTTAGGATCATTTGCTCTTGTTTACCTTTCTGAATGGGTTGACAGTTGAGAATGGATTCCAGAAATCAGTGGAACGGGAATTATTACGGCAATCAAGGGTACAACAGTTATGGGTATACATCTGGTAATTCTTATCTCATACTATTGCTTTTCTACATATGTGGATGTTGGAGAGCTTGAGAATCTGAGATCTAAGAAAAACAAGCTGGAAGAAGAAATTTCTATTATTTGGATTGCTTGTACAGTTCGGACTTGTTCGTGAGAGAATTGGTCTGGCTATGCTAAGTGCGGTTCAGAGTCCGGTACTTTAGCTGTTAATTGAATAATTCCAGGCTATGTATTTAATCAGATACAAGCAATGTTGATGCAGTTTTCAACTTTTCATTCATTTTCCAATCCAAATAAGGATTAAACAGATTCCAGATAATAAGGCTCCTTCCTTAGCCTATTATTCAATTTGATTCCATGATAGTTTAGCTTTTGTTCCATAAGATATGGATGCATTTAAATTGGGTTTTGTCTTCTTGCACTCTGTGGCAACCTTCTTCAGTCATGTTATGTCTGCAATTGGTGAAAACACTGCTGGTCCAGGTCAGTAGTATTAAACTACTCTATTCCAACATTTAAGATCACTTGTCTTTGTATTTTACAAAGACAACTGATATTATATTTTGGAAATGCCGTGTTTTTTTAATCTGTTTTTATATAGCGTACTTACCTTGTGACGCCCCCAAAATAGGTATACAACACCCATTCTGAGTCGCCAAAATACATGGTACAGAAACAACTACATCTTTATTATTACAACACAAGAACTGTGAGTTTAAATACAAATATTGTCATTTAGACAATATCCACACTCAAATAAGTCCTCATTACAATTATTGATACATTATTTCACAAAAATGGTGAGGACTACTAAAGTAACTTCTAGAACCATCATTCCATACCCCGACTAGTACTCGCTACATTCTCGCCTCCTGAGAAAAATGGAACAAAAAAGAAAATGGTGAGCTCAACTAGCCCAGTAAAGAACATTATGACTAAGATAATACAGAACAAATTATCGTTAGTCTTCAACAGGGAAAAATCTAATAGAATACAATAGACAACAAGTTTTAAATCAATAACTGCAGCGGAAACAACAAACCATTAGAAGAGTCAAGTAGAGAATGAGTTCTACTATCTTCTAAGATTTAAAAGTCCATCATCAATATTTTATCCCTGTAACAACAATCAATAACCATCTTTAATCAAATATTCATCTTTGCACTACAGGCCAAAGATATTCATTTGTATCACCAGTCGGTCATGTTCATCTCAACACCTGTTCATCTTTGCACTACGGGCCAAAGATATTCATCAGTTAATCATTCATCTTTGCACTACGGGCCAAAGATATTCAGTAATATCATCATTTAGGACTGAGGATGATGAAAAATATCTTAAAGAAAACGAATCCAGTGAAACAAAATAACAAATATTAAGGATTCGTATTTCGATTTATCCATGTCCAAAAATACCTTATAATTATTCATAGTGAAGTAGAATTCAAGAATGATCAAAACATGGATACAATCAAAGCTAGTACCCAGAATAGATATTTTGGACGAAAAGAAGAAAATTTTATTTTTCGGTGAATAGTAACTCGTGAATAGTAACTCATGAATAGTAATCCCGACGTGAAAAGTTCCAAATTTGATAAAAATTTCCAACCAATATTTCGGCATAATGATATTGAAGAAATAATATCATTTTTGAATAAAATAACATCCCTTACCTCGTAAAGACAGTACTTCTGGTCGGAATACCGGTATAAGGCTGAAAGACACTTGCTCTGATGAATAGAAACTCTCAAAGTATCTAAATAATCACAAAATACACTCAATAATCTAGAGAGAGAAAGAGAGAAAACTTGTTTCTGGTGTGATTTTCAATTCTAACTTAGCCCTCTATTTATAGGAAAATGTTAGCACGCCGAAGCAGACTTAACCTGCAACCTGATGGCTTTACCTGCTACTGTTCCCACCCACCACATTTGAATAAAAATCTCAGCACATTTCTTCACCAACCAAGAGTGGGGTCCACCAATTCTAGAATTTTCTACCAAAATGATCAACTCTGAAAATTCAACAATTTCTGAACCAGTCATCTCGTAAAATTCATAATAAATCATACGTTCATTTTTAACGGTTCAAAATTTGTGGACATATACTCAACTTATATATGTATAACATATCCAAAAATTACCACGATCCAACGGTCGGATTAAAAATTATAACCCCCGCAAAATATCTCAAAAACCCTGATTTTTAATACCTCCATTCCGACAAAAATACTGAAAAAACCTCAACATTAACTCCTTCATTTTTAACCACAAAAATATATCCCTCATTTATATCCACAAAAATAAATATTTCCTTATCATATGAATCAATAATTAATTATTCACAAATAATATTACAGAATCACATTTATGACAACCAGGCCGTTCCCAGGAAAGAGGGGACTTTCCAATAAGGATTTCTCCTTACTGGCGCGCAATTAGATGACCAAACCTCTCCTTAGACAGAACTTTCTAGACATTGCCAATAATGTTATCTAATAATATTATTCAAATAATATGAATTATTGATCTGATAATGGGAAATACTGTGTAGTGATAATTATTGAAACAACAGTAATATATTCTTCTTACGTAAGAATCAATAATTGGTGCAATACAGTGTGCTACTGTGTAACAACGCGTATTACTGTGTTTTAACCACCGGGTATTCCAACAGTATTAACGGTAACAACTACGCCGTTATTAATAAAAAATATATACTTGTCGTTTTCTTCATCCAATCGCTTTCCGTTATGGGGTCCACAAAAGACTGCGCCGTCGTACGAATATTCCCCGACAGGAAGAATATTCCACGACCAAACGAATATTCCCTGACAACAATGAATATTTTATAACCACCTGCTTATTTGAAATATTTGCGCATTTTACCCATAACTAACCTCATTAATCAATTTAACACTTACTATTTCAAAATAATAAATAGAGGGAATTTAAATTTCATTTATTAATAATTTGGGGTCTTACAACCTCCCCTCCTTATGAAATTTCGTCCTCGAAATTGACGTACGTACCTGGTGTTTCGAAAAGATGAGAATACCTCGCTTTCATTTCCGTTTCCAACTCCCAGGTCATTTCCTCAATAGCATGGTTTCTCCACAAAACTTTAACTTGTGGTATGACCTTCGTGCGTAGGACATGCTCCTTTCTATCCAAGATCTTGACAGGTACCTCTTCGTACGTTAAGTCTTCAGCTATCTCGTCAGGTTTTAACTCAATAACGTGGTCTGGGTCTTTCACATATTTACGTAACACAGATATATGAAAAATATTATGAACACGAGACATACTTGGAGGTAACGCTAGTCTATAGGCCACATTTCCTACTCGGTCAAGAATCTGAAATGGACCAATAAATCGTGGATTGAGCTTTCCTCTCTTCCCAAATCTTGTAACCCCTTTCCATGGAGCCACACGCAACAATACATGATCCCCAATGTCAAATTCCACGTCCTTTCGATGAAGATCCGCATAACTCTTTTGTCGATCCTGTGCCGTTTGTATACGTTGTCGAATCGTTTGGATCTTCTCTGTAGTCATGCGTACCAACTCTGGTCCCAACAATGTTGCTTCACCCACCTCGTCCCAGCATACTAGAGAGCGACACTTTCGTCCATATAATGCTTCAAATGGGGCCACACCTATACTTGCCTGATAACTGTTATTGTAAGAGAATTCCACCAATGGTAGGTACTTATCCCAACTCCCTTTGAAATCTAGGACACAAAGTCTTAATAGATCTTCAAGAGTTTGAATAGTCCTCTCTGATTGTCCGTCCGTTTGAGGATGGTATGCCGAACTAAATCGTAAATCTGTGCCCATAGCTTTTTGCAAGCTAACCCAAAATCTTGAAGTGAATCTTGGGTCACGATCCGAAACTATGGATACTGGCATGCCATGCAGTCTCACAATCTCATCTACGTATATACGAGCAAGACGTTCAAGGGAATAAGTCTCCCGTATCGGCAAGAAATGAGCAGACTTGGTTAATCTATCAACAATAACCCAAATAACATTTATGCCTTGAGAAACCGTGGGAAGACCCGTAACGAAATCCATGGTAATGTGTTCCCACTTCCATTTTGGAATCTCAAGTGGTTGCAATAGACCCTTTGGTACTTGATGTTCCGCCTTTACACGTTGACAAGTTAAACACCTCGAGATAAACTTTGCAATCTCTCTCTTCATATTATTCCACCAAAATATATGTCGTAGATCACGATACATTTTGGTACTTCCAGGATGGATTGCAAATGGTGTATTGTGTGCTTCCATCATGATCTTGTACTTTAAATCAGAATTGTTAGGAACACAGAGTCTAGAGTGGACTCGAAGTATTCCTTCTTCATCGATTCTTGCTTCTGGAATAGAACCTTCTTGCACTTTCTTCTTCATACGCATTAGCTCTATGTCCGTAGCTTGAGCAACTTTAACTTTATCGATTAAAGTCGGTTCTACTCGTATATTTGATATCATTATGTGGGTACTTGGAGCCTTCATCTCTATCTCCATCCTTTGCAAGTCATACAAAATGGGCCTTTGTGTTAACAACATTGCACTCGTACCCGCATATGATCTTCTACTCAATGCGTCAGCTACTACGTTTGCTTTTCCAGGATGATATTGGATGGTATGATCGTAATCTTTCAACAGCTCGAGCCAACATCGCTGCCGCATGTTGAGTTCCTTTTGGGTGAAGAAATATTTGAGGCTTTTATGATCTGCATAGATCTCCACTTTCTCCCCATACAGGTAGTGTCTCCAGATCTTCAACGCGAAAACTACTGCTGCCAACTCCAAATCATGAGTAGGATAATTCCTCTCATATTCTTTGAGTTGTCGCGAGGCATAGGCTATGACTTTTCCATGTTGCATGAGAACACATCCTAACCCTTTGCCTGAAGCATCACTGTAGATAACAAATCCATCCGAACCAGATGGTATTGTCAGAACAGGTGCCGAAATGAGTCTCCTCTTAAGCTCTTGAAAACTCTTCTCGTATTCCTCGCTCCATACGAATTTGATATCTTTCCGAGTCAGCTGAGTTAACGGGGTAGCGATTCGAGAAAACCCTTCCACGAATCTTCGATAATAACCAGCTAAGCCTAGAAAGCTACGTACTTCGGTCACCGTCTTTGGTTGCTCCCAACTTTGTATTGCTTCAATCTTCGTCGGGTCAACAGATACTCCATGTTTTGACACCACATGCCCTAGGAAAGCTACTTCCTCAAGCCAGAACTCGCATTTCTTCAACTTAGCATATAACTTGTTTTCACGCAGCCTTTGGAGTACCAGCTTCAAATGATGCTCATGATCTTCACGGCTTTTGGAATATATGAGGATGTCATCAATAAAGACAACAACGAACTGATCCAAATAATCCTTGAATACTCGGTTCATCATATCCATGAAAGCCGCAGGAGCATTAGTCAATCCAAAAGACATGACTAGGAATTCATAATGCCCGTACCGAGTTCTGAAGGCAGTCTTTGGAATATCCTCAGTTTTAACCTTCAGCTGATGATATCCAGAACGAAGATCGATCTTTGAAAAGAATTGTGCTCCTTGTAACTGGTCAAACAGGTCATCAATACGAGGTAGCGGATACCTATTCTTAATAGTGACATGGTTTAATTCCCGGTAATCAATACAAAGTCGCATACTCCCGTCTTTCTTCTTTACAAATAAAACAGGAGCACCCCAAGGAGATGTACTAGGACGAATGAAACCGATGTCTAACAACTCTTGTAGTTGGACCTTTAACTCCTGAAGTTCAATAGGAGCCATTCGATATTGGGGTTTAGAAATGGGCTTTGTACCAGGTTCAAGATCAATAAAGAATTCAATTTCTCGTTTCGGGGGTAGACCGGGAAGTTCTTCAGGAAATACGTCAGGAAAGTCAATAACAACAGGAATATTATTCAAATTTGACGTGTCTTTATTCAAATCCATAACATGGGCTAAGAAAGCTTGACATCCATTTTTTAATAAACGAATGGCTTTATGGCTTGATATAACAGTGATTGATTTTAATGGCTTAGTTGTTTGAATTCGTACAACAGGTTGGTTAGGAATATGAAAACTAACAACCTTACGAAAATAATCAATTTTGGCATGATGAGTAGTTAGCCAATCAATCCCTAAAATCACATCAAAAGCAAGTATCTTTAAAGAGATAAGGTCAACAGGTAAGGTGATGGTGCCAACTTGGATCACACAAGATTTATAAACAGTGGATGTGATGAAAGTTTCTCCTAACGGAGTCTCCACAGATAAATCAAAGTCTAACTTCTCCGGAGTCAAGTTTAAACGTTGAGCACAAGCAGGAGAGATAAAAGAATGGGTAGAACCGGTATCTAATAAGGTATAAACTTCGCATGAATTTATGATTAGCTTACCCGTGATCACCTCGTTTGGGTTCCTCGCATGTTGACCAGTCACGACAAACGCTCTTCCAGGAACCGTTGACTTTATCTTTTCTGGGATAGCTTTTTGAGTCACCATCCCCGCTGGACTTGGTTTTGCTATAGTGCAATCTCGAGCGATATGTCCTTCCTTTCCACAATTATAACATACCTTAAACTGTTGTGGGCAGTTTGGGCTGATATGTCCTTCTTTTCCGCACTTATAGCATATAATCGGTGGTCGTTCTCCTCCCTTAGAACCAGTTGCTGCTGGTGCTGACGTCTTCGTATTGTTGAATCTCCTCTTTTTAAAATCTCCTCCCGACTCGCTTCTTCTATTTTCATAGCCATGATTACCATCAGAGTGGTTGCCGTTCTTGTCTGTATTTTTCTTTCTCCGCTGGTTATCATTGTTCTGATGACTGCTGTCACCGATATGATCCTGGTTGTGGTCCCTCAGTTGACCGTACTCATTATCTCGCTCTAATAATTGAGCCCTGTTGACAACATCTGAATAGAGAGAAAATTTATGAGAAATGAGATATTGACGTATGCCAAGTTTCAAACCTCTCAAAAACATCCTCGTCATACGTTCCTCATTCTCCACCAAATGAGGTGCAAACCTGGACAACTCTGCAAACCTCGCCTCGTACTGAGACACCGTCATGTTATTCTGCTCCAGTCTAATAAACTCTGCCTCCTTCATATGACGAATACTTTCAGGAAAGTACTTGTCATTGAACAGTTTCTGAAATGTCTCCCAAGACATGCTGAGTGCGGTTGGATGGGTACGCTTCACAGACTCCCACCAGTAATCTGCCTCGCCACGGAACATAAAGGTGGCGAATGGAACCTTCTGTTCCTCCGTGCATCCCAAGACATCGAATATCTTGGTAATTTGATTGACCCACGTTTCCGCCATGATCGGATCCGGCTTTCCCTTAAATTCTGGTGGTCCCAATTCTTTGAACTGTTTGGCTGTGACAAACCGTGAATTGCTATCATTTCCTCCTGTATTTTGAACACGAGTCTCCCTCGTCTGGTTTTGCATGAATTGCAAAAAACTTCTAAACATTCCATCATTCATCATCTGCTCATTGGTGTTGTTCACAGGAGGAACATTGCCAGCCTGTTGCACGTTCTCCTCGTTGGTAAGCACCGGTGTCTCCACGGTCTCATTTACTCCACTGTTAATATTCTCAGTCGACATTCTCAAATACTGCCATAAAACAAGGGTTAATTAAATAAATTAACAAATCACATAATACCCCTATATTATGACTGACCAATAAATAAGCTTAGGTAGGACACACTAGCGAAGGATTTATTCGTCTCTCCCCTCCTAGTTCTATTCTCCGATCTCCGCCAGAGATCATATCCCTAAGCTCTGATACCAACTGTGACGCCCCCAAAATAGGTATACAACACCCATTCTGAGTCGCCAAAATACATGGTACAGAAACAACTACATCTTTATTATTACAACACAAGAACTGTGAGTTTAAATACAAATATTGTCATTTAGACAATATCCACACTCAAATAAGTCCTCATTACAATTATTGATACATTATTTCACAAAAATGGTGAGGACTACTAAAGTAACTTCTAGAACCATCATTCCATACCCCGACTAGTACTCGCTACATTCTAGCCTCCTTAGAAAAATGGAACAAAAAGGAAAAGGGTGAGCTCAACTAACCCAGTAAAGAACATTATGACTAAGATAATACAGAACAAATTATCGTTAGTCTTCAACAGAGAAAAATCTAATAGAATACAATAGACAACAAGTTTTAAATCAATAACTGCAGCGGAAACAACAAACCATTAGAAGAGTCAAGTAGAGAATGAGTTCTACTATCTTCTAAGATTTAAAAGTCCATCATCAATATTTTATCCCTGTAACAATAATCAATAACCATCTTTAATCAAATATTCATCTTTGCACTACAGGCCAAAGATATTCATTTGTATCACCAGTCGGTCATGTTCATCTCAACACCTGTTCATCTTTGCACTACGGGCCAAAGATATTCATCAGTTAATCATTCATCTTTGCACTACGGGCCAAAGATATTCAGTAATATCATCATTTAGGACTGAGGATGATGAAAAATATCTTAAAGAAAACGAATCCAGTGAAACAAAATAACAAATATTAAGGATTCGTATTTCGATTTATCCATGTCCAAAAATACCTTATAATTATTCATAGTGAAATAGAATTCAAGAATGATCAAAACATGGATACAATCAAAGCTAGTACCCAGAATAGATATTTTGGACGAAAAGAAGAAAATTTTATTTTTCGGTGAATAGTAACTCGTGAATAGTAACTCATGAATAGTAATCCCGACGTGAAAAGTTCCAAATATGATAAAAATTTCCAACCAATATTTCGGCATAATGATATTGAAGAAATAATATCATTTTTGAATAAAATAACATCCCTTACCTCGTAAAGACAGTACTTCTGGTCGGAATACCGGTATAAGGCTGAAAGACACTTGCTCTGATGAATAGAAACTCTCAAAGTATCTAAATACTCACAAAATATACTCAATAATCTAGAGAGAGAAAGAGAGAAAACTTGTTTCTGGTGTGATTTTCAATTCTAACTTAGCCCTCTATTTATAGGAAAATGTTAGCACGCCGAAGCAGACTTAACCTGCAACCTGATGGCTTTACCTGCTACTGTTCCCACCCACCACATTTGAATAAAAATCTCAGCACATTTCTTCACCAACCAAGAGTGGGGTCCACCAATTCTAGAATTTTCTACCAAAATGATCAACTCCGAAAATTCAACAATTTCTGAACCAGTCATCTCGTAAAATTCATAATAAATCATACGTATTTTTAACGGTTCAAAATTTGTGGACATATACTCAACTTATATATGTATAACATATCCAAAAATTACCACGATCCAACGGTCGGATTAAAAATTATAACCCCCGCAAAATATCTCAAAAACCCTTATTTTTAATACCTCCATTCCGACAAAAATACTGAAAAAACGTCAACATTAACTCCTTCATTTTTAACCACAAAAATATATCCCTCATTTATATCCACAAAAATAAATATTTCCTTATCATATGAATCAATAATTAATTATTCACAAATAATATTACAGAATCACATTTATGACAACCAGGCCGTTCCAAGGAAAGAGGGGACTTTCCAATAAGGATTTCTCCTTACTGGCGCGCAATTAGATGACCAAACCTCTCCTTAGACAGAACTTTCTAGACATTGCCAATAATGTTATCTAATAATATTATTCAAATAATATGAATTATTGATCTGATAATGGGAAATACTGTGTAGTGACAATTATTGAAACAACAGTAATATAAAATATCAACGCAGTAATTATTGAATCAATAAAATAAAATACTGAACAGTAATTACTGTAACCATTATTGAGTAGTGCCTTCTTACGTAAGAATCAATAATTGGTGCAATACAGTGTGCTACTGTGTAACAACGCGTATTACTGTGTTTTAACCACCGGGTATTCCAACAGTATTAACGGTAACAACTACGCCGTTATTAATAAAAAATATATACTTGTCATTTTCTTCATCCAATCGCTTTCCGTTATGGGGCCCACAAAAGACTGCGCCGTCGTACGAATATTCCCCGACAGGAAGAATATTCCACGACCAAACGAATATTTCCCGACAACAATGAATATTTTATAACCACCTGCTTATTTGAAATATTTGCGCATTTTACCCATAACTAACCTCATTAATCAATTTAACACTTACTATTTCAAAATAATAAATAGAGGGAATTTAAATTTCATTTATTAATAATTTGGGGTCTTACATACCTTCAATTTTTGATGCTAAAATACCCTCTTATAATTGGTCAGGGGATGCTATTGTCAATGTTTATATAAACCATGAAAAGAAGTTTGCTTTTGTGGAGATGAGATCTGTTGAGGAGGCCAGTAATGCAATGGCATTAGATGGCATTATCTTTGAGGTACTCAAATCATCTAGGGGTGTAGAGTACATGCATCTAAAATGTTTCTTAACTTGATCCCTTTCTCCTACCATTTTTATTCACATTGGCCCTGTGATATCTGAAATATCTTATATGAAAACTTTATTTTGTAGTAGTGGCTACACCTCAAATCAGATGGCTGCACATGCAAATCTGCGGCAGCTTGCTACAATGTTACAATGATAACAATGTTACAATGTTATAATAAGAAAGTAGCAGTTATCTTGTGTTTTACAATGTTACAATATTATCATAAGAATTATGTTTATTTAGATATATAAATTTGGTTACAATGTTACAAATATTTATGGGATCAGATTTGGTATTCTTGTGTTTTACAGTTATCTTGCCATACATCAATTATTGGTCAGATTTGGTATCCTTTTTTTTACAGTACCAAGTCACATTTTTAGTGAAACACATCTTTTTTTGTTCTTTTCTTTTTTTATCTACAACATTTAAAAAACGTTGTCTAATATACTAAACAACAACATTTTTATCTAAAAAACGTTGTGGAATCATACCTTCTACAACGTTTTTAAGCATCTGCTAATTTTTGAAAAACAAATTTACAACATTTTTTCCTAAAAAAACGTTGTGTATTGTGCTTAACTACAACGTTTTAAAAACGTTGTGTAAGGGTGTCAAATAGATGACACCCTTAACCATGACGTATTTCTGATTGAAATCACAACGTTTTTTTCGCGTTGTCTATTTACTGTTTTGTAGTAGTGCCCGGGGCTACCGCCCTAGGCCCAAAGCTGAAGGGGGCACAAAAAATTTTAAATTTTAAGCTTATACCCACAGCCCACAAAACAATTAATCTTCTCCTCAAAAATCAAAACCGAACAGTCGTTCAATTGCACCGAAAATATGCAGAACACGGAACACTAAAAGGTTTAGCTTCAATTCACCCATCAACAGCACCGAAAATTCTCTTGCAAGTTGCAACCCAATACCCATCAGCCATCAAATAGATCTCTAGTACTTCTGTGGCTTACTGGCTTTCAAATCTGATTCTGCTTCTTGGCTCTTGCTACCGTGCTGCGCTCTCTGACTCTGAGGTATGTTCTATTGTTCTGTAGATTGTGTTATCAGTTATGTGTATTTGACTATTTGTGTGTTAATATTTGTGTGTGATAGGCAAAGGGTTTGTTTGAGTTCGTTTATTAGGAAGGGGGAATAAGAATTCATGGGCTATTGGGCTCCTTTTCCATGAGTGAGATTGAAAAAGCAGAGTGTTTGAATAATGATTGTGAGAAGAAATCGAAAAAATGTATTAGAATTCTGTTCCAACACAGTCAAAATATGCTAGTTATTTGCGTGTCTTTTTAGTTTTTCCCAGGTAGGTTTGGAATAAGAATTCATGGGCTATTGGGCTCCTTTTCCTGGTTTTGAAGGATATCATGATAGGTCAAGTCATTATTTTGTTTAAAAATTGACATTTTTTCACTAGAGGCAAATTATGAAATCATGTCAATTGTCATTATCAGGATATCATGAAAGGAATTTTTACACCCTCATTATCAATTCCTATATATCAAATTTTCCATGAGTGAGATTGAAAAAACAGAGTGTTTGAATTCATGAGTAGAATTGAGAATGAAATATGGTGTGATCATCTATGATATAATCTCACCTTCTGAAGAAAGAATTTGAGTAAATCATGTATACATCTATGATATTTTCTGAATAATTTAAAAAGATATTTTCTGAATAAAGATGTTTCAATTGGTTTTTAGTTTTGTTTATTTTCTCCTATTTTGTAAATTGTAATACATATAATATATTTGTGTTAACTTTTTCTTATTTATTATTTGATTCAACAGAAAACTTGGATGGGATTCTTGTTCTTTATGAATGGAAGTTTCAAGTGGAAGAAAATATACTTAAAATCCAGGTTTTATTGTTCTTTGTTAATTAGTTTTATTTTTTTTATTGTGTTGTGTTTATTATAAAAATTAAAAAATGCTTCGTAAGAAACAACTTTCCGAAAATCTCAAGAGATAAAAAAAGAAAAAAGAAAAAGAAATTGCTCAAAGTTTAATAGGATCTTTGAATAAATATTTTGTTAAACAAACCAATGCTTCACTTGAAAATTTAGATGAAGATTTACCAAATGAATATGAACAACCAATTCAATTGGAAGAATTAGTAGAAAATGAGAATGATGTGAATGAAGATATTGGTAATCAAGATGAAAATGAAAATAATGATGAACCTTTCCTTGATGAAAATGAAAATATTGATGAACCTTGCCATGAAAATGAATGTCCCGAAACAGGATTTGATTTGAACATTTATGATCCACGGGTTTGGGATAATCTTGATGTAAAAATGAGAGATTTACTTGTAGAAAAAGGTCCCCTAAGAGAAACTAATCTCAAATTCCCCATGGACGAACACAATAGACATTTTTCTTTAAATTATTATCTTCGCACGTTACCAAATGGGGAAACTAAGGATTGAAAATGGCTAGTGTACTCAAAGGAGTTGGATAAAGTGTTTTGTTGCTGTTGTAAGTTGTTTAAAACAATGAATTCTAGAAGTCAGTTAACTAGTGAAGGAACTAGAGATTGGAAACATCTTAGTGAGAAGCTTAAACAACATGAAAGCAGTATTAAACACCTCACTAACTTGAGGTCTTGTGTTGAATTGCAAATCAGATTGAAAACAAATCAAACAATGGATACAGAATTACAAGAGCTAATCAAGAAAGATACACTACACTGAAAAAATGTTATTGTCAGAATCATCGCTGTTGTGAAATGTCTTGTTATATATAATTTGGCTTTTCGTGGAACAAATGAAAAAATTTATGAAGATTGTAATGGTAACTTTTTAGGCCTACTTGAAATGATTGCAGAGTTTGATCCAGTAATGCAACATCATTTTCGACTCATTAAAGATAAGAACATTCATTATCATTACCTTAGCCATAAAATTCAAAATGAGTTGATAGCTATTTTAGCATCAAATGTTAAACATGCAATTATTGAAAAAATAAAAACAGCTAAATATTTTTCAGTCATTCTTGATTGTACTCCTGATGCAAGTCACAAAGAACAAATGACTTTAATATTGAGGTGTGTAGATGTTTCAAGTACTCCAATAAATATAGAAGAGTACTTTTTAGAGTTTCTGAATGTGGAAGATACATCTGGATTAGGAATTTTTAATGAATTGCAAAATGTAATGGAGTCCCTTACACTTAATATTGATGATGTGAGGGGATAAGGTTATGATAGTGGCTCTAATATGAAAGGGAAAAATCTAAGTGTACAAAAAAGATTACTTGATATAAATCCTAGAGCATTTTACATGCCATGTGGTTCTCATTGTCTCAACTTAATAGTTTGTAATATGGCCAAGTCATGTGTTAAAGCAAAATCTTTTTTTGGAGCATGTCAATGCATATATACGGTATTCTCTAATTCAACAAAGCGATGGAATGTGTTACTTGATTACATAGATGGTTTGACTTTGAAATCATTGTCTACTACACGTTGAGAAAGTCACATTGAAAGTGTCAAAGCAATAAAATCTCAAGCTTCCCAAATCAGAGAAGCTTTATTTAAATTAACAAAAATTAGTGAAGATGCCAAATTGAGTAGGGATGCTCAAAGTTTAGCATTAGGAGAGCTTTCAAGTTTTGAATTTATATTAAGTTTGGTTATTTGGCATGACATTTTGCATAAGATTAACTTAGTTAGTAAAAAGTTACAATATGAAGGCATGCGTCTTGATGCTGCTGTACGACAATTAGAAGGACTTGTTTTATTTTTTGAAAACTATAGAATAAATGGGTTTGTTTCAGCCATGATTGATGCTAAAGAAATTTCCCTTGATATGGGAATTGAGCCTGTATTTCCAAAAAAGCGTCAAATTTGTAGAAAAAGGCATTTTGATGAGGTTTCCAATAATGATAGGGAACAACAATCAGCTAAAGAATCATTTAGAACTGATTATTTTCTTGTTATAGTGGATATTGCTCTTAGTGAATTGAAGAGTAGGTTTGAACAATTGCATTGTTTTGAATCAATTTTTGGGTTCTTATTTGATGCTGCAAAGTTGACTTCGTTTGATTATAATGAATTGAAAAGTTCTTGTGTGAATCTTGAAAATGCTTTAAAATATGGTGATGTTTCTGATGTTGATGTAAGAGACTTATTTTCAGAATTACAAGTGTTGCAAGTGATGTTACCAAAAGAAGCATATGAAACAGATAAACCATGGGCATCCATTAAAATTCTTGAGTTTGTAAAGAGTGTGGATATGTTTCCTAATGTAATGGTTGCTTATAGGGTATTATTGACTATACCTGTGACTGTGGCATCTGCTGAAAGAAGTTTTTCTAAATTAAAATTATTGAAATCTTACTTGCGGACCACCATGACTCAAGATAGGCTAAATGGATTAGCGATATTATGCATTGAAAAGGATATGTTAGAAAACATTAAATATGATAGTATAATTGATGATTTTGCATCTAAAAGTGCAACAAGAAGACATTTTAAATGATGTTTTGTGTAAGACCCCAAATTATTAATAAATAAAATTTAAATTCCCTCTATTTATTATTATGAAATAGTAAGGGTTAAATTGATTAATGAGGTTAGTTATGGGTAAAATGCGCAAATATTTCAAATAAGCAGGTGATTATAAAATATGCATTGTTGTCGGAAAATATTCATTTGGTCGTGGAATATTCTTCTTGTCTGGGAATATTCGTACGACGGCGCAGTCTTTTGTGGGCCCCATAACGGAAAGCGATTGGATGAAGAAAACGACAAGTATAAGTTGTTTATAAATAACGGCGTTGTTATTACCGTTAATACTGTTGGAATACCCGGTGGTTAAAACACAGTAATACGCGTTGTTGCACAGTAGCACACTGTATTGCACCAATTATTGATTCTTACGTAAGAAGGCACTACTCAATACTGGTTACAATAATTACTGTTCAGTATTTTATTTTATTGATTCAATAATTGCTGCGTTGATATTTTATATTACTGTTGTTTCAATAATTGTCACTACTCAGTATTTTCCATTATCAGATCAATAATTCATATTATTTGAATAATATTATTAGATAACATTATTGGCAATGTCTAGAAAGTTCTGTCTAAGGAGAGGTTTGGTCATCTAATTGCGCGCCAGTAAGGAGAAATCCTTATTGGAAAGCCTCCTCTTTCCTGAGAACGGCCTAGTTGTCATAAATATGATTCTGTAATATTATTTGTGAATAATCAATTATTGATTCATATGATAAGGAAATATTTATTTTATGTGGATATAAATGAGGGATATATTTTTGTGGTTAAAAATGAAAGAGTTAATGTTGAGATTTTTATCAGTATTTTTGTCGGAATGGAGGTATTAAAAATCAGGATTTTTGATATATTTTGCGGGGGTTATAATTTTTAATCCGACCGTTGGATCGTGATAATTTTTGGATATGTTATACATATATAAGTTGAGTATATGTCCATAAATTTTGAACCGTTAAAAATGAACGTATGATTTATTATGAATTTTACAAGATGACTGGTTCAGGAATTGTTGAATTTTCGGAGTTTATCATTTTGGTAGAAAATTCTAGAATTGGTGGGCCCCACTCTTGGTTAGTGAAGAAATGTGCTGAGATTTTTATTCAAATGTGGTAGGCTTGAATAGTAGCAGGTAAATCCATCAGGTTGCAGGTTAAGTGTGCTTCGGCGTGCTAACATTTTTCTATAAATAGAGGGCTAAGTTAGAATTGAAAATCACACCAGAAACAAGTTTTTTCTCTTTCTCTCTCTAGATTATTGAGTGTATTTTGTGAGTATTTAAATACTTTGAGAGTTTCTATTCATCAGAGCAAGTTTTTTTCAGCCTTATACCGGTATTTCGACCAGAAGTACTGTCTTTACGAGGTAAGGGATGTTATTTTATTCGAAAATGATATTATTTCTTCAATATCATTATGCCCAAATATTGGTTGGAAATTTTTATTAAATTTGGAACTTTTCACGTCGGGGTTACTATTCATAAGTTACTATTTACCGAAAAATAAAATTTTCTTCTTTTCGTCCAAAATATCTATTCTGGGTACTAGTTGTGATTGTATCCATATTTTGATCAATCTTGAATTTTACTTCACTATGAATAATTATAAGGTATTTTTGGACATGGATAAATCGAAATACGAATCCTTAATATTTGTTATTTTGTTTCACTGTATTCGTTTTCTTTAAGATATTTTTCATCATCCTCAGTCGTAAATGATGATATTACTGAATATCTTTGGCCTGTAGTGCAAAGATGAATGATTAACTGATGAATATCTTTGGCCCGTAGTGCAAAGATGAACAGGTGTTGAGATGAACATGACCGACTGGTGATACAAATGAATATCTTTGGCCTGTAGTGCAAAGATGAATATTTGATTAAAGATGGTTATTGATTGTTGTTACAGGGATAAAATATTGATGATGGACTTTTAAATCTTAGAAGATAGTAGAACTCATTCTCTACTTGAATCTTCTAATGGTTTGCTGTTTCCGCTGCAGTTATTGATTTAAAACTTGTTCTCTATTGTATTCTATTAGATTTTTCTCTGTTGAAGACTAACGATAATTTGTTCTGTATTATCTTAGTCATAATGTTCTTTACTGGGTTAGTTAAGCTCTCCCTTTTTCTTTTTGTTCCATTTTTCTCAGGAGGCGAGAATGTAGCGAGTACTAGTCGGGGTATGGAATGATGGTTCTAGAAGTTATTTTAGTAGTCCTCACCATTTTTATGAAATAATGTATCAATAATTATAATGAGAACTTATTTGAGTGTGGATATTGTCTAGATGACAATATTTGTATTTAAACTCACAGTTCTTATGTTGTAACAGTAAAGATATAGTTGTTTCTGTACCATGTATTTTGGCGACTCAGAATGGGTGTTGTATACCTATTTTGGGGGCGTCACAGTTGGTATCAGAGCTTAGGGATATGATCTCTGGCGGAGATCGGAGAATAGAACTAGGAGGGGAGAGACGAATAAATCCTTCGCTAGTGTGTCCTACCTAAGCTTATTTATTGGTCAGTCATAATATAGGGGTATTATGTGATTTGTTAATTTATTTAATTAACCCTTATTTTATGGCAGTATTTGTGAATGTCGACTGAGAATGTTAATAGTGGAGTAAATGAGACCGTGGAGACACCGGTGCTTACCAACGAGGAGAACGTGCAACAGGCTGGCAATGTTCCTCCTGTGAACAACACCAATGAGCAGATGATGAACGATGGAATATTTAGAAGTTTTTTGCAATTCATGCAAAATCAGACGAGGGAGACTCGTGTTCAAAATACAGGAGGAAATGATAGCATTTCACGGTTTATCACAGCCAAACATTTCAAAGAATTGGGACCACCAGAATTTAAGGGAAAGCCGGATCCGATCATGGCAGAAACGTGGGTCAAGCAAATTACCAAGATATTCGATGTCTTGGGATGCACAGAGGAACATAAGGTTCCATTCGCCACCTTTATGTTCCGTGGCGAGGCAGACTACTGGTGGGAGTCTGTGAAGCGTACCCATCCAGCCGCACTCAGCATGTCTTGGGAGACATTTCAGAAACTGTTCAATGACAAGTATTTTCCTGAAAGTATTCGTCATATGAAGGAGGTAGAGTTTATTAGACTAGAGCAGAATAACATGACGGTGTCTTAGTACGAGGCGAAGTTTACAGAGTTGTCCAGGTTTGCACCTCATTTGGTGGAGAATGAGGAACGTATGACGAGGATGTTTCTGAGAGGTTTGAAACCCAGCATACGTCAATATCTCATTTCTCATAAATTTTCTCTCTATTCAGATGTTGTCAACAGGGCTCAATTATTAGAGCGAGATAACGAGTACGGTCAACTGAGGGACCACAACCAGGATCATATCGGTGACAGCAGTCATCAGAACAATGATAACTAGCGGAGAAAGAAAAATACAGACAAGAACGACAACCACTCTGGTGGTAATCGTGGCTATGAAAATAGAAGAAGCGAGTCGGGAGGAGATTTTAAAAAGAGGATATTCAACAATGACAATACGAAGACGTCAGCACCAGCAGCAACTGGTTCCAAGGGAGGAGAACGACCACCGGTTATATGCTATAAGTGCGAAAAAGAAGGACATATCAGCCCAAACTGCCCACAACAGTTTAAGGTATGTTATAATTGTGTAAAGGAAGGACATATCGCTCGAGATTGCACTGTAGCAAAACCAAGTCCAGCGGGGATGGTGACTCAAAAAGCTGTCCCAGAAAAGATAAAGTCAACGGTTCCTGGAAGAGCGTTTGTCGTGACTGGTCAACATGCGAGGAACCCAAACGAGGTGATCACGGGAAAGCTAATAATAAATTCATGCAAAGTTTATACCTTATTAGATACCGGTTCTACCAATTCTTTTATCTCTCCTACTTGTGCTCAACGTTTAAACTTGACTCCAGAGAAGTTAGACTTTGATTTATCTGTGGAGACTCCGTTAGGAGAAACTTTCATCACATCCACTGTTTATAAATCTTGTTTGATCCAAGTTGGCACCATCACATTACCTGTTGACCTTATCTCTTTAAAGATACTTGCTTTTGATGTGATTTTAGGGATTGATTGGTTAACTACTCATCATGCCAAAATTAATTATTTTCGTAAGGTTGTTAGTTTTCATATTCCTAACCAACCTGTTGTACGAATTCAAGCAACTAAGCCATTAAAATCAATCACTGTTATATCAAGCCATAAAGCCAGTCGTTTATTAAAAAATGGATGTCAAGCTTTCTTAGCCCATGTTATGGATTTGAATAAAGACACGTCAAATTTGAATAATATTCCTGTTGTTATTGACTTTCCTGACGTATTTCCTGAAGAACTTCCCGGTCTACCCCCGAAACTTGAAATTAAATTCTTTATTGATCTTGAACTTGGTACAAAGCCCATTTCTAAAACCCCATATCGAATGGCTCCTATTGAACTTCAGGAGTTAAAGGTCCAACTACAAGAGTTGTTGGACATCAGTTTCATTCGTCCTAGTACATCTCCTTGGGGTGCTTCTATTTTATTTGTAAAGAAGAAAGACGGGAGTATGCAACTTTGTATTGATTACTGGGAATTAAACCATGTCACTATTAAGAATAGGTATCCGCTATCTCGTATTGATGACCTGTTTGACCAGTTACAAGGAGCATAATTCTTTTCAAAGATCGATCTTCGTTCTGGATATCATCAGCTGAAGGTTAAAACTGAGGATATTCCAAAGACTGCCTTTAGAACTCGGTACGGGCATTATGAATTCCTAGTCATGTCTTTTGGATTGACTAATGCTCCTGCGGTTTTCATGGAAATGATAAACCGAGTATTCAAGGATTATTTGGATCAGTTCATTGTTGTCTTTATTGATGACATCCTCATATATTCCAAAAGCCGTGAAGATCATGAGCATCATTTGAAGCTGGTACTCTAAAGGCTGCGTGAAAATAAGTTATTGTTGGGTTTCGGCACAGAAACGCACAGCGGAAATTAAAATTTTAAAGTAATTTCTGAAACCCTAAAACAGGATCCATGCGAAAAATCAATTAATTAAGAGGTTTAGAGATTATACCGAATATGAAAACGAGAATCTGAAATCGACTGCGCCTCGAATCTCCAACGCAATACAAACCGACTGCGTCTCTACGGTATCCACACGAATGCTCCGCGAATCGTCCTACGATCTGCAGAAGAAGGAATCGCGGTACTAGCCACCAAGGATGAGGATTTTCGGAACTGTTTTCTCTAGTCTCTCTCTAAGAGCGGCTAGGGTTTTTTTTGTTTTTTTTTTTGACGTAAAACCTAAAGTAACTGATATATATCATATATATAGCAGTTAGGAGGAATTAATCAAAACCTAATATTATTAAAATCCGAATTTATATATATCTTAATTAAGTCTTACTTAATTAATATACCTATATATAAATTATCCTATTAATTTAAATTCGTAATTTAAAATTCTATCAATCATATTGACATCTTTAAATATTTACAATTTAAATTAATTTCCTTTTAATTACGTTCTTTGTGTGTGACCCTATAGGTTATTATTACGTTGGCAATAATTTTAAAATCATATTATAAAATTATAAACAGTGAGCGGCATCTAGTAATGCATCACTGCTACCCAAGTAATAATAAGATCGATGATTCGATGCAACCTTTTCGTGATCAATGTTTCAATGTAATTTAATCCTTTTAACCTTAATATCCTAGATTAAACTCGAGTCATGGAATATGTCATACTCTTCATAATTTAATCTGAGTTTTCTTGATCAATGAGTAGACTATATGAAACAAATCACTATTTGAGCATGGCCATGCATTTCATAGTCCTACTCAATCAAGAGGCCTATGGATATCACCTATAAAATATAGGATGGTTAAATTCCATCTAGATCACTCATATTACTCACACGATTCATAATGAACCCAATAATCACCTTTATAGTCCACCCTATTAAAGGTGACATTTGATGATATCAAAGTACATAAATTCTCGTGTAGTAAAATAGCGGTTTCAGGTCGGAGGACCATTATATCATTGTCACTATGAGAATTGCTAATGACACTTCGCATAATGCTCCATATAGATTTCTCATGGTGGGTCTGTCCAGTACATCGTTCTCTAACATGTACCAATGCATTGACTTAATATCTCATATATTTATGACCAATGAGATTTGGTCATCAGTCAATCCACATACTAGTCTCAATGCATCATTGTTGTCCCATCAACAATGATACTCGACTAGGGACATTTAAGAACAATGATACTAATTGTAATTATATAATCTCATGTTCAAGTCACATACTTGAAACTATATAATTTGTATCACTATTCTAAGGAATTTTATTATGTTAACAATTATATTACGCAGTAATTAAAACCATAATAAAATCATTTATTTATTCAATCAACAATAATATCAAATGTTAAGCAATTATATCAAATAATTGGCCTCTAGAGCATAAACTCTAACAGTTATATGCTAAGTTGAAGAAATACGAGTTCTGGCTTGAGGAAGTAGCATTCCTAGGGAACGTGGTGTTAAAACATGGAGTATCTGTTGACCCGACGAAGATTGAAGCAATACAAAGTTGGGAGCAACCAAAGACGGTGACCGAAGTACGTAGCTTTCTGGGCTTAGCTGGTTATTATCGGAGATTCGTGGAAGGGTTTTCTCGAATTGCTACCCCGTTAACTCAGCTGACTCGGAAAGATATCAAATTCGTATGGAGCGAGGAATGCGAGAAGAGTTTTCAAGAGCTTAAGAGGAGACTCATTTCGGCACCTGTTTTGACCATACCATCTGGTTCGGATAGATTTGTTATCTACAACGATGCTTCAGGCAAAGGGCTAGGATGTGTTCTCATGCAACGTGGGAAAGTTATAGCCTATGCCTCGCGACAACTTAAAGAATATGAGAGAAATTATCCTACTCATGATCTAGAGTTGGCAGCAGTCGTTTTCGCGCTAATGATCTAGAGGCACTATCTATATGGGGAGAAAGTGGAGATTTATTCAGACCATAAAAGCCTCAAATATTTCTTCACTCAAAAAGAACTCAACATGCGACAACGACGTTTGTAAGACCCCGAATTTTATGAAATAAAAGTATTCAATTTTTCTTATAATTACTATTCAGTAAATGGTTAAATTGATAAAAGGTTAAAGTTAAGGGTGATATATGAAATTTTTTCAAAAATACGCAAGTGGTTATAAAATATTCATTGTTGTCGGGAAATATTCGTTTGGTCGTAGAATATTCTTTCTGTCGGGAATATTCGTACAACGGCGCAGTCATTTGTGGGCCCCATAACAGAATAACTGTCGGATGAAGAAAAAGATAAATTAAAGTTTTTATAAATAACAGCGTAGTGGTTACCGATAACACTGTTGGAATACCCGGTGGTTAAAGTAAAGTAATACGCGTTGTTGCACAGTAGCACACGGTATTACTCAGTTTTTTTGAATTATTGATTTTTACGTAAGAAGACACTACTCAATAATTGTTACAGTAATTACTGTTCAGTATTTTATTGATTCAATAATTGCTGCGTTGATATTTTATATTACTGTTATTTTAATAATTGTCACTACACAGTATTTTCCATTATCGAAATAATAATTCATATTATCTGAATAATATTATTAGATAACATTATTGGCAATGTCTAGAAAGTTCTGTCTAAGGAGAGGTTTGGTCACCTAATTGCGCGCCAGTAAGGAGAAATCCTTATTGGAAAGCTCCCTCTTTCCTGGGAACTGTCTGGTTGTCATTATTGTGATTCTGTAATATTATTTGTGAATAATTAATTATTGATTTATATGATGAGGAAAATATTAATTTTATGTGAATATAGATAGAGAAATTTTTTAATGTGACAATTGTTGAAAATTAATATTTTATCTTTTTCTGATAAAATAATTCATTTTAATATATTATTATATTTTAATAATATAATAATGGTGATATTTTACAATGAATGTGGGATATATGAGTATATGAGGAGGAAGAGTATTTTTGTTGCAATAAATACTAAAAACATATTAAACATGTCTGTGGGCCCATTTCTTGACTGAAATTTAATTATAGCCTATAAAATCGTCCGTTTATGGATTTCGGTCAATTTCTGTTTAGAATTTGGAAAAACTTTCTTCTGCAAAGTTGTAGAGAATTGAATTTCCTATAAAAACACGCGAGATTTGAATTTTCTGATAAAAGGGCTATTTATTATGACTTATTGAAGTTCCAGAGTTCCAAAATAATTGATTTTTGGAAGTTTTAATTATTTTAAATAAGAAAAACGTTTTTATTGTTGGCCCATGTGTTGTTAGATGCTGAAATTCAGAAGTCAAGTGTGCGTAGGAATTTAATATATATATATATTAATATTTTATTAAATTTTCTGCTTTGGTGTTCTAAGTATTTTCCTACAAATAGGGTGCTTAGGTTAGAATTGAAAATCACACCAGAAACTGAAGTTTTCTCTCTATTTCTCTCTCTATTATATCGAGCGTATTTTGTAAGTATTTTAGTACTTCGAGTATTGCTATACGGTGCAAGTTCTTCTAGCACTATATCCAGTATTCCAGTCAGAAGTACTATTCTTTCTGAGGTAAGGGAGGTTATTTTCTTCTAAAATGATATTATTTATTCAATATCATTATGCCAGAATGTTGGTTGGAAATTTTTATCAAATTTGGAACTTTTTCATGTCGGGGTTACTATTCACGAGTTACTATTCACGAGTACTATTCACGAAGCATGATGATGTTTTTGTGAAATTTCTATCTTTTGGTGTCGGAGTTACTATTCACATATACGGCACTATTCACGTATACGACACTATTCACGAATACGACACTATTCATCGAAAAATGAAATTTCTTCTTTTTTGTCCAAAATATCTATTCTGGATACTAGCTTTGATTGTATCCACGTTTTGATCATTCTTGAATTTTACCCCACCCTGGTTATTTATGAAGTATTTTTGAATGGGAATTGTTTAAAGTACGAATCCTTAATATTTGTTCTTTTACTTCACTGGATTCTTTTTCTTTAAAATATTTTTCATCATCCTCAGTCTTAAATGATGATATAACTGAATATCTTTGGCCTGTAGTGCAAAGATGAATGATTTCTTGATGAATATCTTTGGCCGTAGTGCAAAGATGAACATGTGTTTAGATGAACATGACCAACTGATGAATATCTTTGGCCTGTAGTGCAAAGATGACTTGTTGATGAATATCTTTGGCATGTAGTGTAAAGATGACTTGTTGATATATATCTTTAGCCGTAGTGCAAAGATGAATTTATTAGTAGGATTATGAACATAAACTGTGATTTGGTATAACCATAATATTTGATGTTTCAGGTGATGAAAATTATCTTTGTCCTGGATGAGGAAATGAATTTAGAACTACAATTATGATTATGAGTTATATACGTGATTGTGGACATGAATTATTGATTGATGTTACAGGGATTAAACATTGTTGGTGGACTTTTAACATGAAAAAGATAATAGATTTTATGGTCTATTTGACTCTTCTAATGGATTGCTCATTCCGCTGCAACTATGGTTGAAAAGTTTTATCATCTACCATATGTTCTAAATCTCTGATTTATTACTGATGAAGACTATTGATAATTTATTTATCTTTAGTCATAATATTCTTTAATGAGCTAGTTGTGCTCACCCTTTTGCTTCACAATTCCTTTCAGGTAATAGAAGTGTAGCTGGGTCAAGCGGGGGATAACCGAAAAATAGAACGGTGGTCTATAGCTGTTGAGGGTGAGGTGAACTTAACTTGGAATGGTATTTTGTCACTATCATACAAGATGTCTAATGACATACAACCTCGTGTCATTATAAGACAGGGTTGTGCTTATCCATTTGTTGAGTATATTTACAAGCACTACCTATATAATCTTGGTGTTTGTTTGGAGTATAATTCCCAATTGGAGACAGTGGAGATAACGATATGTCAAGAGAAGACTCGCCATTGGGAAGAATATGATAGTAATCTTCTCGTTTTTCTTTGGGGTCTATTAGGTCAACCAAGGATAATTCTGTAGCCATATGATATCTATCATAACCTAGACGCATGGCCTCCCATGTACGAAGGTTTCCTTGAGCACTTCCCAAAGATTCTAATTTCTAAAACAGTTTTTGACTATACCTTTATGTAAGGTGTCATTGTGACGTGCTATCCAAGGTTGGGACATGAGTCACAGTTGGTATATATTTGTATCCAAACTCACAGCATTTGTGTTGTTGTATTTTGCACGACAATTGTTGTAATAAAGTTGTAGTTATTTTCTGTACCATGTATTTGGCGACTCAGAATAGGTTGGATGGAATGGACCTATTTTGGGGACGTCACAACGTTGGCTCGAGCTGTTGAAAGATTACGACCACACTATTCAATACCATCCTGGAAAAGCAAACGTGGTAGCTGACACGTTGAGTAGAAGATCATATGCCGGAACGAGTGCGATGATGTCAAGTATACGTATAAAACCAACTTTAATTGATAAAGTTAAAGTTGCTCAAAGCACAGACCCGGAGCTGATGCGTATGAAGAAGAAAGTGCAAGAAGGTGCTATTCCAGAAGCAAGAATCGATGAAGAAGGAATACTTCGAGTCCACTCCAGACTTTGTGTTCCTAACGATTCTGATTTGAAGTACAAGATCATGATGGAAGCACACAATACACCAATTTGCAATCCATCCTGGAAGTACCAAAATGTATCGTAATCTTCGACATACATTTTGGTGGAATAATATGAAGAGAGAGATTGCAAAGTTTATCTCGAGGTGTTTAACTTGTCAACGTGTAAAGTCAGAACATCAAGTGCCAAAGGGTCCATTGCAACCACTTGAGATTCCGAAATGGAAGTGGGAACACATTACCATGGATTTCGTTACGGGTCTTCCCACGGTTTCTCAAGGCATAAATGTTATTTGGGTTATTGTTGATAGATTAACTAAGGCTGCTCATTTCTTGCCGATACGGGAGACTTATTCCCTTGAACGTCTTGCTCATATATACGTAGATGAGATTGTGAGACTGCATGGCATGCCAGTATCCATAGTTTCGGATCGTGACCCAAGATTCACTTCAAGATTTTGGGTTAGCTTGCAAAAAGCTATGGGCACAGATTTACGATTTAGTTCGGCATACCATCCTCAAACGGACGGACAATCAGAGAGGACTATTCAAACTCTTGAAGATCTATTAAGACTTTGTGTCCTAGATTTCAAAGGGAGTTGTGATAAGTACCTACCATTGGTGGAATTCTCCTACAATAACAGTTATCAGGCAAGTATAGGTGTGGCCCCATTTGAAGCATTATATAGATGAAAGTGTCGCTCTCCAGTATGTTGGGATGAGGTGGGAGAAGCAACGTTGCTAGGACCAAAGTTGGTACGAATGACTACAGAGAATATCCAAACGATTCGACAACGTATACAAACGACACAGGATCGACAAAAGAGTTATGCGGATCTTCATCAAAAGGACGTGGAATTTGACATTGGGGATCATGTATTGTTGCTTGTGGCTCCATGGAAAGGAGTTACAAGATTTGGGAAGAGAGGAAAGCTCAATCCACGATTTATTGGTCCATTTCAGATTCTTGACCGAGTAGGAAATGTGGCCTATAGACTCGCGTTACCTCCAAGTATGTCTCGTGTTCATAATATTTTTCATATATCTGTGTTACGTAAATATGTGAAAGACCCAGACAACGTTATTGAGTTAGAACCGAATGAGATAGCTGAAGACTTAACGTACGAAGAGGTACCTGTCAAGATCTTGGATAGAAAGGAGCATGTCATACGCACGAAGGTCATACCACAAATTAAAATTTTGTGGAGAAACCATGCTATTGAGGAAATGACCTGGGAGTTAGAAACGAAAATAAAAGCGAGGTATCCTCATCTTTTCGAAACACCAGGTACGTACGTCAATTTCGAGGACGAAATTTCATAAGGAGGGGAGGTTGTAAGACCCCAAATTATTAATAAATGAAATTTAAATTCCCTCTATTTATTATTTTGAAATAGTAAGGGTTAAATTGATTAATGAGGTTAGTTATGGGTAAAATGCGCAAATATTTCAAATAAGCAGGTGGTTATAAAATATTCATTGTTGTCGGGGAATATTCGTTTGGTCGTGGAATATTCTTCCTGTCGGGGATATTCGTACGACGACGCAGTCTTTTGTGGGCCCCATAACGGAAAGCGATTGGATGAAGAAAACGACAAGTATAAGTTGTTTATAAATAACGGCGTAGTTGTTACCGTTAATACTGTTAGAATACCCGGTGGTTAAAACACAGTAATACGCGTTGTTGCACAGTAGCACACTGTATTGCACCAATTATTGATTCTTATGTAAGAAGGCACTACTCAATAATGGTTACAGTAATTACTGTTCAGTATTTTATTTTATTGATTCAATAATTGCTGCGTTGATATTTTATATTACTGTTATTTCAATAATTGTCACTACACAGTATTTCTCATTATCAGATCAATAATTCATATTATTTGAATAATATTATTAGATAACATTATTGGTAATGTCTAGAAAATTCTGTCTAAGGAGAGGTTTGGTCATCTAATTGCGCGCCAGTAAGAAGAAATCCTTATTGGAAAGCCCCCTCTTTCCTGGGAACGGCATGGTTGTCATAAATGTGATTATGTAATATTATTTGTGAATAATTAATTATTGATTCATATGATAAGGAAATATTTATTTTATGCGGATATAAATGAGGGATATATTTTTGTGGTTAAAAATGAAGGAGTTAATGTTGAGATTTTTATAAGTATTTTTATCGGAATGGAGGTATTAAAAATCAGGGTTTTTGAGATATTTTGCGGGGGTTATAATTTTTAATCCGACCGTTGGATCGTGGTAATTTTTGGATATGTTATACATATATAAGTTGAGTATATGTCCACAAATTTTGAACCGTTAAAAATGAACGTATGATTTATTATGAATTTTGCGAGATGACTGGTTTAGGAATTGTTGAATTTTCGGAGTTTATCATTTTGGTGGAAAATTCTAGAATTGGCGATCCCCACTCTTGGTTGGTGAAGAAATGTGCTGAGATTTTTATTCAAATGTGGTAGGCTTGAATAGTAGCAGGTTAAAGCCATCAGGTTGCAGGTTAAGTCTGCTTCGGCGTGCTAACATTTTCCTATAAATAGAAGGCTAAGTTAGAATTGAAAATCACACCAGAAACAAGTTTTCTCTCTTTCTCTCTCTAGATTATTGAGTGTATTTTGTGAGTATTTAGATACTTTGAGAGTTTCTATTCATCAGAGCAAGTTTCTTTCAGCCTTATACCGGTATTCCGACCAGAAGTACTGTCTTTACGAGGTAAGGGATGTTATTTTATTCGAAAATGATATTATTTCTTCAATATCATTATGCCGAAATATTGGTTAGAAATTTTTATCAAATTTAGAACTTTTCACGTCGGGGTTACTATTCATGAGTTACTATTCACCGAAAAATGAAAATTTCTTCTTTTCGTCCAAAATATCTATTCTGGGTACTAGCTTTGATTGTATCCATGTTTTGATTATTCTTGAATTTTACTTCACTATGAATAATTATAAGGTATTTTTGGACATGGATAAATCGAAATATGAATCCTTAATATTTGTTATTTTGTTTCACTGTATTCGTTTTCTTTAAGATATTTTTCATCATCCTCAGTCCTAAATGATGATATTATTGAATATCTTTGGCCTGTAGTGCAAAGATGAATGATTAACTGATGAATATCTTTGGCCCGTAGTGCAAAGATGAACAGGTGTTGAGATGAACATGACCGACTGGTGATACAAATGAATATCTTTGGCCTGTAGTGCAAAGATGAATATTTGATTAAAGATGGTTATTGATTGTTGTTACAGGGATAAAATATTGATGATGAACTTTTAAATCTTAGAAGATAGTAGAACTCATTCTCTACTTGAATCTTCTAATGGTTTGCTGTTTCCGCTGCAGTTATTGATTTAAAACTTGTTGTCTATTGTATTCTATTAGATTTTTCTCTGTTGAAGACTAACGATAATTTGTTCTGTATTATCTTAGTCATAATGTTCTTTACTGGGTTAGTTGAGCTCTCCCTTTTTCTTTTTGTTCCATTTTTCTCAGGAGGCGAGAATGTAGCGAGTACTAGTCGGGGTATGGAATGATGGTTCTAGAAGTTATTTTAGTAGTCCTCACCATTTTTATGAAATAATGTATCAATAATTATAATGAGAACTTATTTGAGTGTGGATATTGTCTAGATGACAATATTTATATTTAAACTCACAGTTCTTATGTTGTAACAGTAAAGATGTAGTTGTTTCTGTACCATGTATTTTGGCGACTCAGAATGGGTGTTGTATACCTATTTTGGGGGCGTCACATTTTGTGGTTCAGAATTCATTATTTTTTTGTAGGTACATGTGATGATTCTTTGCTTCGATTAATTGTGGAGGATGAAAAGAAGATAGATCAAATCAAGAAATGTTTATGGAGATTCGGGAGGAAGCATGTAGACTTAAATATGTAAGTTTCATTTTTTAATGCAATGATTACAATCCGGGGTACTCTTTTTTCTCTGTTTGGAGTTTTGTCCCATTGAGTTTTTCCCAAACAAGGTTTTAATGAGGCCCCAAAGTGTTCTTCCTTATCTTTTGTAAATTCTTATAATTTTAATAAAATTAATTAGTTGGTAATTTATTTATTTTTTTGTTTAATTTGTATAAAGGGGCACACTTGAGAAAATTCGCCCTGGGCATTAGAAAACTCAGGACCGGCTCTGTGTAAAACTCAAAATCTTTCCAATAAGAGTTTACCTATTTTCTTTTGTATTATATTGGCTATATTATGACCTCAGTCTTTACTTGTCAAATTTTAATACCAATAAGTAAAGTACGCATGACCCATAGTCTATTAATAGAGATAATCGTAAAGTCTGCACTAGCCAGATTAAGAGAAAAAAATGGGATTATACATATTTGCAAAGAAACACAAGAATGAGTAAAGACATAATTATGATGGACAAATGCATAGACTAATTACAAGGATTGAAATTAATTGAGACATATTGAAGTAATTGTTTTTTAATATATGTGAACTGGTTGGTATTTTTTTTAAATGTACATATTAGAAATTTTAGTAGTGTTGGATTTAATTTTATTTATGTAATAATTTTATTTGTCAAAATTTTAAATATTTTAGAGAATGATTCTACATAATCAATTATACTCATCAATTAGAATAAAATTAGCCATGCACTGATTGTATGATATAAGAAAAAGGGGCCCAAGAAAATTTTGGGGCTTTAGCCCAGGGCCGGTGCTGTTATTAACGATGCAAAATATTTAATTTCCTATTTTTATTTTTTCAAGTAATTATGAATCTTTGTTTTCTTTTCTTTTCTATTACGAAAATTAGTTGGTATCCTTTAATCTATCGATTTCAAAACATGAAAAGTTCATAATCATGAACATGAAGTGCTAACCAAATCTTGAGAGGAATAATCAATAACATTAATTAAGATGCTAACAAATTAAAAGAAAATATTAAGAGCTAAGATGCTCGTAATTCGACATTTGACCCGATAAATAATTTTAGTTAATAGGAGTAGTTTGCAAGTCTATTTAGTTTTTTTACGCAAGTTTTGTATTTTTCTCTTTAAATTTTTGTTGACTTTTTATTTGACCATAATTAGTTGTAAGAGAAAAGAATATGGCAAGCCAGCTGCTATAGACAAAGTTTTAACTCCAATGAAGAGATCATCAGAACACTTCAAGTTCAATCTCAGCAATTAATACTGCATGCAACGTGTATATTACGAAAATTTTCAATTGAATTATGATTGCGATAAATATGTATACACATGATGAATAGGAATTAAAAAAAGTTCAGTTTTAATCTATTCTATTTTATCGCATACACTTGCACGTTTAATCGTAATATATTTGTGCATATGTATGATCATTTTCCAACAAATAAAGCCCGCCCCGCCCCGCCCCGTTTCTTTTAATTTGTTTGTCTTCTTAGAGAGTGAAATTTATTAGTAGTATTTGTCATTTGTAAATTTCAAAGAAGATTTAATGACCTAATTAGTTTACCATATTATCTCTATATTAAATATTAATTTATTTGTCTTTCATCTTTCCTAATAAATTTTGAATGGTAATATTAAAATTTTACACTCATTTTAATCAATCACACAAAACATAAATAATATTTCTTAATTTTTGTGTTTTCTCCTAAAATATCAGAGGAGGGAGTTAACGATTTGCTCAATCTTAAACCTTAATCCTAGATCTTAAACCCTAAATATAATGAAAACATTCAGCAATGATCCCTATTGCAAAATTTAATAATGAGTAGAGTAAATGTATATAGTAAGAAGTATACATGGATCCACATATCACAGTTTTACTTTGGGGAATGATATTTTTGTTGCAGTTTTTAATTATATACATGCATGTAGTACAATTGAGTACGTACGTACAATTTGTGCTAGAATTAATTGTTGAAATTGCTTCGGAAATATCAACATATAGATTTTGAACCCAGATATTCTGTCCCAAGAGTCGGAATTTATTACATAAAATTGAAAGTTCAACAAACATTAATTAAAATAAAGGTAAAAAAAACCATGAAAACCAAAACCAGAAAAATGGTAGCTTCCGTCGTCGAGAAGGGTGCACTTCTTCTCCTCCTCAACTCTCCCTGTCTTCTCTCTCTTTTCATATCCACATATTTTCTATGCCTCTCTCTCTCCTCTCCTTTCTTTCCCTTCTTTCTCTTCCCCTTCTGTATAGCCTCCTGCAAAATACACAAACTGTCCTTCCCGCTCAAGCAATTACCGTCCATGTCCAGCACTTGCAAGTTTACCTTCCTCAACTCTAACTCCCCTGATCCTCCCTTCCATCCAAGCATCACTACTATTCTTAATTCTACACACTCCGACATGCTAGCCTGGTAATCACCGGCCACAATTGTTGCGTATTTCACCTCTATATCACCGTCCACCCAGTGTCGCCTGACAGTAACTGGCCTCAAACTTGACACATTGGCGGCCCGCTTACGCATTGGGTCGATAACAATCCAGCTTAAGGTCATGTATTCTTTCAGATCCGACCAATATACGTCCTCCTCAACTTCATATTTCACCGGCATCTTCACTGATTCTATTTCACCAATTATTAACTCAACCCGGAAAGTGGAATCATGGAAAGCATCTTTTCCCGTATTTATTGTGACGCCCCCAAAATTAGGTATACATCACCCATCTTGGATCGTCAGATACATGGTACAGAATTCAAATACAACTTACTAATACAACTGTCGTGTACAATACGACAAAACATAAACTGTGAGTTTGAATAGAAATATTGTCTTCTAGAGAGTATCCATACTCAAAAGGAGACTTCATTACAATTATTATCACACTATTACATAGAATAGTGAGAACTACTAATGCTATCATCTGGTCCATCACTCCGTTTCCCGACTCGTCCCAGCTATATTCTCATTTCCTGAAGAGAACCGTGAAAGAAAGAGTGAGCTCAACTAGCCCAGTAAGAAATATTATGACTAAGATAATACAGAATAAATTATCATTAGTCTTCAACAATGTTAAACTGATAAAATACAATAGACATCAAGTTTAACTGCAGCGGATCAAGCAATCCATTAAAAGAGTCAAGTAGAGAATAAAATCTACTATCTTTTATGATTTAAAAGGTTTTTCATGACTTTTATCGCTGGGACTCAGCTTAATAAATAATCCACATCATCGAATCACCCCTACACTACGGCCAAGGATATTCTTTAGTATCACGACCACGAATTATCTATGCACTACGACTAAAGATAATCATGTTTTCATCAACGGTCCTGATCATGCCATAAAATAATTCATCTCTGCACTACGACTAAAGAGAATCCATAGTCATAATCATATCAAAAACTGTCCATCAATTCACTACGGGCCAATGATGACTTTTTTTACATCATTTGTAATATTACGGTCATGATTACACCGATTAATCCCTGGTCATAATCATACCAAATCCATCTATGCACTACAGGCCATAGATGACTTTCAATAAAATATAAACATGAGGATGATGACAATGATATAAGAATTCAATAAAACAAGTTCAAGAATTAATTTATCCAAGAATTAACAACGACTAAATTGTCAATATGATACTGCTTTGTGGAGTAAAATTCAAAAATTCTTAGAAGAATATTTCCATGAAAAGATACTAGATGAAACGTAAATATCAAAGATATTCCACTAATTTCATGGAGTATAGAAGTCAAAGTTTTAACCAACTGAGTATAATAAAGAATGGAATAACAAAAGAAATCACCATGCATGCGATAGACCGCACAGACAGGTTATTCTAATAGAATAATAAATAATAGAATCAGGTCCGGCGTAAAACGCACAGACATGATATTCCAACAGAATAATAATAAAGACGGAACTAGGTCCGGTATAAAACACACAGACATGATGTTCCAACAGAATAATAATAAAGACGAAACCAGTTCCGGTGTAAAATACACAAACAGGATTTTCCAACAGAATAATAATAAAGACGGAACCAAGTCCGGTGTAAAACACACAGACAGGATATTCCAACAGAATAATAGAAGAATGTCACCAAGTATAGGGTAGACCGCGTATACAGGTTATTCCAACAGAATAATAAATAATGGAATAACAGAAGTTCTCTTTATGAATACAAAAGAAATAATACCCCTTACAGGTACAACAAATAATATCCCTTACCGTTTTAAAGAAGAACTGAAATAAAGAAATAGTTAAGTAACAGAATAATTCTTCTTTCTCTCTATAGTTTCTCTCTATAGTTTCTCTCTCTAGAGTTCAGTGAATTCGTAAGAAAATAATGAAGGAATGAGCTTCTATTTATAGGAAAATAGAATGCATAGTAACTAATCCATGAACGGTCCAGATAGATTTACTTTAATCTGACGGTCCATATTTAAAGAAAAATCTTTTAAATAAAATATAATATATTCTATTTATAGAATAACTTTAATAAAGTATTCTATTTTATATAAAAAGATATTTCTGTTTTATTACGTTAATAATACGAATAAAACAAAACTTCATTATCGCTAAATAATTTATATTATTAATTGACAATAATTGAATCAAACTGAGTGACTAATCACGTAAGCCTCAATAATCAATACCGTATGCTATTATGCAACCACACGTATTACTGTACTTTTACTACCAAGTAGTTCAACAGTATTAACGGTAAAATTTTCGCCGTTATTTTTATAAAATATTTTTTGTAAAACCCCAGATTTTATGAATAAAGATTTAATTTTTCGAAATATTTTTTTAAATATTATGGTGTGAATTTGAGATAATGTTATAGTTATGGGTAGTATTTATAAATTTTGTAAAGTATGCAAGTTGTTGTATTATATTCGATTGGTCGGGAAATATTATTTTTATCGGGGAATATTCGTAGGACGGCACAATTATTGGTGGACCCCACAACAGAATTATTGTCAGATTGAGAAAACGACAAAAATATTTTATTAAAAATAACGGTAGAAGTTTTACTGTTGATACTGTTGAACTACTCGGTAGTAAAAGTACAGTAATACGTGTGGTTAAATAGTAGCACACGGTATTGATTATTAATGCTTATGTGAGAAGTCACTCAGTTTGATTTAATTATTGTCAATTAATAATATGAATTATTTAGCGATAATGAAGTTTTGCTTTATTCGTATTATTAACGTAATAAAACAGAAACATCTTTTTGTATAAAACAGAATACTTTATTAAAGTTATTCTATAAATAGAATATATTATATTTTATTTAAAAGATTTTTCTTTAAATATGGACCGTTCATGGATTAGTTACTATGCATTCCATTTTCCTATAAATAGAAGCTCATTCCTTCATTATTTTCTTACGAATTCACTGAACTCTAGAGAGAGAAACTATAGAGAGAAAGAAGAAAAGTATTCTGCTACTTAACTACTTATTTATTTCAGTTCTTCTTTAAAATGGTAAGGGATATTATTTGTTGTACTCGTAAGGAGTATTATTTTCTTTTGTATTCATGAAGAGAACTTCTGTTATTCTATTCTTTATTATTCTGCTGGAATAACCAGTATACGCGGACTACCCTATACTTGGTGACATTCTTCTATTATTCCGTCTTTATTATTATTCTGTTGCGATATCCTGTCTGTGTGTTTTACACCGGACCTGATTTCGTCTTTATTATTATTCTGTTGGAACATCCTATCTGTGTGTTTTACACCGGACCTGGTTCCGTCTTTATAATTCTGTTAGAACATCCTGTCGGTACAAATTTTGCCTGACCTGGTTCCGTTATTATTATTATTCTGTTGGAATAACCTGTCTATGCGAATTACCGCATGCATGGTGATTTCTTTTGTTATTTCATTCTTTATTATACTCAGTTGGTTAAGGTTTTGACTTCTATACTCTATGAAATTAGTAGAATATCCTTGATATTTGCGCTTCATCCAGTATCTTTTCATGGAAATATTCTTCTAAGCATTCTTGAATTTTACTCTACACAAAAGTATCATGTTGACAATTTGGACGTTATCAGTTCCTAGATAAATTAATTCTTGAACTTATTTTATTGGATTCTTATATCATTGTCATCATCCTCATGTTTATATTATGTTGAAAGTCATCTGTGGCCTGTAGTGCATAGATGGACTTGGTATGATTATGACCAGGGATTATTCGGTGTAATCATGACCGTAATATTACAAATGATATGGAAAAAGTCCTCATTGGCCCGTAGTGCATTGATGGACAGTTTTTGGTATGATTATGGCTATGGATTCTCTTTAGCCGTAGTGCAAAGATGAATTATTTTATGGCATGATCAGGACCGTTGATGAAAACATGATTATCTTTAGCCGTAGTGCATGGATAATTTGTGGTCGTGATACTAAAGAATATCCTTGGCCGTAGTACAAGGGTGATTCGATGATGTGGATTATTTATTAAGCTGAGTCCCAGCGATAAAAGTCATGAAAAACCTTTTAAATCATAAAAGATAGTACTCCCTCCGTCCCAAATTAATTGCTCAGTTTTGACTTTTTTAAGTCAAATTGACTATTTTTAGAATTAATAATTAAGCATATATAAATATATTTCTAAAATTATAAAAATTGGGATTAGTAATAAATTGTATATACTTTCTTTTGGTTATAATCACTTCACCTATATTTTAGCAAAAATAATAAAAATATTAATTTTAAAAATGGTCAATTTGACTTTAAAAAGTCAAAATTAAGCAGTTAATTTGGGACGGAGGGAGTAGATTTTATTATCTACTTGACTCTTTTAATGGATTGTTGGTTCCGCTGCAGTTAAACTTGATGTCTATTGTATTTTATCAGTTTAACATTGTTAAAAACTAATGATAATTTATTTTGCATTATCTTAGTCATAATATTTCTTACTGGGCTAGTTGAGCTCACCCTTTCTTTCACTGTTCTCTTCAGGAAATGAGAACGTAGCTGGGACTAGTCGAGGAACAGAGTGATGGTCCTAGATGATAGCATTAGTAGTCCTCACTATTCTATGTAATAGTTTGATAATAATTGTAATGAGGACTCCTTTTGAGTATGGATACTCTCTAGAAGACAATATTTGTATTCAAACTCACAGTTTATGTTCTGTCGTATTGTACACGACAGTTGTATTATTAAGTTGTGTTTGAATTCTGTACCATGTATCTGGCGACTCAAGATGGGTGATGTATACCTAATTTTGGGGGCGTCACAGTTGGTATCAAAGCTTAGGGATATGATCCTTGGCTGAGATATGAGACAAGAACTAGGAGGGGAGATACGGAGAATTCTTCGCTAGTATGACCTACCTAAGTTTATTTGTTATTTAATTGGTCGGTCAGAATATAGGAATAATATATGATATGTCAATTAACCCTTGTTTTGTGACAGTGTTTGAGAATGACATCTGAAAATGTTGAGATAAGCAATGAAGCACATGAGACCGTTGAGTTAGCTCAACCAAAAGGTAACGACCAACAACACGATAATAATCATATCGGTGGCAACGACCATCGGAACAATGATAACCATCGTGGGGTAAATTATCATGCCAAGAATGGTAACCACTTCGGTGGTAATCATGGCCAAGATAATAGAAGTGGAAATTTCAAGAAGGAAATGTCATTTAGCTCGATTTTGTCGTATAGTGAAGTCAAGTCCAGCTGGAACGGTGACACCAAAGGCGGATACGGACAAAACAAAGTCTGTGATTTCAAGAAGAGCGTTTTTCGTGATTCTCAAAAAGCGAGCGACCCGAACGAAGTTAGCACGGGTTAGTTAATTATAAATTCTTGCGAAATCTATACCTTATTAGATACCAGTTCTATCCATTCTTTTATCTCTCTTGCTTGCGCTCAACGTTTAAATTTAACCCCAGAGAAGTTAGACTTTGATTTATTGGTTGAAACTTCGATATTAGAAACCTTCGTTACATCCACTATTTATAAATCTTGTTTAATTCAAATTGACACTTTCGCGTTACCTGTCAATTTTATCTCTTTGAAAATACTTATCTTTGATGCGATTTTCGGAAACGATTGGTTAACTACTCATCATGCTTTTCATATGGTTGTTAGCTTTCATACTCTTAACCAACCTGTTATGCGAATTCAAAGTAACCAAACCACTAAAGTCAATCATTGTCATATCAAGCCATAAGTAAAGAGCCCCGAGCCTTTCGCTGGTGACTTCCTTGTGTGGAATGCACCGAAGCCGAACTTTCCGTAGGGGACGTTGTGAATGACGATGTCAAGTTGATAGGTATCAATGTGACGTATTATCCAAGTCTTGGATGAGAGTCACAATTTTGAATGATATTTCTATTGTTAATAAATTTTCTGACGTATTCTTGAAGACTTCTTAGCCTACCCTAGAACGTGAAATCGAATTTTGTATTGACCCCAGTACAAACCCCATTTTTTAAACCCTCAAATATTTCTTCAACCAAAACGAACGTATAATGCGCCCAAGACGTTGACTCAAGCTGTTGAAGATTACGATCGTACCATTCAATACCATCGCGGGAAAGCGAACGTGGTAGCTGACGCGTTGAGTAGAAGATCGTATTCGTTTACAAGTGCGAATATACGAACCCCCATGAAGATAACGAATATACGAGTATAATCGACTTTAATCGATAAAGTTAAGGCCGCTTAAGCTACACACCTGGAGCTGATGAATGTGAAGAATGAAGAAGGTTCAAGAGGGCGTTATTCTAGAAGCAAGAGAGGAAATCTTAACCCTCGATTTAATTGGCCCATTTGAAATTCTTGATCGAGTAAGAACTGTGGCCTATAGACTCGTTTTATCGCCAAGTATGTCGCGTGTTCATAACGTTTTTCACGTATCGATGTTACGTAAATATGTGGACGACCTGAACCACATTATTGAAATAAAACTAGACGAGATTGCAGAAGATTCAACGTATGAGAAGATACGTGTTAACATCTTGGATAAGAAGGATCATATTCGACGCTCAAAGGTTATACATCAAGAGTTAGAATTTGAAGTGAAGTCAAGGTATCCTCATCTGTTCGGCATACCAGATACGTACGTAAATTTCGAGGGCGAAATTTCATAAGGAGAGGAGATTGTAAAACCCCAGATTTTATGAATAAAGATTTAATTTTTCAAAATATTTTTTTAAATATTATGGTGTGAATTTGAGATAATGTTATAGTTATGGGTAGTATTTATAAATTTTGTAAAGTATGCAAGTTGTTGTATTATATTCGATTGGTCGGGGAATATTATTTTTGTCGGGAAATATTCGTACAACGGCACAATTATTGGTGGATCCCACAACGGAATTATTGTCGGATTGAGAAAACGATAAAAATATTTTATTAAAAATAACGGCGGAAGTTTTACGGTTGATACTGTTGAACTACTCGGTAGTAAAAGTACAGTAATACGTGTGGTTGTATAGTAGCACACGGTATTGATTATTAATGCTTATGTGAGAAGTCACTCAGTTTGATTCAATTATTGTCAATTAATAATATGAATTATTTAGCGATAATGAAGTTTTGTTTTATTCGTATTATTAACGTAATAAAACAGAAACATCTTTTTATATAAAACAGAATACTTTATTAAAGTTATTCTATAAATAGAATATATTATATTTTATTTAAAAGATTTTTCTTTAAATATGGACCGTTCATGGATTAGTTACTATGCATTTCATTTTTCTATAAATAGAAACTCATTCCTTCATTATTTTCTTACGAATTCACTGAACTCTAGAGAGAGAAACTATAGAGAGAAACTATAGAGAGAAAGAAGAAAAGTATTCTGCTACTTAACTACTTCTTTATTTCAGTTCTTTTTTAAAACGGTAAGGGATATTATTTGTTATACTCGTAAGGAGTATTATTTTCTTTTGTATTCATGAAGAGAATTTCTGTTATTCCATTCTTTATTATTCTGCTGGAATAACCAGTATACGCGGACTACCCTATACTTGGTGACATTATTCTATTATTCCGTCTTTATTGTTATTCTGTTAGAATATCCTGTCTGTGTATTTTACACCGGACCTGGTTCAGTCTTTATTATTATTCTGTTGGAACATCCTGTCTGTGTGTTTTATACAGGACCTGGTTCCGTCTTTATTATTCTGTTAGAACATCCTGTCGGTGCAAATTTTGCCTGACCTGGTTCCGTTATTATTATTATTCTGTTGGAATAACCTGTCTATGCGAAGTATCGCATGCATGGTGATTTCTTTTGTTATTCCATTCTTTATTATACTCAGTTGGTTAAGGTTTTGACTTCTATACTCCATGAAATTAGTAGAATATCCTTAATATTTACGCTTCATCCAGTATCTTTTCATGAAAATATTCTTCTGAGCATTCTTGAATTTTACTCTACACAAAAGTATCATGTTGACAATTTGGACGTTATCAGTTCCTAGATAAATTAATTCTTGAACTTGTTTTATTGAATTCTTATATCATTGTCATCATCCTCATGTTTATATTATGTTGAAAGTCATTTGTGGCCTGTAGTGCATATATGGACTTGGTATGATTATGACCAGGGATTATTCGGTGTAATCATGACCGTAATGTTACAAATAATGTGAAAAACGTCATCATTAGCCCGTAGTGCATTGATGGACAGTTTTTGGTATGATTATGGCTATGCATTCTCTTTAGTCGTAGTGTAAAGATGAATTGTTTTATGGCATGATCAGAACTGTTGATGAAAACATGATTATCTTTAGCCGTAGTGCATGGATAATTTGTGGTCGTGATACTAAAGAATATCCTTGGCCGTAGTGCAAGGGTGATTCGATGATGATTATTTATTAAGCTGAGTCCCAGCGATAAAAGTCATGAAAAATCTTTTAAATCATAAAAGATATTAGATTTTATTCTCTACTTGACTCTTTTAATGGATTGTTGGTTCCGCTACAGTTAAACTTGATGTTTATTGTATTTTATCAGTTTAACATTGTTGAAGACTAATGATAATTTATTCTGCATTATCTTAGTCATAATATTTCTTACTAGGCTAGTTGAGCTCACCCTTTCTTTCACTGTTCTCTTCAAGAAATGAGAACGTAGCTGGGACTAGCCGGGAAACAGAGTGATGGTCCTAGATGATAGCATTAGTAGTCCTCACTATTCTATGTAATAGTGTGATAATAATTGTAATGAGGACTCCTTTTGAGTATGGATACTCTCTAGAAGACAATATTTGTATTCAAACTCACAGTTTATGTTCTGTCGTATTGTGCACGACAGTTGTATTATTAAGTTGTGTTTGAATTCTGTACCATGTATCTGGCGACTCAAGATGGGTGATTTATACCTAATTTTGGGGGCGTCACATTTTTGTCGTTTTCTCAATCGGACAATAATTCCGTTGTGGGGTCCACCAATAATTGTGCCGTCGTACGAATATTCCCCGACAAAAAATAATATAATACAACAACTTGCATACTTTACAAAATTTATAAATACTACCCGCAACTATAACATTATCTCAAATTCACACCATAATATTTAAAAAAATATTTCAAAAAATTAAATCTTTATTCATAAAATCTGGGGTTTTACATTTGTGACATCAACTTTTGAATATACTAGCTTGTTTTTGTAATGTATATCCATGGCTGATATTAGCTCAGATGTCTGTAGTACTGGAGTACTGCAATTATTACTACCACGGCCACGGCCACGGCTATTTCTGCCGTCACCGTGGTGGAGGACGGGGAAGGAGTCGGAGAAGAATGAGCGGTAACCACCAGGGAAGGCAGAGATGGTGTCTCGAACACGTGGATGTTTGGTTGAATTCCACGTGGAGTTGCAGATGTCACTCCATACATTTTCGTTGATGCACATTGCATCCAATAGTGGCGAAGCCAAGGCCGTGGAGGCGAGGGTTGGGCCATTAAGCCGTGTTAAGATTTGGGTCTCAATTATCTCTGGATGGATATCTGTTATTGATGTGGATTCTACGCAATTTTTGAAAGCCATTTGTATTTGATGAGTATGTTTTGTTGCTGCCAATGAAGGGGAACCCTTTGGTTGTATTTATTTAGGCCGAAGAAGCGTGGGACATGAATAATTTAATAATTCAAGCCATGTGGCGTGGATAATTTAATATTTCAATACACGTTTAGTAAATGTCTATTGGAGTATTAGCCGTAACTTAAACTTATGCAGTGTGTGTCTCATTTGGTTCACACTCATCGCCTAGCTGCCTCCGGTTAAATGTGTATTATGGCGCCTAGAGCACGAAGTCAGTATTTTTTTTCTTTCTGGGGCCGAGACATAATGTAATATGTTCAAATATAAAATAAATTTAATAATAAAAAGATACAAATATATATATATTTTTAATAATTAACAAAATAAAATTTATTTAATAAAAATAATGATAATATATTAAATATTAACATTTTTCATCCACATTACAACTTAAAAAAAATTATGGTATTCGTTCTTTCATATAAATTAATTGATTCTAAAGAGAATTCTCCGTCAATGCTTTTTGGAATCTTTTAGTCGTTGCTATCTACAACAAGTGGAGGGGGATTGAATACTAGTAGTAAGTACATGTTAAATTCAAAGGTAGCAATCAATACTTGAACATTTAAGACAACACATCCCACAAACTTTTCTAAAAACAGAAAAATCAAACTTTTCTAATAACGTGAATTTGGTGGTGTCATTCATTATCTACATTACTCCCTCTGTACCTTAGTACTCCATCCGCCCTTAATTATTTTTGATATTTTAAAAATAGATATAAGAATTAAGATAATAATTAAAAAATATTAAATATAATACTCAATTATTTATAATATTCTTAAATGTTTTGTTGGGATAAGAAGAGTTTTGTTGGGATAAGGAGAGAGAAAGAATTTAAAGTATAAAGAAATAGCTATAATACTGAGGGGTAATTTTGGAAAAATTATCCTTAATTCTCCTAAATTTGAACAAACGTCAAATAATTAGAGACAAATGAAAAACTCTAAAACGTCAAATAATTAGGGACGGAGGGAGTATATAGTAACTTTTTAGAGTTGTGCACAATTATATAGTATTAAAAATAATATTAAATATTTATATTATCCTTATATTAGAAAAAGAAATTGTTATTTACTAGACAAAAAATAGTGAAAAAATCAAAATTATATTTAATAGTTGGAGTAATATTAAAAATTAAACAATTAATACTTATTTGGAAATTTAAAACGTCTTATATTAAGGGACAAAAAATGTGACGCCCCCAAAATAGGTATACAACACCCATTCTGAGTCGCCAAATACATGGTACAGAAAGCAAACTACAACTTCAATAATACAATTGTCGTGCAAAATACGACAACACATACTGTGAGTTTAAATACAAATATTGTCTTCTCGACAATATCCACACTCAAATAAATCCTCATTACAATTATTCAAACACTATTTTACAGAAATAGTGAGGACTGCTAAAACATCTTTCTAGAACCATCACTCCATACCCCGACTAGATCCTACTATGTTCTCACCTCCTGAGAAGAAAATTGGAACAAAAAGAAAAAGGGTGAGCTCAACTAGCCCAGTAAAGAATATTATGACTAAGATAATATACAACAAATTATCGTTAGTCTTCAACAGGGAAAAATCTGATAGAATATAATCGACAACAAGTTTTAGATCAACAACTGCAGCGGAAACAGCAAACCATTAGAAGAGTCAAGTAGAGAAAGAATTCTACTATCTTCTAAGATTTAAAAGTCCATCATCAATATTTTATCCCTGTAACATCAATTAATAATCATCTTTATCCAAATATTCATCTTTGCACTACAGGCCAAAGATATTCATTTGTATCACCTGTCAGTCATGTTCATCTCAACACCTGTTCATCTTTGCACTACAGGCCAAAGATATTCATCAAGTAATCATACATCTTTGCACTACAGGCCAAAGATATTCAGTAATATCATCATTTAGGACTGAGGATGATGAAAAATATCTTAAAGAGAACGAATCCAGTGAGACAGAAGGACAAATAGTAGGGATTCGTATAACAGTTTATCCAAGATCAATAATACTTCATAATAATCAATTGTGAAGCAGAATTCAAAAATAAAGATCAAAACATGGATACAATCAAAGATAGTAACCATAATAGACATCTTGGACAAAAAGGAAAATTTTATTTTTCGGTGAATAGTGCCGTATTCGTGAATAGTGCCGTATACGTGAATAGTGCCGTATACGTGAATAGTAACCCCGACACAAAAAGTTCCAAATTTGATAAAAACTCATATCAATATTTCAGCATAATGATATTGAAGAAAATAATATCATTTAAGAAGAAAATAATATCCCTTACCTCAAGATATCAGTACTTCTGGTCGGAATACCGGTATAAGGCTGAAAGAAACTTGCTCTGATGAATAGAAACTCTCAAAGTATCTAAATACTCACAAAATACACTCAATAATCTAGAGAGAAAAAGAGAGAAAACTTGTTTCTGGTGTGATTTTCAATTCTAACTTAGCCCTCTATTTATAGGAAAATTTTAGTAGGTTTGACCTGCAACCTGATGGCTTTACCTGCTACTATTCCCACCCACCACATTTGAAATATAATTCAGCACATTTCTTCACCAACCACAAGTGGGGCCCACCAATTCTAGAATTTTCCATCAAAATGATAAACTCCGAAAATTCAACAATTTCTGAACCAGTCATCTCGTAAAATTCATAATAAATCATACGTTCATTTTTAACGGTTCAAAATTTGTGGACATATACTCAACTTATATATGTATAACATATCCAAAAATTACCACGATCCAACGGTCGGATTAAAATTATAACCCCCGCAAAATATCTCAAAAACCCTGATTTTTAATACCTCCATTCCGATAAAAATACTGATAAAAACCTCAACATTAACTCCTTCATTTTTAACCACAAAAATATATCCCTCATTTATATCCACATAAAATAAATATTTCCTTATCATATGAATCAATAATTAATTATTCACAAATAATATTACAGAATCACATTTATGACAACCAGGCCGTTCCCAGGAAAGAGGGGGCTTTCCAATAAGGATTTCTCCTTACTGGCGCGCAATTAGATGACCAAACCTCTCCTTAGACAGAACTTTCTAGACATTGCCAATAATGTTATCTAATAATATTATTCAAATAATATGAATTATTGATCTGATAATGGAAAATACTGTGCAGCAACAATTATTGAAACAACAATAATATAAAATATCAATGCAATAATTATTGAATCAATAAAATAAAATATTGAACAATAACTACTGTAACAATTATTGAGTAGTGCCTTCTTACGTAAGAATCAATAATTGGTGCAATACCGTGTGCTACTGTATTTTAACCACCGGGTATTCCAACAGTATTAACGGTAACAACTACGCCGTTATTTATAAATAACTTATACTTGTCGTTTTCTTCATCCAATCGCTTTCCGTTATGGGGCCCACACAAGGCTGCGCCGTCGTACGAATATTCCCCGACAGCAAGAATATTCCACGACCAAACGAATATTCCCCGACAAAATGAATATTTTATAACCACTTGCTTATTTTGCAAAATTTGCACATTTCACCCATAACCAAAGTATTATATCAAATTAACCCCTTATTATTCACAATAATATTTAGAGAAAATTTGATTTTATTCATTAATAAGTTGGGGTCTTACAACCTCCCCTCCTTATGAAATTTCGTCCTCGAAATTGACGTACGTACCTGATGTTTCAAAAAGGTGAGGATACCTCGCTTTCATTTCTGATTCCAACTCCCAGGTCATTTCTTCAATAGCATGGTTTCTCCACAAAACCTTAACTTGTGGTATAACCTTCGTGCGTAGGACATGCTCTTTCCTATCCAAGATCTTAACAGGTACCTCCTCGTACGTTAAATCTTCAGCTATCTCGTCTGGTTCTAACTCAATAATGTGGTTCGGGTCTTTAACATATTTACGAAGCATAGATATGTGAAAAACATTATGAACACGAGACATGCTTGGAGGTAATGCGAGTCTATATGCCACATTTCCTATTCGCTCAAGAATCTCAAATGGACCAACAAATCTTGGATTGAGCTTTCCTCTCTTCCCAAATCTTGTAACTCCCTTCCATGGTGCAACACGTAATAATACATGATCCCCAATATTAAATTTCACGTCCTTCCGATGAAGATCCGCATAACTCTTTTGTCGATCCTGTGCCGTTTGTATACGTTGTCGAATCGTTTGGATCTTCTCTGTAGTAATGCGTACCAACTCTGGTCCCAACAATGTTGCTTCACCCACCTCGTCCCAGCATACTGGAGAACGACATTTTCTTCCATACAACGCCTCGAATGGAGCCACACCTATGCTCGCCTGATAACTGTTGTTGTAGGAGAATTCCACCAATGGTAGGTACTTATCCCAACTCCCTTTGAGATCTAGGACACAAAGTCTTAATAGATCTTCAAGAGTTTGAATAGTCCTCTCTGATTGTCCGTCCGTTTGAGGATGGTATGCTGAACTGAATCGTAAATCCGTGCCCATAGCTTTCTGCAAGCTAACCCAAAATCGTGAAGTGAATCTTGGGTCACGATCCGAAACTATGGATACTGGCATGCCATGCAATCTCACAATCTCGTTCACGTACATACTAGCAAGACGTTCAAGGGAATAAGTCTCACGTATCGGCAAGAAATGAGCGGACTTGGTTAATCTATCAACAATAACCCAAATCGCATCTATGCCTTGAGAAACCTTGGGAAGACCCGTAACAAAATCCATAGTAATGTGTTCCCACTTCCATTTCGGGATCTCAAGTGGTTGCAATGGACCCTTTGGCACTTGATGCTCCGCCTTTACACGTTGACAAGTTAAACATCTCGAGATAAACTCCGCGATCTCTCTTTTCATATTGCTCCACCAAAATGTATGTCGAAGATCGTGATACATTTTGGTACTCCCAGGATGGATTGCAAACGGTGTGTTGTGTGCCTCCATCATTATTCTATGCTTCAAGTCAAAATCGTTAGGAACACAAAGTCTGGAGTTGACTCGAAGTATTCCTTCTTCATCGATTCTTGCTTCTGGAATAGCACCTTCTTGCACTTTCTTCTTCATACGCATCAGCTCCATGTCCGTAGCTTGAGCAGCTTTAACTTTATCGATTAAAGTCGGTTCTACTCGTATATTTGATATCATCATGTGGGTACTTGGAGCCTTCATCTCTATCTCCATCCTTTGCAAGTCATACAAAATGGGCCTTTGTGTTAACAATATTGCACTCGTACCCGCATATGATCTTCTACTCAATGCGTCAGCTACTACGTTTGCTTTTTCAGGATGATATTGGATGGTATGATCGTAATCTTTCAACAGCTCGAGCCAACGTCGCTGCCGCATGTTGAGTTCCTTTTGGGTGAAGAAATATTTGAGGCTTTTATGATCTGTATAGATCTCCACTTTCTCCCCATACAGGTAGTGTCTCCAGATCTTCAACGCAAAAACGACTGCTGCCAACTCCAAATCATGAGTAGGATAATTCCTCTCATATTCTTTGAGTTGTCGTGAGGCATAGGCTATGACTTTCCCATGTTGCATGAGAACACATCCTAACCCTTTGCCTGAAGCATCGCTGTAGATAACAAATCCATCCGAACCAGATGGTATTGTCAGAACAGGTGCCGAAATGAGTCTCCTCTTGAGTTCTTGGAAACTCTTCTCGCATTCCTCACTCCATACGAATTTTGTATCTTTCGAGTCAGCTGAGTTAACGGAGTAGCGATTCGAGAAAATTCTTCCACAAATCTCCGATAATAACCAGCTAAGCCTAGAAAGCTACGTACTTCGGTTACCGACTTCGGTTGCTCCCAACTTTGTATGGCTTCAATCTTCGCCGGGTCGACAGATACTCCATGTTTTGATACCACGTGCCCAAGGAATGCTACTTCCTCAAGCCAGAACTCGCATTTCTTCAATTTGGCATATAGCTTATTTTCACGAAGCCTTTGCAGTACCAGCTTCAAATGGCGCTCATGATCTTCACGGCTTTTGGAATAGATGAGGATGTCATCAATAAAGACAACAACGAACTGATCCAAATATTCTTTGAATACACGGTTCATCATATCCATGAAGGCAGTAGGAGCATTAGTCAATCCAAAAGACATTACTAAGAATTCATAATGCCCGTACCGAGTTCTGAAGGCAGTCTTTGGAATATCCTCAGTTTTAATCTTCAGCTGATGATATCCAGAACGAAGGTCGATCTTTGAAAAGAATTGTGTTCCTTGTAACTGGTCGAACAGGTCATCAATGCGAGGTAGCGGATACCTATTCTTGATAGTGACATGATTCAATTCTCGATAGTCGATACAAAGTCGCATACTCCCGTCTTTCTTCTTTACGAATAAAACAGGAGCACCCCAAGGAGACGTACTAGGACGAATAAAACCGATGTCCAACAACTCCTGTAGTTGGACTTTTAACTCCTGAAGTTCAATAGGAGCCATTCGATATGGAGTTTTAGAAATGGGCTTTGTACTGGGTTCAAGGTCAATAAAGAATTCAACTTCACGTTCTGGGGGTAGACCAGGAAGTTCTTCAGGAAATACATCGGGAAATTCTCTAACAATAGAAATATTATTCAAATCTGACTTGTCTTTGTTCAAATCCATAACATGGGCTAAGAAAGCTTGACATCCGTTTTTCAATAAACGAATAGCTTTGTGGCTTGATATGACAGTGACTGATTTTAGTGGTTTAGTAGTTTGAATTCGTATGACAGGTTGGTTAGGAATATGAAAACTAACAACCTTACGAAAACAATCAATTTTAGCATGATGAGTGGTTAACCAATCAATTCCTAAAATCACATCAAAAGCAAGTATCTTTAAAGAGATAAGATCAACAGGTAATGTGATAGTACCAACTTGGATCATGCAAGATTTATAAACTGTAGATGTAACGAAGGTTTCACCCAACGGAGTTTCAACAGATAAGTTAAAGTCCAATTTCTCCGGAGTCAAGTTTAAACGTTGAGCACAAGCAGGAGAGATAAAAGAATGGGTAGAACCGGTATCTAGTAAAGTATAAACTTCGCAAGAATTCAAGATTAGCTTACCCGTGATCACCTCGTTCGGGTTTCTCGCGTTTTGGCCAGTAACGACAAACGCCCTTCCAGGAACCGCTGATTTCGACTTATCCGGGACAGCTTTTGGAGTCACCATCCCCGCTGAACTTGGTTTTGCTACAGAACACTCTCGAGCTATATGACCCTCCTTTCCACAGTTATAACATACCTTGGATTGTTGTGGGCAGTTTGGGCTGATATGTCCCTCTTTCCCACATTTGTAACATACGACCGGTGGTCGTTCTCCTCCCCTAGAAACAGTTGATGTTTGTGCTGACGTCTTCACGTTATCATTGTTGTACCTTCTCTTCTTGAAATCTCCTCCCGACTCGCTCCTTCTATTATCACGACCATGATTACCACCAGAGTGGTTACCGCTTTTGTCCGAATGTTTTCCTCCCTGCTGGTTTTCATTGCTTCGATGACTGCCGCCACCGGTATGACCCTGGTTGTGGTCCCTCGGTTGCACATACTCATTATCTCGCTCTAATAATTGAGCCCTATTTACAACATCTGAATATAAAGAAAATTTATGAGAGATAAGATATTGTCGAATCTCGGGTTTTAGACCTCTCAGAAACATCCTTGTCATTCGTTCCTCATTTTCGACCAAATGAGGTGCAAACCTGGATAACTCTGCAAACTTCGCCTCGTACTGGGACACCGTCATGTTGTTTTGTTCCAGTCTGATAAACTCTACCTCCTTCATATGACGAATACTTTCAGGAAAGTACTTGTCATTGAACAGTTTTTGAAATGTTTCCCAGGACATGTTGAGTGCGTCAGGCTGGGTACGCTTCACAGACTCCCACCAGTAGTCTGCCTCACCGCGGAACATAAAGGTGGCGAATGGAACCTTCTGTTCCTCCGTGCATCCCAAGACATCGAATATCTTGGTAATTTGCTTGACCCACGTTTCTGCCATGATCGGATCCGGCTTTCCCTTAAATTCTGGTGGTCCCAATTCTTTGAACTGCTTAGCTGTGACAAACCGCGCGTTATCATTTCCACCCGTATTCTGCACACGAGTCTCCCTCGTCTGATTTTGCATGAACTGCAAAAAGCTCCTAAACATTCCATCATTCATCGTTTGCTCGGTAACGTTGTTTACAGGAGGAATATTGCCTTCCTGTTGCACGTTCCCCTGGGTGGTGATCAAAGGTGTCTCCACGGTCTGATTCACTCCATTATTAACGTTCTCAGCTGCCATTCTTAAATACTGCCATAAAACAAGGGTTAATAGTCATGTCATATATTATCCCTATACTCTGACCGACCAAATAAACACCAAATAAACTTAGTCAAGTCATACTAGTGAAGGAATTCCCCGTCTCTCCCCTCCTAGTTCTTGTCTCACATCTCAGCCAGGGATCATATCCCTAAGCTCTGATACCAACTGTAACTCTGGACACCAACTTGTGTCAGCACCTTACATTGATACCTATCAGTTTGCCACCGCAGAACGGCGTCCCCTACGGAGAGTCTGGCTTCGGTGCATCCCCCATCAACAGGAAGTCACCAACGAGAGGCTCGGGGCTCTTTACTTATAGCTCTGATACCAACTGTGACACCCCCAAAATAGGTATACAACACCCATTCTGAGTCGCCAAATACATGGTACAGAAAGCAAACTACAACTTCAATAATACAATTGTCGTGCAAAATACGACAACACATACTGTGAGTTTAAATACAAATATTGTCTTCTAGACAATATCCACACTCAAATAAATCCTCATTACAATTATTCAAACACTATTTTACAGAAATAGTGAGGACTGCTAAAATATCTTTCTAGAACCATCACTCCATACCCCGACTAGATCCTGCTATGTTCTCACCTCCTGAGAAGAAAAATGGAACAAAAAGAAAAAGGGTGAGCTCAACTAGCCCAGTAAAGAATATTATGACTAAGATAATATACAAACAAATTATCGTTAGTCTTCAACAGGGAAAAATCTGATAGAATATAATCGACAACAAGTTTTAGATCAACAACTGCAGCGGAAACAGCAAACCATTAGAAGAGTCAAGTAGAGAAAGAATTCTACTATCTTCTAAGATTTAAAAGTCCATCATCAATATTTTATCCCTGTAACATCAATTAATAATCATCTTTATCCAAATTTTCATCTTTGCACTACAGGCCAAAGATATTCATTTGTATCACCTGTCAGTCATGTTCATCTCAACACCTGTTCATCTTTGCACTACAGGCCAAAGATATTCATCAAGTAATCATACATCTTTGCACTACAGGCCAAAGATATTCAGTAATATCATCATTTAGGACTGAGGATGATGAAAAATATCTTAAAGAAAACGAATCCAATGAGACAGAAGGACAAATAGTAGGGATTCGTATAACAGTTTATCCAAGATCAATAATACTTCATAATAATCAATTGTGAAGCAGAATTCAAAAATAAAGATCAAAACATGGATACAATCAAAGATAGTAACCATAATAGACATCTTGGATAAAAAGGAAAATTTTATTTTTCGGTGAATAGTGTCGTATTCGTGAATAGTACCGTATACGTGAATAGTGCCGTATACGTGAATAGTAACCCTGATACAAAAAGTTCTAAATTTGATAAAAACTCATATCAATATTTCAGCATAATGATATTGAAGAAAATAATATCATTTAAGAAGAAAATAATATCCCTTACCTCAAGATATCAGTACTTCTGGTCGGAATACCGGTATATGGCTGAAAGAAACTTGCTCTGATGAATAGAAACTCTCAAAGTATCTAAATACTCACAAAATACACTCAATAATCTAGAGAGAAAAAGAGAGAAAACTTGTTTCTGGTGTGATTTTCAATTCTAACTTAGCCATCTATTTATAGGAAAATTTTAGTAGGTTTGACCTGCAACCTGATGGCTTTACCTGCTACTATTCCCACCCACCACATTTGAAATATAATTCAGCACATTTCTTCACCAACCACAAGTGGGGCCCACCAATTCTAGAATTTTCCATCAAAATGATAAACTCCGAAAATTCAACAATTTCTGAACCAGTCATCTTGTAAAATTCATAATAAATCATACGTTCATTTTTAACGGTTCAAAATTTGTGGACATATACTCAACTTATATATGTATAACATATCCAGAAATTACCACGATCCAACGGTCGGATTAAAAATTATAACACCCGCAATATTTCTCAAAAACCTTGATTTGATTTTTAATACCTCCATTCCGATAAAAATACTGATAAAACACCTCAACATTAACTCCTTCATTTTTAACCACAAAAATATATCCCTCATTTATATCTACATAAAATAAATATTTCCTTATCATATGAATCAATAATTAATTATTCACAAATAATATTACAGAATCACATTTATGACAACCAGGCCGTTCCCAGGAAAGAGGGGGCTCTCCAATAAGAATTTCTCCTTACTGGCGCGCAATTAGATGACCAAACCTCTCCTTAGACAGAACTTTCTAGACATTGCCAATAATGTTATCTAATAATATTATTCAAATAATATGAATTATTGATCTGATAATGGAAAATACTGTGCAGCAACAATTATTGAAACAACAATAATATAAAATACCAATGCAACAATTATTGAATCAATAAAATAAAATATTGAACAATAACTACTGTAACAATTATTGAGTAGTGTCTTCTTACGTAAGAATCAATAATTGGTGCAATACCGTGTGCTACTGTATTTTAACCACCGGGTATTCCAACAGTATTAACGGTAACAACTACGCCGTTATTTATAAATAACGTATACTTGTCATTTTCTTCATCCAATCGCTTTCCGTTATGGGGCCTACACAAGGCTGCGCCGTCGTACGAATATTCCCCGACAGCAAGAATATTCCACGACTAAACGAATATTCCCCGACAAAATGAATATTTTATAACCACTTGCTTATTTTATAAAATTTGCACATTTAACCCATAACCAAAGTATTTGTATCAAATTAACCCCTTATTATTCACAATAATATTTAGAGAAAATTTGATTTTATTCATTTTATAAGTTGGGGTCTTACAAAAAAACTCTTCTAAAACGTCTTATATTAAAGAACGGAGGGAGTATACACAGACTGTACCACCATGTTTTGTTATACGTACACAAATCACACCAAAAACACTGTATTATGAAAAAATTTCAATTTCATAATTTTTAATTTATTTTTTTTAGTTGTTTAAAAAAAAAAGTCCGAATTTTGGTCCGGTCCGGGAGTCCAGACCTGATCCGAACTATATATATATATATATATATATATATATATATATATATATATATATGGTCAGGATCAGGTAAGGGATCCCTTACTTTATTAAAATAAGGGACTTTTTTTTTTTGCTTTTTTTTTAAAACAACTAAAAAAAAAAGTTTAATATTTTATGGAATTGAAATTTTTTCATAATACAGTGTTTTGAGTGTGATTTGGGTACGCATAACAAAACATGTATGTACAGTCTGGGCAGACTGTACCACCACTTTTTGGTATAGGTATTTAAAACACGCCCAAAACATTGTATTATGGAAAAATTTCAGTTCCATAAAATATTAAACTTTTTTTTAGTTGTTTTAAAAAAAAAAGCAAAAAAAAAGTAAAAAAAAAAGTCCCTTATTTTAAGAAAGTAAGGGATCCCTTACTTGATCATTTCTGTATATATATATATATATATATATATATATATATATATATATATATATATATATATATATATATATATATATATATATATATGAGATTCCATCCACAACAACCGGTTGTTGGGGAGCAACCCATTTTGGCCCAGCTGCTACAACCTGTAGCGGCCTTAGACAATTTTTTTTTATAAGCCTCTACAGGTTGTAGCGGCTGGGCCAAAATGGGTTGCTCCCCAATAACCGGTTGTTGTGGATGGATACCCTATATATATATATATATATATATATATATATATATATATATATATATATATGCAAAAATATATTTATAATTAAAACAAATTAATTATGAAGTTACTAAGAAAACTCTATTACTATTACCTGAATCAAAAAAAATATATTTATGAAGTTATAGAATTAAAGATTAAAAATTTTAAAAATATTATGTCAAAAAAGTACGTCTTACTAAAAAATTGGAGAATGAGTATAATTAAAAAGTTTTAGAGATGAGAGAATGAGTATAAAAAGTTTCTTTTTTATAGAGAGATGATGTGAAATTCTTTCATGACTTAATATAAGTTTATGAATAATATTATTATATAAATTAATATAATTTGATAAATATAAAAAGAAAAAAAATAATTTTAAATAAATTGATTTGGATCATGATCTGTATCTATAAATTAAATAGATCATGGGACAAATCAATGATTCACTACATAATGAATCAAACTTGTTGATCCATATCACATCAAAATATGACAGGCCTACATGGTAGCAAGTAGAACAACTACATGCAAATAGGATTTAAATTTCTAGGAGTTAAAATTAAGCGCAGTTTTGGACAAGTGTTGATAGGTATAAATTATTTTTGAAGGATTATCATGGTTCCCTCCATTACATTTATCCTTCAATTTCTTCTAATACACATTTAACGACACAAATATTATATTTAGTGACACTTTTAATGACACAATTGTTTGCAACGAACATATTTGTGTCACCAATGTGTTTAAATGAATGACCAAGTTTGCCATGAACACTTGGTTTATACTTCAGAACACTTGGTTTAACTAGAGCAATATATACTAGGTTCCTTTTCCCCTCTTCTTGTTCCTTAATTCTGTTATTTCAAAATATAAATTATTATACTTAATAGAATAAATTGCCGTTGCATTGAATAAACACATACATTCCTGTAATTGCGAGGCTAACTGGCTGTCAACCTTTTTTTTAAAATCCAATATGACCCCTTTCTTTTGTGTTTTACTTTAAAATTATTGTGCAATTGTTTCAAACAGTACTTACGATCGTAATTTCAAAACAAAATACAGAGAATGGACCATCTCGAATAAAAAAGTTAATAGTTTTAGTGATCGTATGACTGCAGGTGGCTCCTTTTCCCTTTTGATCTTGTTCCTTTTGTTATTTAACACGACAAAACTAATTAAGTCGAGAATAATTTGGATTATTGTAAAGTTATATTCAACTTAATTACCTGGTAGATAGGTTTGAGTGTCATTCAACAATCGCGTAGTAACCATGAGCAATTTTGTGATAGTTTCAAATTTAAGGGGGTTGAGTTTATAACTAGGCAATATAGGGCTCAAGAAACATGAAGATGGAAGAACCATAGTGTACGTGTGCAGCTATAGAGGTCATGGCAGTTCCAAGTTATTCATTGACTGATGGTATATATCCAGTTTTTGCTCACATAGTTTCTCACATCCACGAGGCGAATTTTTCTCTTCACTATTGCAAAAAATCACATTTTTGAACATTAGTATTCGAAATTTATAAAAGTGAAGATCGATTAGTAGTACAATTCATAAATCATGTGAGAGTATAAATAAAAGTGTAAAATATGAAAGTCAAACGACTTCACATTTACTAATAGAGATTTGTAAAATGCATGCACTTTTAATTTGGTCATTTGTTTTTCCTCCTTTTGGATTTATATATTATATATGTAATTCAGTTATGATATGGATTTACGATGTAAAAGTTCTGAAGAAGGGGTAATAGTTGAGTTTTATTTAAATTTTTTTATGGGAAATAGTGGGATATATGCAAAAGTAATTCTGGTCAAGTTGTTTTTGCATGCAAGTTCATTCTAAAGGTTTAGTGTTTATTTGTTTATTAACGATGCAAAATATTTAATTTCCTATTTTTATTTTTTCAAGTAATTATGAATCTTTGTTTTTTTTTTAATTACGAAAATTAGTTGGTAGTATCTTTAATCTATCGATTTCAAAACATGAAAAGTTCATAATCATGAACATGAAGTGCTAACCAAATCTTGAGAGGAACAATCAATAACATTAATTAAGATGCTAACAAATTAAAAGAAAACATTAAGAGCTAAGATGCTCGTAATTCGACATTTGACCCGATAAATAATTTTAGTTAATAGGAGTAGTTTGTAAGTCTATTTAGATTTTTTACGCAAGTTTTGTATTTTTCTCTTTAAATTTTTGTTGATTTTTTATTTGACCATAATTAGTTGTAAGAGAAAATTAGAATATGGTAAAGCCAGCTGCTATACACAAAGTTTTAACTCCAATGAAGAGATCATCAGAACACTTCAAGTTCAATCTCAGCAATTAATACTGCATGCAACGAATATATTGCGAAAATTTTTAGTCGAATTATGATTGCGACATATATGTATACATGTATAATGAGTAGGAATTAAAAATGGTCATATTTTAATCTATTCTATTTTATCGCATACACTTTCACGTTGATCGTAATCTAACTTTGTCAAATATTTGTGCATATGTATGATAATTTTTCAACAAATAAAGCCCGTCCCGCCCCGTCCCGTTTCTTTTAATTTGTTTGTCTTCTTAATTAGAGAGTGAAATTTATTATTATTATTTGTCTTTGTAAATTTCAAAGAAGCTTCAATGACCTAATTAGTTTACCATATTATATCTATATTAAATATTATTTATTTATCTTTCATCTTTCCTAATAAATTTTGAAAATTTAAACCTTAAACCCTAGATCCTAGATCCTAGACTCTAAATATAATGAAAACATTCAGTTATGATCCCTATTGCTAAATTTAGTAATGCGTAGAGTAAATGTATATAGTACTCCATTGGGAGAGCATTAAATTATGTTTGTAGGAGTAATAATTATGACAGTTTAAATGAGTATGTAGGAATTGTCTTGTCTCTTTTTATTGAACACATAATATTGTGGACGCTTTGTGAGTCATTCGGTTCACACTCACTGCCTGGCCGCTTCCGGGTTGAATGTCTATTAGTAGCGCAACTTGTACGGTGGTTGTGTGTATGTATATACTCTCGTCTCTTTAATTATATTCAACATATACCTGATCAATGGTCTCATATTTCGGTTCACACTCAATTCACACACACAGTGGCGGAACCAGAATATTTTTAGAGGGGGATTAAAATACATCAATAAAAAAAATTATATATTGATGTTTGCAGTGCTTTTTTCAATATGCTGAGGTGGAGTATGTCACATTAACAGTTTGTAAAATAGTTTGTGTCTCTAGCATTATTCAAATAAATAATGTTTGTAATAATTATGAAAGTTTATGTAGAAATTATCTCTGTCTCTTTTTATTGAACACATAATATTGTGGACGCTTTGTGAGTCATTCGGTTCACACTCACTGCTTGGCCGCTTCCGGGGTTAAATGTCTATTATTGCCTATTGGAGTATTAGGCGTAACTTAAACTTATACAGTGTGTGTCTCATTCGGTTCACACTCATCGCCTAGCTGATTAATTACTCAAATTCTCCCTCCACCCACACAGAATACAGATCATGATTTTATGTGGTAGAGACTGACAGTTGATTTGAACAGTACTCGTCTATTGAAACAGTATTGAATAAGAGAATTATTTTCGGATGATTTTTGTTATACAAGTAGTATTAAATATAGAATCGTAGTAACTCTCAACTACACAAATATAACTAGTTTCTATAAAACTGTGCATATTTAGATTGTCTGATTGAGATCCAATTCCACAAAAAACAAACACAAACACAAAAAGGTAATAAAATATTAAAATTATCCTTCCTATGGGGGTCAATATTTAGATTATATGAACATTTTGGCAGGAGATTAATAAGATCTTGTATTCTACTATATACTTTTTTTTTCTTGGACACAATGGACCTAGGGCATCAAACCCTGCCAAATTTATCTCTAAAGATAAAATCGAATCGCAGTCCCCCAGCTTGTCTTAAAGAAAAAATATACTACTGACACACAATCATATGATCCATCAAGTTGTAAGGAAATCGAGAAGTCCGTATAGCTTTTGCGAAAGAGTAGTGCTACAAATACAAACTATTTTACAAACATTTTACAAACCGTTGATATGACATATTCCACCTCAGCGTATTGATCAACAAATTGTTTCAATGTAGTCTTCAGTCCCACACAATATGCTGAGATGAAGTATGTCACATCAATAGTTTTTAAAATATTTGTAAAATAGTTTGTGACTCTAGCATTATTCTTTGCGAAAATAATGTTTAATTTTTCTTGGAAACGAAACAACACATGCATATATAGCCACTGACCCTTTGTGTGTACACAAGCTCTAGTGTACACAATATAATCAAATTTGAAATTATCTTCTTTTTTTAAAAAAACAAAATAAAAATAATTAAATTTGAAATTAGAACTACCATATAATAAGATTGATGCCAAAATAATTAATTATTCAAAAATATATACATACTTCTAATCATCTATAGAAAACAAATAAATATTCTATATATCCATTTCAAAAAAATCGATTTCAGATTTTTACAAATTCATATTTAATGCGATTTAACTTTTAAAAATAATAATTTTATAACTAATACATAGTAAGTTTTATATACATATATACTTTATAATTTTCATAATTATATTATTTAATATTAAAAATTTATATCAATGTTAAACTAAAAAGAAGAGAATTTGAAATTAATCTTATAGGTATATTGAACAATCCTTTCACACAAAATCCTCCAAGTTTTTGCAACTAAAAATTGGTGGGCTTTCTTTCTTGTTAGAGGCCTTAACAAACTAAAGAGTGTGGTGTGGGCCGTGAGGCCCTGAACTCACATAGCATGACCTGGTGGATGTCCCAATAATTATGGTCCCATATATGCACACACATGCAAAAATTTTTATAATTCAAAAGAAAATAATGACATTATTTAATGGAAGTCATTAATTGCCCACTTATTCTCAAGAAAGTTCTAACAATGATTGGTGTTTATCAAGCAAGAGTAATTACGAAAATTTTCAATTAAATTATAACTAAGACATATTTATATATAGGAGCGGATTTAGAAATTATAATCAATTATGACAAAAAATATTTTTGTTCAAAAAAATTAATATAATGTTATTGAGTATAATTTTTGTTCAATTTTTTATATATAATGTTATTTTGTATTTGTAATCTAATGGTAAATCAAATAATGTCATCATTATATTTTATCGCTATACTAAACTAACTACTCATTATTTAGAGATAAATATGAAATTAAAGTTAATTCTAATTAATTTTATAAAACGAAATTATTATGTTGCGTTTGGTTGAATGAATGAAATGCAAGAAGGAATGGAATGAATAATAATATATTCAGTGATCATTTTAGATGATAAACCATTTCGATGAAATTATGAAAATCGTTTTATTCCTTTCTTTATTTTATTTTTCAATTCAAATGTAGTATTATTATGAAACTAATAGAAGTTCATATAAATAACATGTAAAAGAAATCATTAAGTTGAAATGTCAAAACTCTCATGGATAACTTTTTTTTATATTTACATTGAATAACAATTTATTTGTAAAAGTCCTACATATATAGTACAAAAAAATTCTTGAAAATGGCCTAAGGGTGGATCTCTCTCTCTCTCTCTCTCTCTCTCTCTCTCTCTCTCTCTCTCTCTCTATATATATATATATATATATATATATATATATATATATATAAGAGACAGATTCATAGTCAACATTGTCAACTTAAGATTATCTTTACAATACATCATGACTGTCCATCAAACTATCTAACGGTTAAATAGAACTCTTGTTCGCAATTTAGTTTCCAGTATTCTGTATTATTAAATTGCAGACATGACGTATTACCAAAATACCCCTTCTTTACGATTCCACCGTCCGCAGTATTAAATCGCGTAGTTTGAAAAACATAAAAAAAAGAAGAAGGCATTCACAATACTATGGTACAATACCTTTTATCCTCTCAAGTTCCTAATGTTGTCCCTTCTCCTGCTACACATTGTGAAAAATTTTAGTTGAATTATGATTGCGACGTATGTGTATACATGAGATAAGTAAGAATTAAGAAAAGTCTCATTTTAATTTATCCTATCTTATCTCATACATAGACTTGGCAAACGGGCCGGGCTAAAATTGTCCAAGTTTTGGCCGACCAAAAAATGTAAGCCCAAAGCTTGGGTTTTGGTGGCTGGGACGGGCCGGCCCGCGGGCCGAAATTGTTTTATGCATGCTTTTTGGACTTTTTTGGGCTTGGCCCAAACGGGCCGGCCCAGGCCAAAAAGGGCCGAATTTTTGTGGGCTGAAAAAATGCGGCCCAAAGCCCGGGTTTTGGCGGGCCGGCCCGCGGGCTTTGGGCCCGTTTGTCAGGTCTACTCATACATTTTCATGTTGATTGCAATCTAATTTCGTCAAATATTTTTCGATATGTATATCATTTTTCAACGAATAAATTACTCACTCCGTTTCTTTTTGTTTGTCTTTTTAGAGAGTGATTTTTTTATTTGTCATTTGTAAATTTCAAAGAAGCATCAATGACTTAATTAGTTTACCATATATTATCTCTATACTAAATATTATTTATTTATCTTTCATCTTTTTCAGTAAATTTTAAAGAGTAATATTGAGATTTTATACTCATTTTAATTAATTACACAAAACATTAATAATATTTGTTAATCTTTGTGTTTTCTCTTAAAACGTCGAGTCGAGAGGAGGGAGTAATCGATTTGCTCAATTAGTTTCCACAAATTAGTGCAGTACCATTCCACCAAAATAAACCCTAGAGTCTAAAATTTAAACCTTAAACCCTAGATTCTAAACCCTGATTATAATAAAAACATTCAATTATGCTCCCTATTGCTAAATTTAGAACTACCTCCATATTATAATAATTAATTTTTTAGAAGAAAAATTTGTTCTAATTTATTTATCGTTTATAACTTTTTAGGAGAATAAATTATTTATTTTCTTATATCACCTCTAACTTCTCTCATTTTTTTAAAAAATTTCTCTTTAGTTGTTTTCAACTTTTCATGTGATGAAATTTCATATTAATTTTAATTATTAAATGATAATATTAAATATTTTTTTTAATTCATACGTGTGAAACTAAAAAGATTATTATTATGGAATAGATGCAGTAATGATTAGAGTACTCTTCAGTAGTCGTAGTCCACTGCAGTACTCTTCAGTACGTAGTAAATATATAAAAAGCTAGTTCAGCCATGGCTCTCAAGTCTTGACATAAAAATCTACTTGTTCTAGTTGTATATATAAAGTACATAAACAGATATACAGCTATAAGTTGTAGATATTCCTTTATGAGTTAATTAATGAAGGCTGGAGCCAACCATTATACAGCTATAGCCAATATTCTCTTGCCTTAGCTGGATATATAATTACTTATATAGTACTAACATTTATTAACAATGACCACCCAACCTCCTCTCTCTCTATATATAGCAACGGAAAAATCGTCGCTAAAGGGACGATTTACTAACATTTATTAACATTTGTACTCTCTTATTTTTACAAAAAATTTCTTCCCAGTAGTTTTTAATTTCTCATAAAGGAGTACGTAGTCATGAAATTTCATATTAATTTTAATTATTAATTGATAATATTAAATGACTTTTTTAATTCATGCGCTAGCTAAAACGATTATTATTATGGAATGGAGGTAGTAACGAGTAGAGTAATACTCCCTCCGTCCCATAATATATGATATTTTAGATATGTGTACAAGAATTAAGAAAATAATTGTATAGTAAACATAGTATTAATTGTCTATAATACTGTAAGACCCCAACTTTTATAAATAAAGATGAATTTTCTATAAATATCATTTTTGAATATTATGGAGTTAATTTGATATAATGTTATAGTTGTGGGTAATATTTATAAATTTTGCAAAGTACGCAAGTTGTTATATAATATTCGATTGGTCGGGAAATATTCGTTTTAACAGGAAATATTCGTACAACGACACAATCATTGGTGGACCCCACAACGAAATTATTGTCGGATTGAGAAAACGACAAAAATATTTTATTAAAAATAACGGCGGAAGTTTTACCATTGTTACTGTTGAACTACTCGGTAGTAAAAGTACAGTAATACGTGTGGTTGCATAGTAGCACACGGTATTGATTATTAATGCTTATGTGAGAAGTCACTCAGTTTGATTCAATTATTGTCAGTTAATAATATGAATTATTTAGCGATAATGACGTTTTGTTTTATTCGTATTATTAACGTAATAAAACAGAAACATCTTTTTATATAAAACAGAATACTTTATTAAAGTTATTCTATAAATAGAATATATTATATTTATTTAAAAGATTTTTCTTTAAATATGGACCGTCAGATTAAAGTAATCAATCTGGATCGTTCATCGATTAGTTACTATGCATTCTATTTTTCTATAAATAGCAGCTCATTCCTTCATTATTTCTTACGAATTCACTGAACTCTAGAGAGAGAAACTATAGAGAGAAACTATAGAGAGAGAGAAGAAGAGTATTCTGCTACTTAACTACTTCCTTATTTCAGCTCTTCTTTAAAACGGTAAGGGGTGTTATTCTTTCTTATTCATGAAGAGAACTGTTGTTATTCCATTTCTTATTATTCTGTTGGAATAACCTGTATACGCGGTCTACCCTATACTTGGTGACATTCTTCTATTATTCTGTTGGAACATCCTGTCTGTGTGTTTTACACCGGACCTGGTTCCGTTTTTATTATTATTCTGTTGGAACATCCTGTCTGTGTGTTTTACACCGGACCTGGTTCCGTCTTTATTATTATTCTGTTGGAATATCCTGTCTGTGCGTTTTACGCCGGACCTGGTTCCGTCTTTATTATTATTCTGTTGGAATATCCTGTCTGTGCGTTTTACGCCGGACCTGGTTCCATTATTTATTATTCTGTTGGAATAACCTGTCTGTGCGGTCTATCGCATGCATGGTGATTTTTTTTGTTATTCCATTCTTTATTATACTCAGTTGGTTAAGTTTTGACTTCTATACTCCATGAAATTTGTGGAATATCCTTGATAATTGCGTTTCATCCAGTATCTTTTCATGAAAATATTCTTCTAAGCATTCTTGAATTTTACTCCACAAAGCAGTATCATGTTGACAATTTGGACGTTGTTAATTCTTGGATAAATTAATTCTTGAACTTGTTTTATTGAATTCTTATATCATTGTCATCATCCTCATGTTTATAAAATGTTGAAAGTCATCTGTGGCATGTAGTGCATAGATGGACTTGGTATGATTATGACCAGGGATTATTCGGTATAATCATGACCGTAATGTTACAAATGATGTGGTAAAAGTCCTCATTGGCCCGTAGTGCATTGATGGACAGTTGTTGGCATGATCATGACCATTAATGAATACACGAATATCCTTGGCCGTAGTGCAGGGGTGATTCGATGATGTGGATTATTTTATTAAGCTGAGTCTCAGCGATAACAGTGTTGAAAAACCTTTTAAATCATAAAAGATAGTAGAGTTTATTTTCTACTTGACTCTTTTAATGGATTGCTTGTTCCGCTGCAGTTAAACTTGATGTCTATTATATTTTATCAGTTTAACATTGTTGAAGGCTAATGATAATTTATTCTGCATTATCTTAGTCATAATATTTCTTACTGGGCTAGTTGAGCTCACCCTTTCTTTCACTGTTCTCTTCAGGAAATGAGAACGTAGCTGGGGCAAGTCGGGGAACGGAGTGATGGTCCGAATGATAGTATTAGTTAGTAGTCCTCACTATTCTATGTAATAGTGTGTTAATAAATGTAATGAGGACTCCTTTTGAGTATGAATACTCTCTAGAAGATAATATTTGTATTCAAACTCACAGTTTATGTTTTGTCGTATTGTACACGACAGTTGTATTAGTAAGTTGTATTTGTATTTTGTACTATGTATCTGACGACCCAAGATGGGTGATGTATACCTAATTTTGGGGGCGTCACAGTTGGTATCAGAGCTTAGGGATATGATCCCTGGCTAAGATGTGAGAATAGAACTAGGAGGGGAGAGACGGGGAATTCCTTCGCTAGTATGACCTACCTAAGTTTATTTGCATGGTATTTAATTGGTCGGTCATAATATAAGGATAATATATGACATATCAATTAACTTTTATTTTGTGGCAGTATCTGAAAATGGCATCTGAGAATGTTGAGAATAGCAATGGAGCACAGGCGACTGTTGATTCACCACATATCAATAATCAGGATAATGTGCATCAGGAAGGTGACAATCCTCATGCAAACAACAACACTGACCAGATGATGAATGATGGAATGTTCAGAGGTTTTATGCAATTCATGCAACAACAGGTGAAAGCGGCTCCTGTCCACAACGTAGGTGGAAATACTGGAAACTCTCAGGCGGTCACCGCTAAACAGTTTAAGGAGCTGGGACCACCGGAGTTTAAGGGAGAACCCAAACCACTTGTAGCTGAAACATGGATAAAGCAGATCACCAAGATATTTGATGTCTTGGGTTGCTCCGAGGAGCAAAAGGTTCCCTTTGCCGCCTTTATGTTGCGAGGAGAGGCAGATTACTGGTGGGAATCGATAAAGCGTACTCAACCTGCCGCACTGAAGATGTCTTGGGAGAAGTTCCAAGAGCTGTTTAACGACAAATACTTTCCCGAGAGTATTCGTCACATGAAGGAGGTGGAGTTCATCAAATTGGAGCAGAATAATATGACCGTGTCGCAGTACGAGGCAAAATTTGCGGAGTTATCCCGGTTTGCGTCCCACCTGGTGGATAATGAAGAAAGAATGACGCGGATGTTTTTAAGAGGTTTGAAGCCGGAGATACGTCAACATCTTGTTTCTCATAAACTGTGTTTGTATTCAGATGTTGTAAATAGGGCTCAGTTGGTGGAGCGCGATAACGAGACAACGCAACCAAAAGAGAGCAGCCGGCAAAATGATAATACCAGTGAGAGCAGTCATCGAAGCGGTGACAACAAGCGTGGAGGGAATCAACAGGCCAGAAATGGTAACCACTTCGGTGGTAATCAGGGCCAAAACAATAAGAATGGGCATTTCAAGAAGAGGAGATTCAACAATGATGGAAAGACGTCAGCACCAGCACCTGTCGTTAAGGAAGGAGAACGACCACCTATCATATGTTTCAAATGCGGAGGGGAGGGGCACATCAGTCCAAACTGCGCGATGCCGTCCAAAGCATGTTATAATTGTGGAAGAGAAGGTCATTTAGCCCGATTTTGTCGTTTACCGAAGACAAATTCAGCTAGGATGGAGGCACCAAAGGCCGTCCCAGAAAAGTCAAAACCGGTTGTGCAAGGGAGAGCGTTTGTTGTGAACTCCCAGAGAGCAAGGAACCCGAATGAGGTCATCACGGGTAAGCTTATCATAAACTCTAACGAAGTCTATACTTTATTTGATACCGGTTCTACCCATTCTTTTATTTCTCCTACTTGCGCTCATCGATTAAATTTGATTCCGGAGAAATTAGACTTTGACTTAGTAGTTGAAACTCCATTGGGAGAAACCTTCATTACATCCACGGTTTATAAGTCTTGTTTGGTTCAAGTTGGTACCCACACATTACCTGTCGATCTTATTTCATTAAAAATACTTGCATTTGACGTGATTCTAGGGATTGATTGGTTAACTACTCATCATGCAAAAATTGATTATTTTCGTAAGGTTGTTAGCTTTCATATTCCTAATCGACCTATTATGCGAATTCAAGCAACCAAACCATTAAAATCAATCGCTGTCATCTCAAGCCATAAAGCTATTCGTTTATTGAAAAACGGATGTCAAGCTTTCTTAGCTCATGTCACAGATCTAAACAAAAATACGTCAGCTTTGAATGATATTTCTGTTGTTAATAAATTTCCTGACGTATTTCTCGAAGAACTTCCTGGCCTACCCCCAGAGCGTGAAATTGAATTTTGTATCGACCTTGAACCCGGTACAAAACCCATTTCCAAAGCCCCATATCGAATGGCTCCTATTGAACTTCAGGAGTTAAAGACCCAACTGCAGGAATTGTTAGACATTGGTTTTATTCGTCCTAGTACTTCTCCTTGGGGTGCTCCTGTTCTGTTCGTGAAGAAGAAAGATGGGAGTATGCGACTTTGTATTGATTATCGGGAGTTGAATCATGTCACCATCAAAAATAGGTACCCATTGCCACGTATTGATGACCTGTTTGACCAGTTGCAAGGAGCACAATTCTTTTCAAAGATCGATCTTCGTTCTGGATATCATCAGCTGAAGGTTAGAACTGAGGATATTCCAAAGACTGCCTTCAGAACTCGGTATGGGCATTATGAATTCTTAGTTATGTCTTTTGGATTGACTAATGCTCCTGCTGCCTTCATGGATATGATGAACAGGGTATTCAAGGAATATTTGGATCACTTTGTGGTCGTCTTTATCGATGACATCCTTGTTTATTCCAAAAGCCGTGAAGATCATGAGCAACACTTGAGGTTGGTACTCCAAAAGCTTCGTGAATACAAACTTTATGCCAAGTTGAAGAAATGCGAGTTCTGGCTGGAAGAGGTAGCATTCCTTGGGCACGTAGTATCAAGTCGTGGAATATCTGTTGACCCGGCAAAGATTGAAGCTATTCAAAGCTGGGAGCAACCTAAATCAGTGACCGAGGTACGTAGCTTTCTTGGTTTAGCTGGTTATTATCGGAGATTCGTGGAAGGATTTTCTCGAATCGCTACTCCATTAACTCAGCTGACTCGGAAAGATACAAAGTTTGGTTGGAGCGAAGAATGTGAGCAGAGTTTTCAAGAACTCAAGAGGAGACTCATTTCAGCACCTGTTCTAACAATACCATCTGGCTCGGAGGGATTTGTCATCTACAGTGATGCTTCGAGCAAAGGGTTGGGATGCGTTCTCATGCAACATGGAAAAGTCATAGCCTATGCATCAAGACAACTCAAGGAATATGAGAGGAATTATCCTACTCATGATCTAGAGTTGGCAGCTGTTGTCTTTGCACTTAAAATTTGGAGGCATTACTTGTATGGGGAGAAGGTGGAGATCTTTACGGATCATAAAAGCCTCAAATATTTCTTCACTCAAAAGGAACTCAACATGCGACAACGACGTTGGCTTGAACTGTTGAAAGATTATGATCATACCATTCAATACCATCCTGGAAAAGCGAACGTGGTAGCTGACGCATTGAGTAGAAGATCATATGCAAGTACGAGTGCAATATTGTCAACACAAAAGCCCATTTTGTGTGACTTGCAAAGGATGGAGATAGAGTTAAAGACTCCAGGGACCCATGTGATGATGGCGAATATACGAGTAGAACCAACTTTAATCGATAAAGTTAAAGCTGCTCAAGCTACAGACCTGGAGCTGATGCGTATGAGGAAGAAAGTGCAAGAAGGTGCTATGCCGGAAGCAAGAATCGATGAAGAAGGAATACTTCGAGTCAACTCCAGACTTTGTGTTCCTAACAACCCTGATTTAAAGTATGAAATCATGATGGAGGCGCACAACACACCGTTTGCAATCCATCCTGGAAGTACCAAAATGTATCATGATCTTCGTCATACATTTTGGTGGAGCAATATGAAGAGAGAGATAGCGTTGTTTATCTCAAGGTGTCTAACTTGTCAACGAGTCAAAGCGGAGCATCAAGTACCAAAAGGTCCATTGCAACCACTTGAAATTCCAGAATGGAAGTGGGAGCACATTACCATGGATTTCGTTACCGGTCTTCCTAGGGTTTCTCAAGGTATTGATGCGATTTGGGTCATTGTTGATAGATTGACCAAGTCTGCTCATTTCTTACCGATACGAGAAACTTATACACTTGAACGTCTTGCTCGTATGTACATAAACGAGATTGTAAGACTGCATGGTATGCCAGTATCCATAGTTTCTGACCGAGACCCAAGATTCACTTCACGATTTTGGGTTAGTTTACAAAAAGCTATGGGCACGAATTTACGATTTAGTTCAGCATATCATCCTCAGACGGACGGACAATCAGAGAGGACTATTCAAACTCTTGAAGATCTATTAAGACTCTGTGTCTTTGACTTCAAGGGAAGTTGGGACAAGTTCTTACCATTGGTGGAGTTTTCCTACAACAACAGTTATCAAGCAAGTATTGGCATGGCTCCATTCGAAGCATTGTATGGAAGAAAATGTCGTTCTCCAGTATGCTGGGATGAGGTGGGTGAAGCAACGTTGTTGGGACCGGAGTTGGTACGTATGACTACAGAAAAGATTCAAACGATCCGACAACGTATAAAAACCTCACAAGATCGACAAAAGAGTTATGCTGATCTTCATCGAAAGGACGTGGAATTTGATGTAGGAGATCATGTGTTCTTACGTGTTGCTCCATGGAAAGGAGTTACGAGATTTGGAAAGAGAGGAAAGCTCAATCCTCGATTCATCGGTCCATTTTTAATCCTCGATCGAGTAGGAACTGTGGCTTATAGACTCGCTTTACCGCCAAGTATGTCTCGTGTTCATAACGTTTTTCACATATCCATGTTACGCAAATATGTGGAAGACCCGAACCACATTATTGAGTTAGAACCGGACGAAATAGCGGAGGATTTGACGTATGAAGAAGTTCCTGTTCAAATCTTGGATAAGAAGGAACATATTCTACGCTCCAAGGTTATACCTCAAGTCAAAGTTTTGTGGAGAAACCACGATGTTGAGGAAATGACTTGGGAGTTAGAATCTGAAATGAAATCAAGGTATCCTTACCTCTTCGACATACCAGGTACGTACCCTAATTTCGAGGGCGAAATTTCATAAGAAGGGGAGGTTGTAAGACCCCAACTTTTATAAATAAAGATGAATTTTCTATAAATATCATTTTTGAATATTATGGAGTTAATTTGATATAATGTTATAGTTGTGGGTAATATTTATAAATTTTGCAAAGTACGCAAGTTGTTATATAATATTCGATTGGTCGGGAAATATTCGTTTTAACAGGAATATTCGTACAACGACACAATCATTGGTGGACCCCACAACGAAATTATTGTCGGATTGAGAAAACGACAAAAATATTTTATTAAAAATAACGGCGGAAGTTTTACCATTGTTACTGTTGAACTACTCGGTAGTAAAAGTACAGTAATACGTGTGGTTGCATAGTAGCACACGGTATTGATTATTAATGCTTATGTGAGAAGTCACTCAGTTTGATTCAATTATTGTCAGTTAATAATATGAATTATTTAGCGATAATGACGTTTTGTTTTATTCGTATTATTAACGTAATAAAACAGAAACATCTTTTTATATAAAACAGAATACTTTATTAAAGTTATTCTATAAATAGAATATATTATATTTATTTAAAAGATTTTTCTTTAAATATGGACCGTCAGATTAAAGTAATCAATCTGGACCGTTCATGGATTAGTTACTATGCATTCTATTTTTCTATAAATAGCAGCTCATTCCTTCATTATTTCTTACGAATTCACTGAACTCTAGAGAGAGAAACTATAGAGAGAAACTATAGAGAGAGAGAAGAAGAGTATTCTGCTACTTAACTACTTCCTTATTTCAGCTATTCTTTAAAACGGTAAGGGGTGTTATTCTTTCTTATTCATGAAGAGAACTGTTGTTATTCCATTTCTTATTATTCTGTTGGAATAACCTGTATACGCGGTCTACCCTATACTTGGTGACATTCTTCTATTATTCTGTTGGAACATCCTGTCTGTGTGTTTTACACCGGACCTGGTTCCGTTTTTATTATTATTCTGTTGGAACATCCTGTCTGTGTGTTTTACACCGGACCTGGTTCCGTCTTTATTATTATTCTGTTGGAATATCCTGTCTGTGCGTTTTACGCCGGACCTGGTTCCATTATTTATTATTTTGTGGGAATAACCTGTCTGTGCGGTCTATCGCATGCATGGTGATTTTTTTTGTTATTCCATTCTTTATTATACTCAGTTGGTTAAGTTTTGACTTCTATACTCCATGAAATTTGTGGAATATCCTTGATAATTGCGTTTCATCCAGTATCTTTTCATGAAAATATTTTTCTAAGCATTCTTGAATTTTACTCCACAAAGCAGTATCATGTTGACAATTTGGACGTTGTTAATTCTTGGATAAATTAATTCTTGAACTTGTTTTATTGAATTCTTATATCATTGTCATCATCCTCATGTTTATAAAATGTTGAAAGTCATCTGTGGCATGTAGTGCATAGATGGACTTGGTATGATTATGACCAGGGATTATTCGGTATAATCATGACCGTAATGTTACAAATGATGTGGTAAAAGTCCTCATTGGCCCGTAGTGCATTGATGGACAGTTGTTGGCATGATCATGACCATTAATGAATACACGAATATCCTTGGCCGTAGTGCAGGGGTGATTCGATGATGTGGATTATTTTATTAAGCTGAGTCTCAGCGATAACAGTGTTGAAAAACCTTTTAAATCATAAAAGATAGTAGAGTTTATTTTCTACTTGACTCTTTTAATGGATTGCTTGTTCCGCTGCAGTTAAACTTGATGTCTATTATATTTTATCAGTTTAACATTGTTGAAGGCTAATGATAATTTATTCTGCATTATCTTAGTCATAATATTTCTTACTGGGCTAGTTGAGCTCACCCTTTCTTTCACTGTTCTCTTCAGGAAATGAGAACGTAGCTGGGGCAAGTCGGGGAACGGAGTGATGGTCCGAATGATAGTATTAGTTAGTAGTCCTCACTATTCTATGTAACGGTGTGTTAATAAATGTAATGAGGACTCCTTTTGAGTATGAATACTCTCTAGAAGATAATATTTGTATTCAAACTCACAGTTTATGTTTTGTCGTATTGTACACGACAGCTGTATTAGTAAGTTATATTTGTATTTTGTACTATGTATCTGACGACCCAAGATGGGTGATGTATACATAATTTTGGGGACGTCACAAATACCCTTTACCATATACTTAATTTGTACTCTCTCATATGCAGTGGCGAAGCCAGGATTGGTTCGCAGTGGGGTCAATAATTCGAGTATCAGACAATAAATTAAAATGGATAATTATAATAACAAAAAATGACTCAAATATATAACCACAAAAATATAATATGTCATTGTTGTAGCCGTCAAACTTATCCACAAAAAATAACTAGTAGAATTAGAATATAATAATTACAATTGCCCTCTGCGTGTTTTCATTCGTTAAACTCGTTGTATAATACTTTCATTGTCAATGCAATAAAATAGATCCTTCTCGATGTATGTGGGGTCAAAAATGTGTTAAAAAATGTCTGACTGTGCTTTGTATCAATTTTTTTTAACGGGGATCAAAAATTGAGTGGGGTCAATTGACCCCACATTTTTAATGTAGCTTCGCCACTGCTCATATGTAATATTTTCTCATTAGAGGTAATTTTAAAAAGATTATGATTAATTTTTTTAAATTATATAAAATATCAAATAATTTTGAAAAAATAAATAATGTTTGTAATAATTATGAAAGTTTATGTAGAAATTATCTGTGTCTCTTTTTATTTGAACACATAATATTGGAGTATTAGGCGTAACTTATGCAGTGTGTGTCTCACATTGCAGAACTTAAACTGTCCCACGTAATGCATGTATTATATAATATATGAGTCAGTCATCATCATGTATTATATATTCAACAAAATGTATATAGTAGTAGTACCAAAATCAGACTTTTCTAATAGTAACAGCAATGATTGACCATAGACAGTTTCTCTGTCCACAACGTGAATTTGGCTGCGTGCATGATATTATCTACATTATATTTCGTCAACCTTTCCTTTTTTCCGCTAGAATTCAATTTAGGAGAATTCAATGTTTGCAAAATAGAATATATTTATAATTTAAAAATATAATAAAATATTAACAATATCATAATTTTGAAATAATTTCGTGCTTAGCATTAGATGTACTATATACTATTAGTAACTCTACTATTACTCTTTTTTTTAGCAACATAAATGAAATTTTATATTTGTTGTAAAAAAATTGTTTCCAATCTATAAAATTAAAAATTAAAATATATTAAATATATCTACTAAGGCTACTGACAATAAGAGAAAACAAAAAAAATAACCTTTTGAACCAAAAATATATAATGTAAACATACTGATACTAGTACTGTACTACTCGAGAGTAATTAAATATGCTAAATATGTACTCATTGTAATTGATTGCAAATATGAATGATGAATACGGCAGTAAACTAAAAGTAACGTTCTATTAATATATCAAAGTCACTGATGGAACAAACGTCCAAAACATGCAGTTATTCAATCCACTAGTATAATTAGCGGACGCCTCAAGTTCTTTTTTAATTTTATTCATTTATAATTGTAATGGAATAAATATATATTATGGATCATTGTAATATATATATATATATATATATATATATATATATATATATATATATATATATATATATATTAAGCTCATTTTTATTTAACATATCTTGCTCGCTTCCCTTTAGCTACGGACCGGATGACGATTCGGTTCGTCGCTATATATAGAACCGTCGTATTAGCTTTTAACGACGGACCGAACATAAAGCGACGGACCGGGGGTAAACAAAGTATGCTAGATAAGGGGTGAATTTAAGATCCGGACCGTATATATATATAATTAAGCAATTTTTTGTGGCCTACCATTTTGGGACTTTTTGGAAGGCCACCCGTAGTCATTGATTTAGGAAGATAATTTAAATAAACAAATAAATATATAAAACAGAAAGTAAGTGCCTTATAAATTTATAATGTTAATTATAAATGCATCTCTCTCTTCCCGGCTATTTTCCTAGTCATTTAATCAGTGTATTCCATTTGTAATTTCAAGTCTCGTATAAAAAAGGTAATGTCCAAAAACAAAAAGTCTTATAAAAGATATGTTGGAAATGTGAATGAGAAAATTGACTCGGGTCGGCGGGTCGTGGACTCGGGTCGGGTCGGGATCGTGACGGACGGGTTTGTGATACTACGTCGTTTTGACGACGATTACATAAGAATTATTCTATAAATAAACGGGGTGGGAACATTTCAAAGTAATTTATTTTTTTTTCCTTTCTCCCCGTTCTGTTTCTGCAATTCCCGTTATGCAGTATATTAAATCCCGTTCTGCTTCTGCAATCCCGTTTTGCTTCTGCAATCCCGTTCCTTCCCTGTAAATCCCGTTCCTTCACTGTTAATCCCGTTTCCCGTTTCTGCAAATCCCGTTATCTGTCAAATAGTGTTGCACTAACGGTAAGTCCTAGTTTTCTTCATGCATGCATTTTTAATTATCAATGTTAGTTCAGTGCATAACATAGAAATTGGTTCGATGAATTCTTAATTTTGTAATGCTACTAATTAAGAATTGAAATCCGTTTTATCTTGGGAAGCAATTATTCAATTAACCCTTAGCATCTGTGGGGGAATAAATTTGCTTTAAGGAGACTTAGTGAATTCAAAGGACTCGGATTTATATTTTTAATTTTACACATTGTTTCTGTTTTGCATAATTTATTATTATTATTATATTTATATGCATTATTAAATAATACTATATATTACAGATAACAATCTTAAAGCAAATTTATAATTCTGTAAATATAGTAGTATTTAATTGCATGTTAATACGTATTCGTTAATTGCAGAAATTTGGAATTATGTAATTGCATATTACCAACGAAATTCGTTAATTGCATGTTACCAACTAAATTTTTTTTTGATAATTGATGTGTACTTATTTGATAAACAATACAAAACCACTAAATTGTCAATCTGTAATCATTAATGTCTATTCATGCATTGTCTATTATATAGTGATATAATACTAAGTTGTTCGTTTTCTGGAAAATGGCATTCATTCACTTTGTTGATATTCTGGAAAGTTAAAGTCACTTATTTTTTTGGTTTTCATTTTTTTTTCTTGTACGGTGTACTAAATAATAAATTAATAATTTCTAATTGTAGTATTATGTTATCTGTTTTTTTTTAAAACCAGAAAATCGTTTTAAAAAAAAAAAAAAAACAAACAAACAAACAAAATAGAGTTACATAGTATTATGTATTTTCTAAAGTTCCTTTACTGTTTGAGGCTTAGAAAATTTGAATTATTATAAAGTTCATTTACTGTTAAGAACGCCACTTGTTATATTTGTTTCTTTACCGTTAATCATTGCATGTCATTGCATGTTTAATAAATTACTGTATTGCATGTTTACCGTTGGTTTTTTAATTATTACCGTTGGTGTTATTTTCCTTTCTTATATAAAAGAATAGGAAAAGCTGATTATATACACACTCTCAAAAAGTAAACAGTGTTCATATGTCACTTGTTAATAATATTATGTTATTTCTAATATTGTTTAAATATATACGTATAGTATATATAATATTTTGTTTATATATATTCTGTATGTGTAATAGTGTTTTATGTAAATAGAAAATTATTTGCATATTAATAGATACTATTCTGTTATTATATAATATACCACTTCCGTTCAGTCAGAATTTTCTGTTTAGTCAGAAAAATTGACAATTATTAATTTTGCATGAATGTTTTATTATTAATTAACATAGATTCCTTAATAGTAGTAGTTATAATTAATTACCGTACATGCATGTTGTATAAAATGCATGTTGTATAAAATGCATGGTTTATTACCGTAAATGCATATTTTCTGGAAAGGTGTGAATACAGTACTTTTGTGTTATTTTCTGAAAAGTACATGGTGACTAATTACATGCATGTTGTATGTTGTATGTTCTGCATGTCTTCAGAATTACCGCAAGTATTTGTTGTCATCATATGTTCCTTGTAATTTTGCAATTCTGTATTTTATTACCGTAAGTAGTTGTAAGATACTATTATCATCATATGTTCTATTATTTAGTTACTGTTTAAATAAAAAATTGTAAACAGAATTTGGATTTGTGATATACAAATTTTTATAAACAAAATTTGTTGATTGAATTCTGTTAAATTTTTTGTACAAACAGAAATTTAATTGGTTTATTAATAGTTTTATTCTTGTATATCAGAAATGGCTTCTCCAAGCACCATTCCTGCCATGAGTATGTCTCATGGAGAAAAGCCTGAAAGGTTCAATGGAACTAATTTCAAGCGTTGGCAACAAAAGATGCTCTTCTATCTCACAACATTGAATTTGGCTCGGTTTCTACAAGAGGACTGTCCTACTCTTGTTGAAGGGGAAACTGACAAGGAGAAAGTGGTTGCTATTGATGCATGGAAACATGCAGATTTTCTTTGCAGGAACTATGTGATGAATGGTTTAGATAATACATTATATAATGTATATTGTACAATTCAAACTGCAAAAGAACTGTGGGAATCTTTAGACAAAAAATATAAAACTGAAGATGCTGGCATGAAAAAATTCATAGTCGGTAGATTTCTTGATTATAAAATGATAGATTCTAAAGCAGTTATCACTCAGGTTCAAGAATTACAAGTAATTCTGCATGACATTCATTCTGAAGGAATGTCATTAAGTGATTCATTCCAAGTTGCAGCAATGATTGAGAAGCTTCCACCATCGTGGAAAGACTTCAAGAATTATCTGAAGCATAAACGCAAAGAGATGAATCTTGAAGAACTGATCGTGCGACTAAGGATTGAAGAGGACAATCGAGGATCTGAGAAGAAAAGTGGGAAGAATTTCATTGAAGCCAAGGCAAATGTTGTAGAACAAAGGCCAAACAACAACAAAAGAAAGCGTGATGGCAAAGAGACTTTCAAGGCCAAGAAGAAATTCAAAGGCAAATGCTTCAATTGTGGCATTCCAGGACATAAATCTAATGAATGTCGAAAGCCAAAGAAGTTGAAGAAAGAACAAAAGCCTCAAGCAAATGTGACAGAACTGGAAAGGCTTTCTGAAGATGTTTCAGACATGAATCTTTGTGCAGTTATATCTGAATGTAACTTGGTAGGAAACCCTAAAGAGTGGTA